>JAPWTK010000195.1:325000-680000 GCA_029963805.1 Aromia moschata
GTATTCACCTCAATAAACGTTATAAAATTAAAAGCTCAAATGTAAACAACTTGTGGGTTAACCCGTTGTTGCATAACACAGTCCATTTACAGTTCACCCAAAACATTTAATAGGGTATTCATTGTGAAGCACCCTGTATATTTATTGTATGTATCTGCAGATTTGTAACCGAATTCTCAAATTTCTAATTACTCATTAGATTAGCTATAATGTTGTTTTTCTCGTTATATAACGCATTTATTTCTTCGATAATTATTTGTCGAATAATATTCATCGTCATAAATTTATCGTCATTGTCATTGTCATTCTCATCTTTATAAATGATGTTTCTCATTCTGGATTGAGAAAAATATGTTTTCCGGCTAAGCAATAGTCCTGACTTTGTTTTGTAACCTAAACCTGGACACATTGTTGTGGTAACCTAAAAAATCATCATTTATACAAAAAGATACAACGTCGACGTGATGTTTACAAAATAAATGTGTTATACAACAAGAAAAAGTACATTATTATTAATCTAATTAGAGTTATGAGAAATGGATTATGAATCTGTATTTAATGTTAGTTGTTTAGTTGAAAACCGAGATTTTGCTTATACTATTGAGTGGAAAATTGTTACTTTTAGACAAAAAAGTAGTGTCATCCGCAAATAAGGCGCAATAATCGTGTTAGTGATTTATCAACGCAACAGAGGTATTTTTACATAGATGGATAGTACTGATATGAGGATTCACAGAGATTCATGAGAACTCGAAAAGAAAAATTGTACCTCGTAAATTTTGACTGAATAGGCTTGATAAGACACGCTATAAGTGGGGAATTAGGAGAATTAAAGAACAGTTATCTGTATATGTCTACCCACATGGATCTAACAGCAACGCAAGAAATACGGCGCATTGTTAACATGGATACCACGGAAAAAATCTCTAATATAATCTACTGAACCACTAATAATTAGAAAATATGTTCTTTCTTCTGTTAGAAAATTTCTTCAATTTAAATTTTTGATGACGAATAAAAGTAAACTGTACCAAGATAGTTTCCTCTTAGAAATAACTTTAACACTAGCTACTCTACTTTACATATGTATAGAGACATCCAAAAAAAAACGTCATCAACTCTGGCTATGAACGAGAGAGATGGAAATAGCGGTCATGTCTAAGCTTTTTGGTTATGTCAATCTTTTGACAAGTGACTGCCACAATTTGTAATATAAACAATGGCTATTATATGATGTGACAGTTTTGACAAGTAAATTAGGTTATAAATTCGATTAAGAATAGAAATACGTCTTTTTTTTTCTCGGCCAACTTTGATGACGTTTTTTTTTTTGGATGTCTCTATATATAAACCACACAGTTGAAGAATATCCATACAAGAAATACGGAATATCTATACAAGAAAAACAAAAGATGAGCGTCGCGACGCCTAGTGTCAAAGTAATGAAATCATAATCATACCTGTATATTTTAAACAGAAAATAGAATGCTATACTATTTTGATTTGCTATATGAAGATTTTTCTCTAGATTCTGTTTGCGAGTTGTTTTTGTATGGTATGTTCTATTGAAAATATGCGACTAAATAAAGGACAAGGTTGTTAACGTTTTGGCCACCTTTTTTTAGCAAACTTTGTCATACTACTACGTACGAAAAATACCCGGAAATTGTAAAAAAGAGCACATAAATTGTTATTTATTCATTAAAATGTATTTTGTCCCCTGCAAAGTAGACGCCACCGAGTGCAATACAGCTACGCCAACGTTTAACCCAATCCTCCATACTCCGCTCATAGGCCGCCGAAGGTGTCGCCTTCAGCTCCTTCAGCGAATCTTATTTGACGGCCTCTATCGTTTCACAGCGGCGACCCCGTAGTGGCAATTTTAGTTTTGGAAATAAAAAAATCACACTGAGCCATATCCGGTTGGTCGATCGTATTTATTGAGTTTTTAGCCTTATATTCGATTACAATCGTAGTTTGGTGAAATGGCGCGTTGTCGTCGTGCAAAATTCAAGAATTTTCCTTCCACAATTCCGGCCGACACAGATTCCACAATTCCACAGTTTCCAGACGTATTCTTTCGCGCAAACGCCTCAAAATGCCGAGATAATACTCCTTATCAACCGTCTGTCCTTTCGGAAGGAATTCGGAATGTACCATGCCTCGATAATATTAATAAAAAAAATATATATCAGCATCACCTCCACTTTCGACCGACTTCGGTTTTTTCGGTTTCGGCTCATCATCATAGCGCTTTTCCGATGATTGACGACTTGTTTGTATGTCGTACTCGTAGACCCATGTTTCGTCTCTAGTTATGATGCGTTTCATGAAGTTTGGATCACCATCGGCTCTGGAATCCATGTCAAGAGCAACCTGCTTCCGATGCTTTTTTTTTTGAAGAACATTTTGAGGAACAGCTCTTTCGGAACCAGTCTCACAGCGACGCGTTTCATGCCCAAAATATCACTCAGAATACCATGAGTTGACATTGTCGATATGTCACACTCTTGAGCCAACTCTCTAACACTCATATGGCGATTTTCAAGCACTAATGTTTTGATTATGTCGATGGCCGACCGGAGCGAGGCAAATTTTCGTCGATTTCACGGCCCGCATTGAACTCCATATACCACTCGTAAGCCTGTGTTTTGGACATACGCGAATCACCAAAGGCCTTATTTAACATTTTCAATGAATCGACACACGAAATTTCGTTTGCGGCACAAGATTTTAAATGAACACGTGGTTCCACTATTTTTTCCATTGTACAATTCGCCGAACACACTTGATGCCGTCTATTACTAACAGCTGCTGTAAATACACTGAGTGACCGATCGCGCTCTAAATAGGTTTTTAAGCGATTCCGAAGCGATGGGTTTTATGCGTTTATTAGTATAGTAATGATAATAAATTCGACCTTTGACCCTCATATGGTAAAACAATTATCCATAGATTTTATCATAGCGAAAATTATTAATTTTTATCTAAAAGTTTTAATTGTATTTAATAATAACATTTTTTTAATTAAAATATCTCGAAAATCGTTTATTTTAGTGATAGATAATAGTTATATCAGTGACATTAAATTATTAAGTTCATTCAAATATGGCATGAAAAATATAGCGCACCAATTGAAATATCGAATTTTATTGTTCACTTCCGATATATCCGGAAGAGACAGAAAGTCGCCGTTAATTTTAAATGAGTAAAGTGTCCCTGTAGACACCCAGACGTAAATTTTTAGGAATTTGTATTTTTAGTTCTCCCAACACGTTTAATAGGCCCACTCATCGCGAAGCCCCTGTATAGAGTGTGTCTCAAATTGGTTATGGTATTGGTATTTGGCATAGCATTGATATCTCGGTTATTGATGGAGATAGAAAGATTGTGAAATAGCAAAAGTTTTAGAGGATTTTATGACCTTGTTTAAAAACGTATTGGACCAATTCTCTGAACTACTAAAAATAAAACTCCATCCAATAGGAATTTTATTTTTAGTTAATAAAAAGTGTGTATGTTTCTATAAAATACTGTTTGTAAATCATAGGCAGTTTGTTCTATTACGAATCTTAGTCTGGATTAGTTTACCAACGAAAAAATGAAGTAAACTTGTTTGGTATATGCTGAAAAATATATATACATGGTAGATCATAATTATTGGTACATAATAAAACAGCAGATTCCTCACGCCAAAATAATGTGGTTTAGCTAGACTTTAGCTAAATAAACCAATTGTTGAAAATAACTAAAATACAGGGTGTCAAACTTTTAATTTAGTTTTAAATTTTTCTCTATCAGTTCAGAATAAATATAGGTAAATAATGGCACGAAATTTGAGATTTCGAGGATTTCTTAGGTGGTAAATTTAAATTCGTTCACTGTTTCTAACTCACGAATAGAGGACGCCACCTGAGGCTCATAACACTTTTTAAGATGGCAAAATATTTTTGCGTTTTGGTACATATACCGATTTAACTATGGAAATGATTACGATGGTAAATCGATTATCTTACTCATTTTACATAAAAAAAAGTATACCTATCTAGTTGAAGTAGATGAATAATAATTGTTTTCAATATAATTGCATTTGAAGAAATCTTGGCTATTCTGTATATACGTTAAAATAATTCATAGACACACCAAATTTATATGACTTATAATAAGGGAGCTAAAGGGCGTCAAAGTTGTCAATGGAATCAACTTGAACAATCCAACTTTGACGCCCTCTAGCGCCTTTATTATAAATCATATCGATTTAATCAATGTATTTATAAAAAATTCATCAACTCATCAAGCTGAATAAGAATATAAGTAATTTTCGGGGGCAGCGAAATATTTTGACGTACATATGTTATAGAGAGGGCAAGATTCTTTCAAACGCGATTATCTCGAAAATTATTACTCTTACCGACCAATTAGTTACACTTTTTTATGTAAAACAAGTAGAAGAATTGATTTTTTTAGTAGCTATATCGATATACCAAGCCACAAAAAAATTGTGCCATTTTTAATAATGATCGGCCTTAGGTGGCGCCCTCTATTCATTATATTAAAACATGAACGAATTAAATTTTTCAGCTAAGAAAACCCCCGAATCTCGAATTTCATGCCATTATCTCTATTTATTTAAAACTTATAGAGCAAAATTGAAAACTAAATCATCCTTTATTTTGGTTATTATCAAGAATTTGACTAAGCTAAGTTTAGCTACATCACATTATTTTGATGTCTGGGATCTGCCGTTTCACTATGTACCATTACTTATAGCCCACCCCTGTATATGCAAACTTAGGTAGGTAAATGCAAAATAAGTAGGAAGGTATACTTCAATAACAAATGTAACAAAGTGCAATATAATAATTTTAAGGCTTAAGTCCTGGTTCTTGTTTTCTGGATGCACTCGCATTCGGATTCTTCGTTTTGATTCACATCAGTTCCTTCTTCAGGTGTTTTAAAGTCGATAATCAGCATGTCAAAATACCAATTTAATTGTTCATCTAAACATAATGAAAAATAAGTTCTGAAACGTAATTTGAACATGTTGCAATTTGACTTGTTCCAGTTTAGTAAAGAATACTTACGTTAAAACAAGTGCCTGCGAATAGGATATATTGCATCGTGTAACTGAACATTTTCGTAACGAATTACTGATTACTATAGAAGCTCATCACCACCTTTAGGTAAAATTATGAAATTAATTTCACTGAAAAAAGCTCTTCATATGGTGGTAGTACCTAGAAGGTAGCCGTCTATTGTGCGTAAATGGAACTATACGTGTCCAACAAATAGTGCACGGGGAACCATTCTCACTTCATAAACCTTTCACAGTTCACCATTAGTGTAAACTCCAGATAGTTGCGACTTATGGCATTTGAAATTCTCGTATTTTCTTAAGGAAGCAAGGGACCCACACCATATTTTAGGTGGTTATTACCAGACTATAATACATTGGTTCCCAACCTGGGGGGTAATTACCCCCAAAGGGGTAAAATGAAGTTTTGTTGGGGGTAATCAATGGGTGATAATTACGCTAGGGCGAATTTATACTGATACTGATAAAAGGGTGCAGCGTGGGTGTTAATTGTTCGTTTTTGAAAGGGTAACAATTCAAATCCCGAAAGGCAAAGTGGGTAACGGGATAATGAAGGTTAGGAACCACTGCTCTAATGGAAGGCAATTACAATAGCGTAAAAACTTCAAACTAAACTTGCGACGATATTTTCAAATAACATCTGCATCCCCAGAAAGTCTTGAAAACAGCGTGCAAATTATTTGTGAAATTTTTTTTTCCTAATTACCATATGAATATAAAATATTTTTATGCCTACGGTTTTTGCAAAATTTTCTTTCAAAACGAAATTTATAAAATTTCTGAAACGCAGTGCCTGTCTACGAAATAAAAAATTAAATTTCCATAATTTTCACGGATCTCGAAATTTCGAAAAAGGCGATAAAAACACTATGTATTTACATGATTGATTAAGATAAAAAAAATAATTCGCAAACATTTTGCAGTCCAGATTGTCAGAAGATGCAGACATTTTTGAACATTTTTTACAAGTTTCGTTTAAAGTTCTTTTGCTATTTTAGGTTTCCATTTGAGCCTAGTAATAACCACCTAAATTCCAGTGTGGGGCCCATACTTCCTTACGCATATACAGGTACATACATGTCAAGTTTCTCCAGCTGCCACTGCTCCGGGAGAAGCTCCTGTGGTTGAAAGAGACAACTTTGCTGAACTCACCGGAAGATATGACTTACACACATTTAAGGGTAATACCTCCCAGGTTACACTACCGTATTTATGCTCTCCTGGCCACATGCTCGTTCTTCGTAATTCACTATCAGGTATAACACACTGATGAGACATAAAGAGATCGAAATCCGGATCTGTGATCTGCCGGTGAATGACGATAAACCTGAAATCATTTTCACTCCACTAACTAATACGAGTAAGTCCAGATACTGCACAACTGAACTAGAGAGAAAATAACATCAACTTATACTAGTGAAAACATATCCATCGAAATATACAAAAAAAAATCGGTGGCTACAGGCGTTAATATTAATACTTTTTACACTCGGCCAAGTCTAAAGCAAATGCGCACATTGGACATTTTATTATTCATAAGGCAAAGTTCTAACATATGTACGTCTGGCAAAACCACGGCCAAAGTTTAATTAAACACAGCTTAGAATTATTCAATGGAAATTCCTGTAATTAGAATTCTGATACAGTTCTAATAATTGTAGAGTAAATGTAATGACTCTATAATTACTGAGAAATTGTATTACTCCATGCACAATGTGTTATCGCATTGTTCCAGAATGAACTTGCTCAGGTCTTAGGTAATGATGTATTGCTGTAATGAAGTGAGAATTGTAATTAAAACTCCGCATGCTCAATAAATAAGTAATATCAGTTTAACTAATAGTACTACTACAAACAAGCTGCTCTTAGTAATTTATTGTATTGCTCTTCATAACTTCCTGCGACACTAACTTTTTACTGGATTTGCAGTTAACAATATTTCATGTACTCATATAGCGCATAGCAACTACCCCTTTGTAAATATACTTGAGGTAAAAAAAAAAACACGTCGCCAACTTATCATTGGTCAAGATGGTTAACGAACGAGTTCGAAAATTTGCCTATTTCACAAACAAGTTTTTCATTTAAGAATTCTAGTGAGTTCATTAACAATATCAAAAAGATCTAGTTGCAAGAAGGTGAAATTTTGGTCTCGTTTGATGTACGCTCATTGTTTCCAAGTGTCTCTATCCTGCAAACTCTGTACTACCTCAGGGAATTACTCGAATTAAATGGTTTAGACGATTAAATTATTAAGGAATACATTCGGCTTACTAGTATTTGGATGAATCAAAATTATTTTCCTTGTCAAAAAAAACTCCTTGTATGAGTAAATTTCAGACAGAAGCATAAGTTAAATTCGAGTATTTCCCTAGAGTCCGGTTCAGGTACGTGGACGATATCTTCGCAGTATTTGATACAAAAGCAATTAGTTTAGATAATTTTGTTGGTAAATTAAATAATCGTTTCCCTACCATAAAATTTGCATATGAAATGGAACATAATGAACAGCTGCCATTTTTATATGTATTAGTTATTATAAATAGTGAAAATAAATTAGAATTTGATATATATAGAAAAGAAACCGCTACTCTTAAATATATACCCAACGATTCACACCACCGTTTTCAACATTAAATGGCAAGTTTTAATTTTCTAATTCACCGTTTGTTAAGTTTCCCCCTCAGTAAACAGAGGTTGGAACATGAGAAAAAATTAAATAAGGATATAACTAAGAATACAGTTACTCAGTGCATTTAATAGATACGTTCATAAGGAAGCATAAATTTAAGAGAACCCTGAACAATTCCACGACTTTTCATAGAGATACTGACAATTCTAAATTTGTTTCGTTGCTATATTAACCTAAAACCTGCGGACTAGATACAGTTTTTAAAAATATTAATATAATTTGGTTTATAATTCTAAAAATAAACTACAGACGCTTTTGGGAAACCCCAAAGACAAAATCGACAATAACGAAAAGTCAGGAATATACTAAATAAGTTGTAAAGACTGTGATCAAAAATATATTGGGCAAACAAAAAGATTTATTTTGACTAGATTTAATCAACACATAACTCATTTGAAATATGGCAGAACGGAAAAATCTTGTGTTGCCAAACATGCTTTTAACAACAACCATACGATGGATATAAATAATTTAAAATTAATAAGAAATATAACAAACAGTAGACAGTGGGATGCTTTTGTAAGTTTAGAAATCATTAAATGTAACAGTAGTATGAATAAGGGCAATGGTCCAATACCCACCAGTCCATGTTTCCTCTGATAAACACAGACAGAAGCTACGGTTCAGTGAACCATGGTGACAAATTAAGTATAAATAGTGCAAGTGTGTAGGTTAAAATTTAGTTTTAATCTTCTCCTGAAGATGCCAACATAGCTGACGAAACGCGCGTCGAGAAAAGGATAGTAGTTCGGTGTTTCGGGGAAACCGTCCAGTTTTTTGTCTCTACGCCGAAGGTTCCAGTACCCATTCCAAGACCAAATATCAAACTTTTTGTTCTTCATGCTATATCAAACTGTATGTTATAAAAAAGTTCCATTTAAATTGGATAATAAACCTTTTCACAGCAGTGTTTCTATTCTTAATGGGTCACGCTGTATACACCTGTACATGACATTTGTTCCTTTTTGAATATTTCTTACACACAATCTAAAAGTATAAACTGTTGCATAAGGAACTATTTAGACTTCTACAGATTCTGACTGTATATGAAAACGTGCATTTGAAACTTATTCTTATGGAATCAATATTTCATCATTACTATATCTGTGGAGATGAGGGGGTCTGTAAATGGGGGAAGTGATAACAACTTAATTTTTTTATCACATTTTGATGCTGAACTAATGTATAATGATTAGAATTCATGAAACCATTTTAATTAGAGTATTACGCTTATAGCTTACCCTTGTTAAACCCTCCAATCCCCAAACACCCACGTGATTTAGTTATAAGTTCAGCTTTTGCAGTTTTTATTAGAATCCAATTTATAAGGAGAATTGATATTTTATTAGCCAATTTCCAATTGTATTTGGATTATATTTCAACGTTACCGCTCGTCAATTCCGTCAAACAATTACGTTAAAAAAACTGGCTGGCTTATATTCCACTAAGGGAGACTGGTGTCAGTTGTAACAAATTTTAAATGTTTATGAATCAATTTGGAAATTTAACGGTTAATTAAATTAATACATATTGAAATAATAATAAAAAAATATACACGAGTTATTTTGATTTAATGTTACTTCAAATTCCTGATTCCTAATAAACTATGTATGTTTTATAAAGAGACATCCAAAAAAACCGTCATCAAATCTGGCTATGAATCTTAAAATGAATAGTTTATCTGAATCATAAAAAAGAGAACACATGTACTTACTAATCCTCCACATTTTGAAATCAAATTAAAGTTCTTGAAAAAAATTTTCAAGAACTTGACCTGACTCCATAAGCAATTAAATGTGCCCCTCAAAACCATAATAAAATGAAAGAGATGCGTTTTAGCCAGAAGACAAAGATAGAGCAACATAGTACACAAACACCAATAGGCATATTTGTATTCAGTCCGCGCAATAAATTTTCGGACATCCAAATGCTTGCAGAGCATATTTTTTATTGGTAGCGAAATGGTGATGTAAGCGCGGTAGGGATTCTGGAAGAGAGAGAAGGCACTTATCGGTGCTTAAGTGAATTCTTCTTGAATGACTAGTAGTAAATAATATAATATATGTGTTTTACATGTATTAAATCATGTAAATCAATTTTTCTACCAATAGAAGTAAAGTCTATAATATATTATAATACATAATTATAACATGGATGCCCTAGCTTCAGCAGTAATTACATAACAACACCGCCTTTTTAGCAACTCTGTAGTAAGTACGTATTGTAGACATCAAAAAAAAAAAGGTCATCAAAGTTGGCTATGAACGAGAGATATAGAAATAGCGGTCATGTCGAAGCTTTTCGGTTATGTCAAACTCTTGACAAGTGACTGTCACAACTGTAAATAATGGATGTCATATAAAGTGAGAATTTTGAAAATTAAATAAGGTTATAAATTTAAGATAGAATAGAAATGCATCTTTTTTACTCGGCCAACTTTGAGGCCTTTTTTTTGGATGGGTCGATATGTTCCCAAATCATTCATAGAAAAAAGTTACGATAACTTTTAAAGGATCATTAAAACTATTTCACTGGAGCCTACCTTGTACATTTGATACCTCTTACAATTGGTGACACCGGTCTCCTTCACCAAATTCGTATACAGGTGTACGAAACATTCACTCTGACACTCCTAGATTACCAGCTGAAAGATTCGATGTGGAAGGGAATAACTGACGCCTCGAGCCACTTATCACGGGTGCAGTTATTGTTTAAACTGGAGGAGCGTATACGTAGAACCGCTTTGTCGTTTAAATACGTAGAATTCCCAACCTTGTATACTTGTGACAAATTCTTGGCTGCCTTAAGCTAATATCAATCAGCTGGTAATTACCCATATGACAAATTAAGTTATATTACCCCCTACTTATACGGAAAGTGTAAGTTAAAGGGTTGGGGGATGTATCACTCAACTGAATTAATCTAATCAGCTCCAAATTTCATTATGATACATAAGTGTATGTACCTTTCAAGTCTTAAAAGGGTTGATAAATATGTAGTCATATTTGTTGATCAAACTGAAAGTCTAATCGATACAAATTTTTAACCTATTTAGTTTATATACCTACAGTGCGCGCCTAAAGTATGGAATAATTTCAGTAAATGTGAAACAAAAAATTTTTGGAAAAGTCCTCGAACAGTTGCAATTTTGCTAAGCAAAAAAATATCAGGTTAAGTTTTTTGACTTATCCATGGTTTTTACTGTCAGTTAATCAGAAGATTTGCCATTAAATTGCGCGAAAAATGTAACGTATTAGTATTTATAAAAAATTCAATTTTAATATGGCACATTTAACTGTGACACAAATAATTGAAATTTTGATTTTCATTGAATGTGGAAATAAGACCAGAAATACTTTTTTTCGATAAAGTCACATTTTGTCTAAACGGCTCAGTGAACCGTCAAAATGGCAGGTATTTGAGTCGGACGAATCCTCATTGGATCATCGAAGCACATACTCAACATCCGCAGAAATTAAATGTGTGGGCCGGAATAGTCGCAAACAGAATAATACGGCCTTTCTTCTTTGAAGAAACTCTCACGGGGAAAGATATCTGTAGTTCTTGCAAAATGATCGAGTTCCAGCGCTTGCAGTAATTTTCCCAAACGAGAATGATCCTGACATTCCAGATAACACACTCTGGTTTCAGCAAGACGGAGCATCCCCGTATTATGCGCGCTCAGTTCGTGAATATTTAGACGTCATCTTTCCTCAGAGGTGGGTTGGCAGACGAGGACCGATATCGTCGAGACGAATGGCCCGCGAGATCCCCAGATCTTACACCACGTGATTATTTTTATGGGATTATTTAAAATCAAAGGTTTACTGCAGAAGACCACACAATTTAGCCGTACTACGAGGTCGCATTAGAGATGAAATGGGATCCATTACCCCTGAAGTCATTCAGAATGTACAAGAAGAATTTGTACACATGCTTGCATATTGCCAAGAAGTTGATGGACGGCATTTCGAACACTTAATTTAAAGTTGTATTTGCTTATTAAAGAAATTTTCGTTTATTTATTGTGAAAAATATGTTTTTCATTTTGTAACATTCAATTATTATTTACTCAAAAATTTTGTTATGTAAGGTGACAACATTTTTTATACAATTAAATCGACAATTAAAGGGTCTCTCAAATTAAGTTAAAAAAATGAGGGGTTGCCATTTGAAAAAATAAGTTGATGACGTTGTTACTCAAAAACAAATGACATCTGAAAATAGACGTTCCCTCAAAAATGTGTGTTTTTATTAAACAAAATCGTTCGAGGATTTTTTCCAAAAATTTTTTGTTTCTCATTTATTGAATTTATTCCATACTTTAGGCGCGCACTGTATATTGGCAAATATATGTTGCTTGTTAACCACCTTATAACAACTTTTTTACCACTGGGCAAATCAAATGTTCCTTAACATTTAATTTACAGAAGAGAAAAATTTGGAACATGAAAGTTTGCTAAAATTGGATGAGTTAGTTAGTATACTATATTATGACTAACGCTAGGAGGTTAATAATAGATGCCTACTTTACCAGGGGCGGCGATTACCTCAATCATCTGAGTTGTTTCTGCAGGCAGACTAACTTCTCCGCACTTTCCTCTCGCATGCATTATTACATGCTGCCGTCATTTTGACTGAATCCAAGTTAAATTGTACCTGTCTGTCTCGCGCACTCACACAACCACTTACACCAGCTTTATGTTTGTCTGTAACAACATGCTGCAAAACAGCTGTTTTTACGTGCCACGTCAGTACACTGTCACACACGGTACAAGGAAGTTCACTGCCATTTGAGGTCAGTTCAGGAAAATTGTTTATCCAACGCTCGACCGTAACACGCGACGGAAGCTATCCCGACATTTTTACAAATTTATTCGACGGTTCGTGCACACGAATGATGATGCATCGACCACCGCAGAGTAAATAATACTAAATTAACAAGTATAAATTACGTTCGCCCTCGCGACTTGACCTTGGTAGAAGTGGGGCGCAGAACACGGCAGACGGATTATATTCTGGAATACATATAATGGCATTAGTTGATTAGATTATTAGATAAAGTTGTACTTTATTAATGTGGCAAATATGACAATATTCCAGTCGCGTGAACCCTGTTCCTGGAATCTATTATTAACCTACGAGCTCTAATCATGACTATAAAAAACATATTAACATCTCTACAAAAAATCCAATTTCAGATTTCACACCTTGATTTTTCTTTCTTAAGCCATATAAAGAACACTAGAAAAGAACAGTACGCTATAGCTGATCACTACGAATTCTCAATACCTCAGTCATACTCGTATGTCAGATATAAATTGATAATAACTAGTTACTACCGTACATAGTTAGTTAGCTACATATTTACAGTATAATTAAAAATGGACAGAAATATATTCAAAAAAAAAAAAAAACTGGACTGGACTACTACACTTTTCTCGACGCGCGTTTCGTCAACCAAGTTGGCATCTTCAGGGGAAGATTAAAACTGCAGTACTTACTTCAGTTTACTGAAGTTTTAATCTTCTCCTGAAGATGCCAACTTGGTTGACGAAACGCGCGTCGAGAAAAGTGTAGTAGTTCGGTATTTCGTGGAAAACGTCCAGTTTTTTGTTTCTACGCCGAAGGTTCTAGTACCCACTCAAGAATGTTTAAAAGTGAATAGTTAAAAAGATAAATAGTTCAAAAGTTAAAGGTGAATAGGTAACTAACCTTCAAGAGTATATAAGAATATATGTACATACAAGTTTAGTCACCCAAAATTGACACCCTTTATTCTCTTAATTTTCGAGAAATTAAAAAAAAAGCTTCTACAGGATTGTTTATAAAATTTTAGAATACATCAAAGATAAAAAAAAAAAACTAATTGTAACAGTGTGATTTTTTCCCTATATTTTTTTAATTAAAAATGTTACCCGAAGTTTTTTTATCATAAAAATGCATGGTTATTGTATGATTACTCCAATTGTTGTCGAAGTATATACCAACAATATATCATGTTCTTATAAAGTGTTCGTCAAAATTAGCGTAATAATTTTTAGATTACCACCATTTGAGTTCCATTCGGGCGAGATACTTGCGATTGTTAAATTTCGGTAGCCTATAAGATTGGTTTTAATGCTCCAAAGTCGCTACGCTATGGATTAAAAGATTCTCTGTCCATACGCCAAAAAACCAACCTCTTATCGAAATTTGATTTCACAAGATCCTGGCGACAATTCAAAACCCTACATAATAGCAAAAACCTACATGGATGGATGGATCGCTGAATAGGCACAACCTTTCTTTGCACTTGCTTGAATCGACAATTGCGAAATTCGTGGAAGGTAGGCCACCCAAACAGGCTCTCACTGGCAAAGTTAAAGAAAAACATGTGCTGTATTATTAGTCAATAATAATTTTACACTTTAACTTAACAAGAATTCACAATTTTATAGCTATTCAGTAGCAACACGATCTAGGACATATAAACTGTACATCCACTCTAGAATTACGAAAATATACGAATGAGAAGACTCTACATTTTTACCTACTTAAAGAAAGAAATGTCAGGATTCAGGTCACGCACCGGTATCATATCGTTTTTCAGGTTATTTTTGAAACTTCTAAAAATTCTGTAAATCATATGACATCACATTCAGGAGCCAAAAAATGCACACATTTTATAACTTGACCCAGTAAGTCTAATGTAAAAAAAGGGATACACTCTATCTTAACTTTAAGCAACCTATTTTAGATACAATCTGAATGCGAGTTCTAAAACATTTTCACATAATTTTAAATTTAACGTACTTTGTTTTACTTTATTTTCTTAATAATAGGTAAATTATAACTCGAAACTGAGTAACAGTTGGCGTTATTTAACTAAATTTTCAGCATCATTGTAAGCTCCACATCTGGTTTATCTCTTTCAGCAACAAGATATATATCAAGTAACCAAATGTGCGGGAAGAGTTTTGGAAACTTTGAAACTTAATTATGAGCAATTCAAATAGGTAGCAACTGGTGAATGCTGTTAATTCAGCTGCAGGTTAATGTTTTTCCCTTGGCTTGCTTTGTAACGCTCTTTCGTTGTACAGTATTTCTTAAATGTATTTGAACACACTAACAAATTTCTATAAAAAGGATTATTTGTAAATTGATATGAAAATTTAAATACAGTCTCATGTATTTAATATCTTTAAGATAATACTGTCTTTACATGGAATTATTTGGAATTTCAAAAATAAGAGTCATGTTAATTATGTATTATAAAATGATCTAGCTATAACGTAAAAACAGTGGATACACAGGAAAAAAATATTTGAGTCTATATAAGTTTTGGTCAAAATACAAAATATATTTCAAAAGAGGTTTCTAAATAGTTTACAAGATGATTTATTTAATTATTTTCGAGATTTCATAAGAAAACATAGGATTTATATCATATTTTGGGAAGTGATTATTACACCCAAATAGAAATCTATAATAGCAAAAAAAAAACGTTCAGATGAAACTTAAAAAAAAATCTTGATAACAGGTTGTAAAATATTTGTGATTTTTTTCCACAATTACTAAGTGACGTATAAAAACTTAAACCTGTTATAAAAGATCAGAAATTAAATATCAAAAACGAAAAGTCGTTTTCAAAGTTTTCTAGTGAGGTAGACATTCTTTTAATTTCGTTTTATTTATTAAAAAAAAAAAAAAAAAAAAAAAAACGACGTTTTCCACGAAACACCGAACTACTTTTAAGATACTTTTCATGACCAACGTTTCGCCAACTAAGTTGGCATCTTCAGGAGAAGATTAAATCTGATATTTTTAATCAAGTTCAGTGTTTCGTGGAAAACGTACAGTTTTTTGTTTCTACGCCGAAGGTTTCAGTACCCACTCCTGGATATTATGTATTTATTTATTTTATTATTGCATAAAGCATTCTATTCAAATTTAATAATTACTCCCTAAAATATGATGTGGGTCTCATGTTTCCTTAGGAAGATACTAATACAGTTCTGTTAGGGTCCGCAAATGTCTTGACTCTAATTATAGTAGAATTATGTAATAGAGTAATTTTTTTTTAATCACTTAATTACACACAATAATACACTTAATAATATAATATTTGTGAAACTAAATATTTTTACAAGCCGTTTCCAAGGTACATTTCCATTTTTGTTTTTGCAAGTTTCCTTTGAAGTTTGTTATATTACACTGTTCTGCATGAAAATCCTCCCCGCCAAACAAATGTGTTATTTCGATAATTTCTACCTGTGTAACCCTTACACTGACCTGTAAATTGTCGCATCACGTAGCAAAATCTAGAAACATCAACAACATGTTTTGGTTGACTGCAAAGCAGATATAAGGTTGCACCTATTTACCTCCTCTGCACATTAAAATAGGGCTTATGAACATTTTGTTAAAGCCTTAAACACAGAAGGAGAAGCTTTTATTTATTCGACGACACGGAAATTCGCGCGTATAAGTGAGGCAAATGGGTGATAGGTAAAAACCGACCTCTTATTTGAATTCAGCACATTACAGTAGACACGAAAACCCCAAAAAAGTATCAAGGAGCAGTGTTGCCAGATTACACGATTAATCGTGTAATTACACGATTTCGGTCCTTTTTACACGAATACACGAATAAAGGGACAAATCTCACAATTTTTGGCGTTTGGTAACAAAATTCGCCATTTTCAATAAAAACGTAAAACTTTAAAGGCATTCAAATAATTTATTTAAATTAAATCACTATGGGTGTCCCCAAAAAAAAGGATAATCCTTGGGGGTTTTATAGCAAATTTAATGTTGAACAAAAAAGTTCCTATAAACATGGGTCTGCAAATGAAGTCTTACTAATGGAAACCTCAAAAAAAAAAAAACAAAAAACATGTTTTTTTTTACTTTCATTCAAGAATTACTATGAAATGGCTCATTGATTCAAAAAATGTATCGAAGTCAACCTTTTTAGTACATCAAATTTGGAGTAGAATGCCGCCAACCTCTTGTTTAGAAGACATTTACCGCTGATTTTGAAAATGAGGTCAAACGGTCAAAAAAATTCGAGATAAAAAGAATAACCATGCCATAATAAAATGTCAAAAATCAGGTTTTGAGTGAGAAAACGTGGATATTACAAAAGTTTATTTTTTTCAAAAAAATCATCAGCAATGAATTACGGAAACAAGCGGTTGGCGGCATTCTACTCCAAATTTGATGTACTAAAAGGTTGACTTCGAGACATTTTTTGTCAATGAGCCATTTCATAGTAATTCTTGAATGAAAGTAAAAAAACATGTTTTTTGTGGTTTTTTTGAGGTTTTCATTAGTAAGACTTCATTTGTGGACTCATGTTTATAGGAACTTTTTTGTTCAACGATAAATTTCCTATAAAGCCCCCAAGGATTATCCTTTTTTTGGGACACCCTGTATATAAAGTCCGTCCCTGCTCCTGTTTATAAAAATTTCGATTATGACTTTTATCGATTATTTCTTTTTAAATAAATAATACGGTATTTTATTACTTATTTTAATGTATTTCCAAAATAACATTTTACATTTTTACGACTTTACACGATTTTACACGATTTTCGGTAGCCGAGTTACACGATTCTCCCTGCACTTCATCTGGCAACACTGTCAAGGAGCGACAAAAAAATTTCAAAATGCAGAACAGTGTTATAGCTGAGGTTTAACAATAACTTCCACACTCCCATGTCTCCTTACGAAAATTCGTAAATTTCTCATTCCACCATATGCCACTGCTCAGGCCCAACGAGAAGAAGGGCAGGGAAGGCAAATTCCCCTGGCCTGCACTTTGAAAGGCCCTCTGAAAAACCCAGTTTGGCAAAATTATTCCAAATCAAAGATAAAAAAATGTTTAAAATTTATTACTTTGAGGTTCCAAAGGGGCCCATGAAACTCCATTACCCCCGGGCCCGCCCAGTCTCTCGACGGCCCTGTCACTGCTATCTACTTCCCCTGGATGGGGTCAGCGATTTCTGGACTCTAGTAAGATGCTAGCTCCCACTATAATATTATACAAATTTGATAAATCAGTATTATTTCTAGAAAAGTGACCGTTAATTAAAGTTCAGTCTGCAACGTTGGTGCTTGATTTCTTTTGTCTCATTAATATAGTAACATATTTTTTTTCACTTCCATTGACGTCGTCTATATTCAACTATAAAAAAATGAAATAAATAAAACAGTACATATAATCAAACTACCTGCAAACCTGCGAATAAAGGATACCTGAGAATAAAACAGACAACAGCCCTTTCCCGTGATATGACCCGAGGCGGCCGATTCGACCCAAGGCGGCGGTCGTTTACAATAAATGAAGCCAGTCGACGGCACTGGAAGTGAAACGAAAGTCTGATATGTCATTCACACATCATATGAGCTTATTAACAACTTCGTGTTTTTAACACACTGATCTCAGGATGTCGCCGAAGACACCTGATTACTTTAAACCGCGATATACTAAGGTAATTGTGTGAAATAAAGCAACAAGTCTCGATGTCATTTATACTTTAAGACGATTTTTGAGAACATTTACATATGATGCTATACCCAAGTAATAATCTTCTTTTGTAAATCATTTTAAGTAATTTCATTCTAAACATATTTGTGATCATATAAGATTATGTTTAGGGCTGTGTTCATAGAATTTTTGGTAAAGGCATGACGTAAATTAAGCCCTATAAATATATATCTCTCTAAACGGTACGGTAATTTTAATTTTTAATTCATGCTAACATTTCGTTTTGAAGATTTGACTATTGTATAATTATATCTTTAAACAGAATGAAAATTTTGCAAAAAGCCCCAGAAGAAAAAGTGATTGTATTCACTTGGTAACTGTGAAAATTATATTTCGCAACTATTTTGCCGTTTTCGCGATTTTTTGGGGAGGTAGACATTTTTTGGGATTTTTTTCGAAAGTTTCATTTGAAGTTTTTTTGTTATTATAGCCTTCTACTGAGGTCTAGTAATCACTCCTAAAATTTGATCTGGGTGCCCTACGAAAAAGCGAGCATTTCAGATTTCACCAGCCACCACTGGTACTCGTTCCGAGGTAGTTCCTATAATTGTAAAAACTAAATTACTCTTTTATATATAATTTCATATATCTTTATTATGGGTTGTTCTAAGTGCTCTATATCTTGGATAAATATGTTTGTGAAGTGCCAGAAGACTCTATGAAATGATTAAATGTAACGTCAAAAAGTAACGATATTTCAAAAATTGAAATGGACATACAGTAAAATAAATTTTGAAAAGTTTGTTAACAAAAACTCTCAGTGGCTTAACTCTGTATTGTGTCATCTTCTTTATGTCAACTAGTCAACATGTTGCTCAACATAAGATATCAAAATCAGGCAGACCAAAAATAAACATGCAAACCTACATATACGTTCAAAAGTAGAGACTAATTAATAAAATCAGTTTTGAAACCTCAATATTTTTGTCAAGTTAATGTGTAATTTTTCCATGTGTGCCTCGACTGATTGCAATAGTGAATTCGGGACAAAACCGCCTTCGGTTTTTCAGAAGAAAAGTGTTCTTGCTTTTACCAGAACTTTCACGTACACCCTCGATTAATAACTAAAATAATAATACGAGGCGTCCTTAACTTTCTTCGGCTGGCGTCAGGGGATCCCGCTTCTTTTATGCAGCTGCTTTTAGAATGCAATATACATTTGCATAAATAATTCGAGGGGAAAAAGGTCTTACACTAAATATAGCTGGAGAGTTTTAAAGTGAAACCGCTATTACCGCAAATTCTTTGGTAAGACGTGTCAACCTTGCTCTGTAAGTCGCTGCGTTGTTTCCCTTAAAATGTCCTCTTTGTCCTTATCTAAAAAGAAATCCACTTGGCGCTAAAGAACGTATTGAAGCTTCCGGCAACATTTTACTTCAGTGCTTTACGTTTTAAAAACAGATGGTGCCTCGCCTCGAATTGATTTTGGAAAATATTCTTTGCAGTGGATTATGCTGGTAATGGTTTTCGTTATGCTTTAATCAAAGAAGCTTTATGTTTTCTTACATAGGTTTTAATGTTATAAGGTAAATTATGTTTTATCCTGAAATATACGAGGTGTGTAAATTAAGTAATGAGACTGATTTTTTTATTTTTTTTATTGGAATATAATTACAGTTCAGTATTGTCTCCTTCAAAATAACTTCCTTGGGAAGCCACACAGCGCTGGATACGGTTCTTGCATTTCTCATATACTGGAGTAGCCTTCAGCTGTTCGTTTACAGCCGTTTGAATGGTATCTATGGGCCCAAAATGACGTCCGTTGAGGTAATTTTTCAATCTCGGGAAGAGAAAAAAGTCACAAGTCAGGCGAATAAGGAGACTGAGGAGCCACATGAATACTTTTCCTGGCTAAAAAACTCGTTTACTGAAATGGCTGTCTGACAATGCGCATTGTCGTGATGCAACATCCAGTTGTTCTTGATGTTTGGTCTCACACGCATGACCTTTTTTTCGAAGTTTTTGAAGAACCTCTCTGTGTACAAACTCTTTATGGACCATTTTCTGGCGATCAAACAAGCAAATCAGCATGCATTTTATCTTCGACTTGCTCATTCTTGCTATTTTGGGTCTTGTAGAGATTGAAGGGTACTATTACATGCTTTGGCGCTTGGTTTCTGGGTCGTACTCAAACACCCAAGTATCATCACGAGTATTGACACGTTCCATCAAATGGATCATTTTCAATCGAGGTTTTTTTGGTGATGAACAAATTCTGATGAACAGTGGTGTGATTCAAATTTAACTCTTCCCCGATCATTCTTGTCGGCACCCAACGATATGTATACACAAGATCCCGTATTCTATCGACATTTTCATTGGGTCTTGAAGATGAAGGCCTTCCGCAACGTGGTTCATTTTCAATCGGCTCACTTCCTTCTGAGAATGCCTTAAACCACCGAAAAACCTGGGCTCTTGAAAAAACACTGTCTCCGTAGGCGTGTTGAAGTATTGCAAATATATCCATTGCGCGGTATTCAAGTCTGAAGCAAAACCTAATAGCACACCGTTGCTCAAAATTAATGTCGCTGATTTTTAAAACGCACTAGAAAAAAAACTGGTTTACAAAAACAGACACAAAGTACAAACAAATGACTAACAAGTTCAAACTTGTACTGAAGATGTTTGAAGATGATTACATGTTAACCCCTTCCAAGTCTCGTCTCCGCAATCTTGTCGCTAGATCGGGCGCTACGTTTCCAGTCTCATCTTTTTTATCTACCTAAATTTGCATATACAGGGGTGGGCATCAAAAGAATGTGTTATTTGGAAAATAATCTGTGTAATACAAATAATTACATGTTTCTACCACCCTTCCAAGTCATGTCTTCGCAGTGTTGTAATTTCTTTTGTATCTCCTCGTATATGTAATTTAAATTTTAACTGACTAGTGACGTTAGATAGAACATTTAGGATTTGTTCTAGTATAAACAAAGAATTCACAACAAAGAAGTTGATACTGAAAATACGTCTGGGCGCGTGTATATGGGAACCATCTACGCGAAAACGGAAAAGATAGATAAATTTTAAATTTACATAAATATATAAATACATTTAAAAACAGGCTTATTATAGGCAACATACGATTTATTAAATAGTTATTTATTGTAACACTAGCGACCCGCCCCGGCTTCGCACGGAAATATAAAAAATGGTTATTGTGGGTTATCCCTAAGAGATAGACATATACCATCGCGGACTTTTTTGTAGACCATTTTAAGGTGTACAATACTGTAGTACATTATTTTGATCTATCTCGTAGGGTTCAGCCAGCGTTTGCAATGTAAGCGCAAAAAATGTGTTTATTTACGACATCACATTAGAAACCTCTAAAATTATCAGTGTTTCTCTACTATATTATGCATGTATTATACATATAAACCTTCCTCTTGAATCACTCTATCTATTAAAAAAACCGCATCAAAATCCGTTGCGTAGTTTTAAAGATCTAAGCATACATAGGTAGTAGATAGATAGATAGGAACAGACAGCGGGAAGCGACTTTGTTTTATACTATGTTATGAAGCGGTCCAGAAAGTGTTTTATCCCCGAAAATATGTTTAAACGCGTGAAGAAAGTTGCAGTGTTGCAAAAAGCAATATTGACGAATTCATATCGAGCAAACTTAATATTGCGAAGAAAGTCCAAGGACAACCGTTCTGACAGGGGGAAATTCTTCAATTGATACTTCAGAAATTCTGCCTGATAATATTGTTGTCGACGAAAGTTGATAACACTAATTTGCTTATTAATAGAAATGAAGTAAAATTCAACAAGTAAAAGAATTTCAGCATCAAAAATGTAAATGTTAATTTACATTTTGTAAATGTTAATTAGTAAAGTCACATCAATAATTTTATTTGACACTTTGTTTAATATAATAAACATAAAACATAATAAAGTATAGCATAACTAACATAACATAATGTCTCAATTCACTCGTTTTGTTTTAAAATTAAGTTTTTCCTTTGCTTCAAATACAAATTGCTAACTTTGAATATCTGAGCATCCAGAAATAGAACTTCTAGATTTAGGGGGATTCTAGGTATTCCCTTTAAAATAAGCAAGTTGACATCTACTTCTGGATAAGCACAAGTTCCATATCTGTCAAAATATTTTAGATAAATAGAATATATCTACTTTATCTTATCGTTAAATTATCAGAATTTTAATACACATAGATGTTGAGATATCAATATAAGAGATATCTTGAGATAAACAACCGCACGTGTTATATTTTAGTAATTCTTCTGACACTGACACACTAATGATTCTATAGACCAAATACGGACTAGAAATCACCCTGTATAATGTTTCGATATTAACAGAAAATGTATCGATTCCCCAAAAATCAAATAAAAAAAGAATCTTAAATAGAAAAGAAAGAATCATTTTTGAATAAGTCCTACCTAACAGAGATTTAAATATGGAAAAATCAACCTACAGCAAAGTTTCAGTTTTGCTTTGTTATTTCTTGCCCAACCAGTTATAGAAATTGCTAGTGCCTTTAATATTCCTCTGATACGAACTGATGAGTTTTACACTATCAAACAGATCATCTTCTAAATTCGTATTTCTAATATATTCGAAATTTTCCCAAATGTCACACCAGCAATCAGTCAGGCAGCGCTATTTCACGTAATTACTTTAAAACGTGATGTTACCCTTTAATCTGAAGCACTTGGCTCTAAACGCGTTAAACGGAATGGCAGCGTGAAAGAAAAAGAAATAAAATCCGAACTACAATTTCTGTAATCAAAAGTGGGATAGCGAGCAGAAGAACGTCTCAGTAATACTGAAAACTGAAATAATGCAAGGCTGCTGAAAACTTATATCAAGAAAAGGAATCGGTGTTGAATCAGGCACGTGGTTAATAACCAAAACGCTTTCCAGCGCCTGCAGCCGTTTCTTTCAGTTACTCTGGAACGATGGCGCGTCTTTTTTTACCGGAAACGTGAGGTATTTCCAGAAATGGGACAGCTCGGAGCCGTTTACGAGGGGAATGTATCGAAATTACATTCTTAAAGTAAGGAGAAACGAAATTGGTACGATATATGGAACAATATGAACGGATTTATATTAGGTTACATTCTTTAAAATATTTATTTATTATGTTGGTATAACTTTTATCCCAGTTCACAAAAAAAATGTAATGATAACTAAAAACGACAAAGGCATGAACATTGATACTGCAAAATATTACAAAAAAACGTGTAATGTTTATTATGATTATGTTTAACAGGATATTTATTTATTAAGTCAATTTATTAAGTTAAGTTGAAGTCAAAAGAAAATTTTTATTTCTTTAAAAAAAACTATGGGCCTCCCAAAATTTGTTTTTCTTCATTGTTTAGAGGTAAGTCATTTATTTATTGAGTAGTAATTAGATTAAAATTTTTGAAAAGGAGTTTTTGGAATAAATAAAGAGAATACTTGGTTATTTTTTAGTTTTAAATATATTGGGTTTCTAAGCGCCTGTTCTACTGCATTATTCTATTCGGAGTTTTTTTAGCGACTTTAATTTTCTGTATTGATTTTTTATTTTGGAATAAATCGAATTAGAAATTAAAAATACCTGTGTATTTATAATTTCTAATTCGATTTATTCCGAGCCAGTGGACAAATTACCAAAGATATAACTTCCAAATTTGGTTTATTTAAATCATTCACTTTTCATTTTTAAATTTTGGAGTCTCTTACAAGTATAGAATACAAATTTAAAAATATTTTGTCTTGAAGAACGTCTCACCGAAGGTCTCACAGAACATTATTTCAATGTCTGTATATACTGTTTCTTATTGAGATGGGTTCTATAGATTTAGTGGATATATTTAAATATTTACTTTTGTTCCCTACATTGTCACTCAAACCATATTTTTCTTGCAATAGACCGTAGTGACAATAGACCCAATAAAACTTCAGTAATACGAGGTGTGTAAATTAAGTAATAAGACTGGCAACGTAGCGTCCGATCTAGCAACACTGCGAAGACGGGACTTGAAAGGGCGGTATGTTAACATAAAATGCACCGTCAGTACAAGTTTAAACTTGTTAGGCTCATTTGTTTTTTCCTTGTGACAGTTTTCGTAAACCAGTTTTTTCTAGTGCGTTTTAAAAATGAATGACATTAATTTTAAGCAACGGTGTGCTATCAGGTTTAGCTTCAGACTTGGACACAACGCAACGGATACTTTTGCAATACTTCAACACGCCTACGGACATAGTGTTTTTTCAAGAGTCTAGGTATTTTGGTGGTTTAAGGCATTCTCAGAAGGAAGAGAGTCGATTGAAGATGAACCACGTAGCGGAAAGCCTTCATCTTCAAGAACCGATGAAAATGTCGATAGAATACGGGATCTTGTGCGTTCAGATCGTCGGTTGATGACAAGAATGATCGGGGAAGAGTTAAATTTGAATCACACCACTATTCATCAGATTTTGACAAACGAATTGGGGATGAGAAAAATCTGCACAAAAATGGTTCCAAAAAACTTTTCGCGGGAACAAAAGTACATCAGTAGAGAAAGTGTCTTAACTTTTTGGAATCTATTGAAAATGATCCCCATTTTATGGAATGTGTCATGAGTGATGAGAGTGATGTCAACTCGTGATGAGACTTGGGTATTTGAGTACGACCCGGAAACCAGGTGCCAAAACATGGAATGGCACATTTCAAGCTCTCCAAGACCCAAAAAAAGCAAGAATAAGCAAGTCAAGATAAAAAGCATGCTGATTGCTTTTTTGATAGCCAGGGAATTATCCACAAGGAGTTTGTGCCTCCAGGCCAAACAGTAAATCAACAGTTTTATGGAGGGGTTCTTGAAAACCTTCGAAAAAGGGTCATACGTGTGAGACCAAACATCAAAAACAACTGGATGTTGCATCTCGACAACTCAGCTTGTCACACAGACATTTCAGTAAACGAATTTTTAGCCAGTAAAAACATTCCTGTGGCTCTTCAGCCTTCCTATTCGCCTGACTCGAGTCATTGATATTTTTTTCTCTTCCCGAGATTGAAAAATCACCTCTAGGGACGTCATTTTGAGACTATAGAAAACCTTCAAACAGCTGTAACCGACCAGCTGAAGGCTATTCCAGCATATGAGTCCCAGCAGTGCTATGAGGAATGGAAGAACCATCTCCAGCTCTGTGTGGCTTCCCAAGGAAGTTATCTTGAAGGATACAGTACTTCATTATAATTCTATTCGAATAAGAAAAATCTAAAAAAAATCAGTCTCATTACTTAATTTACACAGCTCGTATATTATATCTTAGTAAGTAAAAAATTAAATAAAACTCCTCTTAGAAAAAATGTACAAATGTGATGTATGCCAACACTTGTTACTATTTAGAACAGCTTTTTCCTTATTTACCGCTTATAAGAACAGTTCAATGTAAATTGTTCAGTTTAATCCATTATCACTCGTGATTAGTCGAAAAATACCCAAAACAATAAATGGTAATGAGAAATTAATGTATATTGTGTAAAAACAGTAATTATAATGGCTCTTTGTACGAATCATACGTATACGTGAGAGTTGTCAATTAAATGGAAGTACATACCATTAACAAAGTCTACGATCAATATTACGAATAAAAAGTGTTGTACAGGGTAGTCTAAACGTGGCTTCTCCAGAACACCTTTTTAAAATATTTTTTGAAAAAAATGTAATAACATATTGAACTACATGTTGAACTACAGGACGACAATTTTATATTTTTGTCGAACTGAAATCTAATCACGATACCTAAAGATAAGGAACACCGTCTAACTAGTGAGCGTGTTGAATTGTCTCGAAAACTATTAAAACCATATTTCAAAAAAAAATTGTGTGTCTTGTTACTACCTATTACTTACCATCAAATAAAACGCATGTCTGTGGTTATATATTTTTTTATATCCCAACTTCCAAAATTACGGACGGAAAAAAATGTGTATGTAACTCATACCCAACTAATTTTCACTTGTAGGGCTTGTCGCACTCGCCTTGCCCTACATGAAAAACTACAGTCTAGTCACTTGTTACATCAATAACTATTACTGACTATAACTAGGTACTTTCCCAATAAAATTATTATGTTTAAGTTATGCCTCTCCGAGTTTTCCGCTCGAGCCGTCACTGCACACGATCACCGTCGCTGACTCTGCAAATACTCGGAATTAGTCTAATGTTTACCTTCAATAATGAATTTCGTGTCTTGCCCTGCGGTTGTTGATGTTAATTGTGCTCGGGGTGAAATAAGAAATTAACTTTATATAGATATCGTTTAGGTCGAGCCCTTGACTGGAAAGGGGAGAAGTAATTCTCGTTTCGTGCTATCAATTTTAAATTAGTTATCGATAACGCAAAGAGTTTCAATAAAATCGTTATCTAATTTAAATGTATACTCCATTAAGTATTTAAATGTATACTCCATTAAGTATAATTTGAAACTATCGTGATAAGATTTATTTATATCTCCATTATCCACAAATTATTATAGGGCATGCAAAACTACCAAGAAAGAGGTAGAAAGTTGTAAAGAGGAAGAAGCCCAGAAGACTAAGGGAAACCCCGGAATCCACGCGACATCTTTAACCTTTAGACTGCCGGCTGGCTCATATATGGGACAGTAATAAAATAATAGTTTTAGTGATGAATACAGATATCATAGTGATTTTTTCCCATTTAATAGGCTCTCTGATCTCTAAAGGATACAACTGAAACTATTTCTAGTCGATCGAGGTATCCAAACTACCCCTAGTGAGGGGGTGAAATATTTAAAAACTCGTTATTGAACTTGTATTCGTTATTGAACTTTTTACTGAATTTTTTTAGTAAATAGCCTGTAAAATATGTAAAATGTATCCTAAAATTGTCCGCAATTGAATGAGATGCCTAAACTACCCCCTAGCAAGGGGGTGAAATTTTCAAAAATTCGTTATTAGGTGGGTATTGACTTACGATTTTTACGATTTATACGATTTTTTTCGGAAGCACGCTGTAAAATCTGTAAAATGTACCCTAAAATTTTCTGCAATTGATTGAGATGCCGAGATGAAAATGAAAACAGAAACTACATTTTTTTATTCCATATAATGATTATCTAATATTGTCCTATTTCTAATAAAAATTAAAGAAAAAAAATATATAAATAAAATAAAAAAAATAAAAATCTATAAAAAAAATTAAAAAAAAATGGAGCTACATCACTCTACGTCCACGTCGTTAGCTCTGGGTTTAGCAGAAGGAAAGTGTTTTTGATATATAAAATATAGATATTGCTAAAGAATTATTTGACGTCTTTGTAAAAAAATGTATACACATCGGAAAATAATTTTTCGAATATCATTTCAGTTTATGTAAGTTTGAGTCTTTGAGAACATTCACTAAAATATCAGTAACCGAACAATGACGAATTTTCGGAAAATTTCACCCCCTTGCTAGGGGTAGTTTTGGCACCTCAATCGATTGGGGAAAATTTCAGGGTACATTTTACAGATATTACAGCGTGTTTACGGAAAAAAAAATCGTGTAAAAAATCAATACCCACCTAATAACGAATTTTTTGAAAATTTAATTCCTTCGCTAGGGGCGGTTTGGATGCTTGTGGTTTTATTGGTGTCTAAATATATTTTAGGATGTTTTTGGTAGCTTATTACATTATAATATCAAGCACATTCGGTTAAAAATAAATATATAGTAATTTACATAATCTGAAAATTTTTAACATTGGCCCGACTGTTGCCAGCCGGCCTGGCTGATATATGAGCCATCCGTGACCTCGGCAACTACTCTAGATGTATTAGATGTTTATATATATAAACTTTGCCACTCAAAAATACCCATTTATAAGGGAAAACCGCCGGCCGGCAGTCTAAAGGTTAAACATACCTACATTACATACATATAATTACACAGAACCACAAAATTTTTTCCAATGCGCGGAAGTACAGACCCGGTCTACTTCATGTTTTTGAGGTCGCCGAACACGAATCAGACCTCGGTTTTCCTCGTTTACCGCTAGTTTTTTTTTCTAACCTCAAAAAAACACATTTTACACGGTAGCTTGATTGCACAGGCACACAAAGCCAGAGAAAACCATTCCCTTTCTACATTTTTCAACGCCCTGAATCAAATTCTGAGGTCAGGATGCATTTACGACTATCAGTTCTTCCCCTAGAAATAAAAACTCCTATGAAAAACACTAAATCAGAACCCATGTCGTATACTTGATGAGCTTGTGATTGTAATGTTACTTAGACGATCTAACAACAACCCTAAGCTTCATAAATCTTCAACCCTACGAGGCACATACTGAAAACCCCATAACCTCAAAATCATTAACCTCAAAAAAACCCTATATCTGTGTTTTTCAACTGTTATAGCACAGCAAATGATGAATCAGTGTGCATATGATTCAATCATGACCTTCCACAAATCTTGACACGAGGTTATGAAATGTTACAGCTATAGAATTTCAAAGCTATGGAGTTTCGAGGCTATAGGATTGAGAGATATGATTGGATCATATTCATGCCTCTTCATTAGGTTGCTGCAAGTTTTTGAGATTAATTGGTTTGAAATTGAGGTTATGGAATTTCAGAGCGATGGGATTTCGGGTCTATGGGTTTCAAAGTCATGATTGTATCATATTCATGTCTTTTTCATCACGTTTTTATGTCTCAGATTTCACAGGACCTACTTATAAGGTTGAGATTAAGGGTTTGAAGATTATGAGGTTATGAAATTACGAAGCTTTGAAATTCCACGGCTATGAAGTTGAGAGTCATGATTGAATTTTTATTCATAGGGAAAAACGAATTTATTTACTAAGGTTTCTCCGGAAGAAAAACACTATTTGAATCGCATCAAAAGAAGATATACACGTGTGGAACTTTAATTTGGAAGCATATAAAATGCTAAGATAATACCTTAAATAATACCTTCCACAAAATATTGCCAAAGCCTCACCTATCAGAAAGAACACGGCTTTATTCCTCCGCCTTCCGCGTCTCGAGTCGGCAAGGTTCGGCAACATTTCGCCGGCGACCATGGCATTTCCAGTCGTCTAGGCGTAAGTAACTGGTGTCTCGTTTAATACTCAAAATACTTAAAAATATCCGCTTATACCGTCGAGGAAAAATAGTCGACGCAAGAAACAACATTCCAGTCGAAATGTCAGAAAACACTCGTCAAGAGTTCTACAACAGGCTGGGATATTGTTTGGCGCAGTCTGGTGGTCTATTCGAGCCCCTTATTAAATAGTTTTTAAGGAGATTTTTTTATTAGAATTTTATTTTCATTTTATTAGAATTTCATTACTTTTTTTATTTTATATATTTTTATTTATTTTACTTATGGAATTTTGTAATTTTTATTTTATTTACCAAATAATACCAGTTTTATTTCGCATCAGGCGGCAAAAGAGAGGGATCAAATCCATGGACTTAAGGGCCGTATTTATAAACAATTCTCAATCAATCCCTGTCTTATTAAGCCGATTTTACGTCATTTTTCTATTTGTTGTAATAAATAAAAAATGACATAAAGTTAACTTGAGTCTGATATTGAGATCCGTTTATAAATACGGACTTAAAAGAATATGCACTTATGATTACGCAATTCCACTGTTGTGCCTTATGCTAAACCGAGTACATCCATCACTTACGAACGATCTGCAACTGAACTAATCTAATGCTGCAGAACCGAACATAAACAAAGGTGCACTCTAAGCTCCACCCACTAATGCACTCTTCTTGTCCCGTCACGTATCTCAGCGATTGTCGGCGGCCGGCATTGTAGGGGAATACATTACGTATGACGTCTGCTCCGCCTATCTTGCCCTACCAATATTCCATGCATTTGAAATGCATGTAATAGAATCTCCTATGCTTCCAAATTAAAGTTCCACACGTGTATAGTACTATATTATACAATGTGGAACAACAAAATGGAATAAATTCAGTAGCTCCATTATCATGCATTTTTTTTAGAAAATCCTGAGACTCGTCAATTTCTAATTCTAAAATGCCATCTTGCGACGTAAAAATGTCATCCCTAAATTCAACCCCCTTCAGGTGACAGCTACAGTTAAATTCCTTGGTTTTTTTCTTGATGAAAAAAACGGGCTCAGTTTTATCAGGGTTAACTGTCATAGTCTGCTGTATGCAACTAGGTTTCAATCGCAATGCACAATCGTCAGGGCGCCTTGCTTGGATTAATTCGCACTATTCGCAGGAAAAATGAGAACACCTAGGTATACAATATTTTATACTTACATTGTACCCATATACTAAGCTCTAAAACGGATAAAGTAACTGCTGTAAAAAATAACGGGGATTAGTAAAAGTAATTAAAATTTAAATCAATCATTGCCTCTCTTTTGGATAAAACTGGATGCGTATTCTCTCGTAGATAATTAAAATTGTTTACCGTTTGGTTTCCACATCACGCGGACATATTGAAGGCTTTCAACTCGCCAATCGTTCAGTTCATAAGACAGGAACTCGAAAAAGCCAGAGAATTTGGAATAAATTTAATAAAAATGCTAAATACTGCACTACAATATCTTGCTTATCCCTAGGTGGTATTAAACGAGAACCGTTACTCTGTTTTTAATCAGTTTGACTAGAATGCATAATTCAAATATGCCACATAGCAAACTATATTATATTATGTTCCAATTGCAACGCACACAGTTATAAAGTGTGTAAATACAGTGTGGAACAAATGAATTATTTCGAAAAATACACGATTTTAATTGAAATCCTCGAACAGACCAATATTTTTCGCTATAGAACGGTATATAGCCATTACTCCAAGTACTATGGTGTTGGGGGCTATACGTAGGAAGTAGTTTATCACTAATATTCATAACGAAAGTTATGAATATTACAAAATTTGTGCTACAACGCAGGGCTGGACACTATAAAACTAAGGTAATGAAAGTATAAACCGTATTTTTAAGCGCCTTGTAAATTATATATGCGTGTATTTCTTACCCCTGTACACCCATGCCACTGATCGATCCTTCCTGATGTCCCGGAACTCACGTCTGCGCGGTGGTATGCCGATCTCATGCGGGAACGCTGGATAGGTAAATGCAGTATATTGACTTCAACCCTTTATGTCACCGAAATATTGCAACCCGTCGTTAGGTCATATCTATGATAATGCTTGACCTCATGCAGCTCGTCAAACACAACAGTTTTTAGATGACTCTGTCATAGTTACATTCTGTGCTTGTAGAAGCATCCCCATGCATTCATTGTGATTGAAGGTTTACGGACTGTGCGTTGAACAACCCTAGAACCCCATCACTCAGACACTTGTCTAGACCTTTCTCACGGCTACCCAAGCCCAGAAAGCAGCTTCATTCGAAAATACATTGTCAAAATCAATGATCAAATACTCATGTGCCCATGCAAGTCGTTTGCATTCGACATGCAATCGTCGACATACCTTTCTCTCAGAAATAGTTTTGGATACTGGAATGATATAAACTACCTAATGTGCAAAACAGCTTAGTAAATACTATTCAAGGCCGTACGCCAAATGGATCTGAGGTCAACCATATTGCAGTTGCGCTGTATACTTTCTTGTGAAACTGGGTTAGTTTTATAGTATCTAGCCCTGCGTTGTAGCACAAATTTCCGAACTTTACTTATGAATATAGGGGTAAACTACTTCTTACGTATAGCCCCCCAACACCATAGTACCTGGAGTAATGGCTGTAGACGATTTATCGCGAAAAATATTGGTCTGTTCGAGGATTTCAATTAAGGGGTTACAAGCAGTTATGTCACCTGAAAATCAACCTTTTCAACAATTTTTTGTTGAAGCAAAAAGATTTTTTTGGAAGGTTTATGTTGAATTTAGTAAACAAAGGCCTTGAGTATTAAATATTTTTTTTGTGATAAATGTTTTCTTTGAGGCTCTTTGCGGTGACCACTTTTTCTATTGCCAGAATCATCTGAAACAGAAAATTCTAAAATCGGTATCAAGAAGGACTCAAAATCTAGTCCCTAATCGATCGGTTTGAAAAATTTTTTTTTGCAAAAATGGTCATTTGAACAAAATGTTCATTTTTTTGAGGCAAAAACTCGATGTTTTCTTGTGAATTAAAGAAAAAGTCATTTATTAATTGGAAATTTCTTCGATTAAGGACCCGAAAATTATGTTTTAAATAACTGTACAAAATTTCAAATAAATCGGATTAACCGTTTGGGAGTTCGTGGTCACCGATTTCAAAAATGTATTTTCGAAAAAAACACGGTCAAAGTTTGAGGTCACTGTAAATGTTGGTGTAAACATTATTATAAAAACTTACATAGTATCATGGATTCCCGCACCATAGTACAATCCATCTTGGTCTTGTAGTCCTTCCAGGTTTGTTTTAGCAGACAGTCAAACTAGCTTCCAACTATACTAGTGCATTTATTCGACGCGCCAGGGTCCCCGACCGAGCGTGCAAGGTTGGACTAAAAACGCGATTACAACGAAAGTAATCACCAGATAAGCTTACTTACTATTCGGGGAAAATACGGGCAAGAGTTCATACTTTCCGAAAATGTGAAAATAAAAAAAACGATTTTTTGAAAACAATAACTGCGGGTAACCCCTTAAAATCATGTATTTTTCGAGATAATTCATTTGTTCCACACTGTATTTACACACTTTATAACTGTGTGCGTTGTAATTGGAATATAATATAATATAGTTTGCTATGTGGCACATTTGAATTATGCATTCTAATCAAACTGATTAAATACAGAGTAATTGTTTTCTTTTAATACCACCTAGGGATAAGCAAGAGATTGTAGTGCAGTATTTAGCATTTTTATTAAATTTATTCCAAATTCCCTGGCTTTTTCGAGTTCCTGTCTTACGAACTGAACGATTGGAGAGTTGAAAGCTTTCAATATGTCGGCGTGATGTGGAAACCAAACGGTAAGCAATTTTAATTATCTACAAGATAATACGCATCCAGTTTTATCCAAGGCAATGATTGATTTAAATTTTAATTACTTTTACTAATCCCCGTTGTTTTTACAACAGTTACTTTATCCGTTTTAGAGCTTAGTATATGGGTACAATGTCAGTGTCGCGCAATCTCAAGAACACACCGTTTCTTGTAGCCACGAACGCAAGGTGGTTATAAGTTTGTCCTCTCACAAAGAATATTCGCGTGTATGCACCAAACAACTTTTATTAACATAAAACATAAAAAATGCCAACAGCGGCCATTCCACATATAAATACGAGCTTATACATACAAATTCAAAATTAGCCTAGATTACAAGAATACTTACACTAAAACTCGCGTTACAAATACCGACTAGGCACTTTGACAACAAGTCCTGCACGAGTGACTTTAGTTTTACTATGCTGCGCACAAACACTTCCCGCACTGTCACCACGAGCTCCGTCGTCTGGATCTGGATCAGCCTCCTCAGGAACACCTTCCGGGCGAATTTCCTTCTCGTAGCCGAATTCCGGTGCAGTACAACACTCCAAGGGGAATAATTTCTGTACTGGTCTCAATAAATGTCCTTGAGAGGTAACGACTTTAACTACACGAATTAGATTATCTTTACCCGGTAATATTTCAATTACTCGCCCTAGAGGCCAATTTAACCTCTTGTGATTATCATCTCCTACGAGCACAAGATCATCAATACCGATCGATCGACCGAGCTTTTTATCGCACACAAGCTTTAACTGTCCTAAGTACTCAATCCGAAAACGCTTACGTAAAGCTTCACGTAAAGACTGTATCTACCGCACTTTTCGACACAAGGAGACATTGTCGATCGCATCGTAGTCCGGTAACCCAAACTCCGCTTGATCAGTTGAAAACATGGATGGACTAAGCGCGACTGAGTCACTGGGATCCTCCGAAAGATACGTCAATGGTCTCGCGTTCACCACGGCTTCGCATTCACAAACAAGTGTTAGTAAGTCCTCGTAGTTCAAACTCGTACGACCTAATACTCTCCGTAGTAACCGCTTTATTACCCCGATTAAACACTCCCAGAACCCTCCCCACCATGCTGCTGTAGGGGGCTTGAATCGCCAACTAATGCGTTGAACACTACTTTCCCGAACGATAAAGTCGCAGTCTAATTTCGAAATAGCGTTCTCCGCACCGCGAAAATTTGTCCCATTATCACTGTAAATCGTCTTAGGCCTGCCCCGACGCGACTCGAAACGACGCAAGGCCTGAAGAAAACACGACGTAGACAACGAAGTCGTCACTTGTACCAAATGTACCGCGCGGAAGACAGCACACGTAAACAGGCATATCCACGCCTTAGTCCCATTCTTCAAGTACAAAGGACCAGCAAAATCCACTCCGGTGACCTCAAATGCTATAGCATCACGCACCCTATCTAATGGGAGGGGAGGGGTTTCAACATATATGGGCTTTGCAGTATACATCCTACAACGATAACATTTCGATAACACTGATCTTACAGTGCGTCTGCTCGACATAATCCAAAATTTCTCTCTGAGTAGACTAAGTAAATTCTGAGTACCCACATGGCATGCCATGATATGAACGTCCATAATGAGACAGCGGACAACATGATGTCTCGACGGCAACACAATCGGAAATCGAAAATCATGCGTCTTTTCTAGCGGATACTCTAGACTTAATCCGCAGCAGTCCATCTACATCTTGATGGGGGTTGAAGCTATTGAGAATTCGAACCTCCTTTTCCGAAAAACCTTTCTCTTGAACTAATCTAAACACAAATTTCTCTGCCCTATCGTGTTCCATGGCAGTCAATTCCCCTTTGTGTTTACCTAGGGGTACCTACAATTATGTATAAATCGAAGAATCCACGCAACCATTCGAACAATCTTATTAAAACTAGAAAAGTGTTCTAGGTGTCAAAAATCTGTGGATTTCTGAGTCTCTAAATTCGTAAGGGCAATAATCAAACGCCTCTTACGTTCTGAGGAAATCTCGTCTTCATTACAATGTAAATGTGCCGAAGGCCACGTCTCTAAAGTCCCATATAACCAGGTCGGGCCCTCCCACCATTTGGAACTAAGTAACTGTCTGGGGTGGCATCCTCGCGAAGGCAAATCAGCAGGATCATGAGTCCCTGGTAAGTGATACCAATTTTCGGCGAGGGTTAGACTTCTTATTTCCACCACTCGGTTCCATACAAAGACCGACCATTCTTCGCTTCGTTGAATCCACGACACTACTGTGGAGGAATCTGACCAGAAAAAACAGTCAATAGGACCTTGAAGGTTCCTCTTCACTTGGTCATAAAGCCGGGCTCCTATTGTAGCCGCCAACAATTCTAGGCGGGGTATAGTTAACTTAGAGCCAGGTTTCTTTAGCGGCACCGCTCGAGCTTTTGCTGCTACAAGGAAAACTTTAACATTCTCTTCATATTGTACACGTAGAAATATGACACAAGCATAAGCACCCTGACTAGCATCACAGAATGTATGTAGAGACAAATAATGCGATTTTGTACCTCCCGCCATTATCCATCGTGGTATTTCAATCCTCACAAGCTGAGGTAGCTCTTTCACCCAAGACCGAAAAGTTTGCTCAGTATGATAGTCAACAGGTTGATCCCAAGTTATTTTCTCACTTTATAGCCTTTGCATCAAAAGTTTAGGTAATAAGAGTACATGACTCAAGTAACCAATTGGATCAAAAATTCTTTGCGTTACGGACAAGATTTGACGCTTTGTAACTATCATATTTTCAGGATCAAGGTCATCTTCTAGAGCTTTATAGTTGATAGTCAAGATATCTTTCTGAGGACACCAGTTTAAACCAAGAACGGGACAGGGATCAGTATCCTCTACTGAGACCATTTCCTGGAGTTCGCTCCCACCCTCTTAGTTCGAATCGTCCTTCATTCATTACAGCCATGGATTCTCTAATAAACCTGGTGGCCGAATCATGGTCAGCTAAACTCGTTATACAATTGTCCATTGCGTTCTATTCGGGCTAGAGGCATTTCGGTTGCCTATAGAGTTGTTTTTAATGTCCAGAAAGAAGTCATGCTGCAGTATGGTGTTAAAGGGTTTGTCATCCACACCAGAAAAAAAACGTCATGTTGGAATAAGAATTCACAAGATTCTGGCGGCAATTCAAATATCTACAGGATGGGCTGAGAAGGACACTGGAGGGTAAAAATAAAAAATACTGACATACATTAAGACTTCCCAAACAAGTCCTAAGCATTCGGTCACTCTTCCATCCATTTAACCTTTTTCAGGCCCCTCTACAATTACGATGGGTTTTGAATGATCGGACCACTGTTGGGCAATTCAGTTAATTCTAATGTTACTTAACAAATTGGTGTGGGGTGTCACAATTCACCTTCACCCTTTGACAACACAAAAGTGGGCCGAAAAGGATTCGGCCATCCTGAGGGAAGGCTTTCTGAAATACTCCACGCGTGGGGACCAGCTTACAACCCCTCCATCCAGCAAGTTTGCAAGGGGTGGTTTAGTGATGGAATTTCACTTGCTTGGAGCTCAACCGGCCATCCGCATTGGGTCCAATCAACTTCGAGAGCCTTCAAATGACGCCAAGACCTGAATTCGGAACCAAAGTATATTTCACACCGACTCCACAACGGGGGCGGAACCAGAGGGAGTAGGTTCCAGAGCGAGGTGTTGGTGTAGGGGTGGCCTGAATGGGTTCACGAGCTGTCAAAGAGTGCAAGCGAGCTGTGACACCTCACACTAATTTATTTGGTAGCATTACGATCAATGGAATTTTACGCTAATTTTAACGAGCAGTTTATTTTCAACTTTTGTATATACATTTTTTTGGATTTCCAAAAATAAGAGCTCTAATTGACAGTCCAAATATAAGTGATCCACTCTGTACACTACCGTCCGTAGCTCCGTGCCAACATCCATTCGCGTACGTTGGGAATTACTTTGGGGAAAGAAAATTACATCTCACACAGGTATTCTGTTATGAACAACATTGTAACATAAATCGTACGCAAGCATAACCACATATCGGTGTCAGAATATAGCGTAACTCCTGCTGTTACATATTACCAATTTAATTGTAATTAAATGCCACCCAAACCATGTATGTGATAGGATTATTTTTCGTGAAAGAGAGGAAATTTCAATTATACTGTAACCACCACCACACAAGCCACAAGCAGATACAAATCAACATGTATCCATAATTTTCCAGGTAAAATTTATTTTATCAACGCGCATAATAAAACCACAAATCAAACAAGCAAGTAATTCTACGAGTATTCAAGTTGACGAGTATACAACACATTTCAAATCCCCAGTAATTTCACAAAGAACTGGTGAGTTCGGAGTTTTTTTAATTTCGTTGAACAGCAGAGAAAATATTATTAGTTATGCTAAAAGACGAATGGAAGTTCTCTTGGAGAAAATAGTAAGAGAAAATAAGAAACTGACATAAAATAAAGCATATATTCCACCAAAACCATTTCTGTGTAAATTAAAATTATTTAGATCTAAAACACTTAATCATTACAACCAGGCACCTGTGTCCTCACTGCTCATGAAATACAGTGATATGTGAAATAGTTGCAAGCTAAAACAATTTTTTTTCTTTCAAGATAGGCTTTGTGTTTGTTAGTTAACAGTGCTCCAGACATAGATTGTTGGATCTTACTTGACCATAACGCGTCATAGTTCAATCACTTCATTACAATTTCAAGAGAGCCTTCAGTTTGTATCACTTATCAAATACTCGTTTATAACTTCTGGAATTATCTTAGAAAGTTTGATGATCGGTATATATCAGTAAAGTAGATTTTTTAATTTTACTGCCTAGGAACTAGGAACACTTGTAACTTCCGAGCCATTTGGTGTTCTTCGGTACTGTTGATTGTATTATTCGTTGTTTTACAATCTCTTGGTATCGGTTTTATACCAAGGGATAAAAAATAGTGATTTTAGGCGAACTGTATCTGAAACTGCTATACAATCACTGCAATACAATCACTTTTTGTTTGTACAATGATTACAAGGAAACAATTATACTTCATACCACAGAAGGTATACCAGATACGCTTTAATTTTACCAAATGTGAGAGTCAATGTCGGTATTAGCTTTATTATTACAAAGTATAATTATTAGGCTTCCGAATGTATGCCCGCGTGTAAAACTTCATATGAATATCCCGCGTTCCCCGGCATGGCAAAAAAATAACCATTAAATTTTACCCCAGCAAAATTGTTTATTTTTATCTATGGGTTTGCTGCTCATGTTAACACTGACTTATCTCGAAAATATTTCAGTGTAGCGATAGACACCAAACGTGGAATAATAACTATTTATCATAATTTCAATCATACGAGTCAACAAAGAGACTTTATACACGAGTTGTATACAATATTTCTACTACAACCAAATTTATTACGTAAAAAAACACTTAGTGCCTAAAGTACTTTTAGGTTTTTTTATAAAAAATTCTACAAAAAAGTGTAGAAAAAATATTGTCTGCAATTTGTGTAAAATTCCTTCATTGACTGAAACAATAATCTGCAATATTTTTTTTCTGAAAATGTATGTTTATTTAGAAAACTAAATTCAAACTTATCTTTGTGATTAGGTAACTAGTTAAGAACGGTCACAATTTGTATGTCACAAAATGTGATTGTCAATAATGACACATCTCGCGAAGTTATAATTTTATTTTATGATATATTCACTAAAACATACTAAGTCTAATTCACATTTGAACACTTTTCACCACTCAACACTTAAACACTTTTAACAACACATCATCAGGATTTGGTAAAAACTGGTTTTCAGTTTTCAGTATTTATCATCTATTGATGTTGCCAACATGGTGGCGAATCACGTGTTGAGTACAAAAAAGCGTTTCGGTGAAAAGTGTTCAAGTGTGAATTAGTTTCTCCGCCGAAGGTTCCATTTCTTCTCCTGTATACTGAATATAAACAAATCAGTAAAGCCAGCAGATCCGGGCGGAGGACTATCTCAACGAGCCATATCTCAATGTAAGCAGGGTAAGTTTAACACATCTCTTTCTAAATTGCAACAGTTTATTGTTTTCATGAATTTTTTTTGCACATACAAGTAGTAAGTAGTATGACGCGTATGGTTATGGCCCGCCGCCCGGATCTGCCGACTTTACAAATCAGTATCAATACATGATGAAACCAAAAGAAAGAAGAAATGCTCAATCCTTATATCCTTATAATTAAGTTCTATTGTCATTTTCTTTACGTACTAGTGCGATAAAATAAAATTTTAGATTACGTGAAGCGTGGGTGAAGGTGTACTTTAGGAACAGAAAAAAAAATAGCATATCATTTAAAATAACAAAGGTAGCATATCTCTTCGGTATATCCGGAAATGGCAGAAAGTCGTTAAAAAAAATATTCGTTCTTTTTCATCATCCATTTATCAAAGATTTATATATTTCATTTTTACCGTATGTGCATATCCATGTGATGGACAGGAAAACATAGTATCGACAAAAAATGATGTTGTCTATAGAGAGGTTTAAAAATTCTGACATATCGACAACTGTTGATACGAAAATCTTTTTGCCTATCCATTATATAGCTAAATGTATGGTCTCTATTAATATTTACAGCAGCATTGTACCTATCGCACGGCAGACACAAAATGAAATAAACAGAAAGAGCAGTTCGCATTACCTACAACATCACATCCCGTAGGCATGGCGTCATATTACATTTTACGGAAATTTAGGCATCTGCAAATAGACATTTGCGGATTCCCGAAACAGAAAACATAGTTTCGGTCGCAAAATAAACTTAACTTGGACAAAGGGAACCTCATTTGCATTATTTCACTCCGGTTGTGCAATTTCGCCCGTTCCAGTGGCATATGTTTGCTAACTTAATTTCGCTAAACTAGTTTACGTGTGGTATTTATTATGAATTCGATAGCGGCACATTGCTCAAATTGTAATCTGACGAAGAGGAAAATCTGAATTATTACGTTACGTAAGATAACGAGGATAACGGAAGGCAAGTTCCAACTAGAGAGGCAGGAAGTTTCTATACTAGATATAGTGGTTAATAGATAATGAAGGACTCCGTATATGTCCCTATGTAAAAGTGATCTCAATCAAATTCAATGAAACTGGAGTATACTGTAGTTCAGACCGTACTTATTAACAGTCTCTAAGAGCCTCTGAAGTTAAGGGTTTCCAAGATTTTTAACTTTGAAGTTGAAAAAAGCCATACGAGGTCTGTAAATTAAGTAATGAGACATTGACGGGTTTTTTTAATTTGTTTTATTCGAATAGAATTACAATTCAGTATTGTCTCCTTCAAAATAACTTACTTGGGAAGCCGCACAGCGCTGGAGACGGTTCTTCCCTTTCTCATAACGGTATTGGAACCCATATACTGAAATAGCCTTCAGCTGGTCGGTTACAGCCGTTTGAATGTTGTCTATGATCCCAAAATTACGTCCCTTGGTGATTTTTCAATGACGGAAAGAGAAAAAAGTCACGAGGACTCAAGTCAGACGAATAAGGAGGCGGGGAAACATAGGAATGTTTTTACTGGCTAAAAACTCTTTACTGAAATGGCTGTGCGACAAGGCGCATTGTCGTGATGCAACATTCAGTTGTTCTTGATGTTTGATTTCACACGCATGACCCTTTTTCGAAGTTTTTCAAGAACCTCTCTTTAAAAGTGTTGATTCGCTGTTTGGCCTGAAGGCACAAACTTTTTTGTGGACAATTCCCTGCCTATCAAAAAAGCCTCATCTTCAAGGTTCATCTTCAATCGACTCTCTTCTTTCTGACAATGCCTTAAACCACCAAAAAACCTGAACTCTTGAAAACACACTGTCTCTGTAGGTGTGTTGAAGTTTTGCAAAAGTATCCGTTGCGCTGTGTCCAAGTCTGAAGCAAAACCTGATAGCACACCGTGGCTCAAAATTAATGTTACTCATTTTTAAAACGCACTAGAAAAAATCGGTTTATGAAAATAGTCACAAAAGAACAAACAAATGGCTCTAACAAATTCAAACTTGTACTGAAGGTGCATTACATGTTAACCTATCGCCCTTCCAAGTCCCGTCTCCGCAGTGTTGCTAGATCGGGCGCTACGTTGCCAGTCTCTTTACTTAATTTACAGACCTCGTATGTATTCATGTCATGTATACAGATTCCTAAGTTGAGTCATATTTTTAATAACGTGTAGAACTATTCAAAACAAACATTTTTTTCCAGGTACCATTTTTCAGTAAACTCAAAAATAAAAAAGTTATTAATTTCGAAAATAACATTTATCCGGTCCTGCCTTCAATTTAAAGGAAATATAAATCCGAAATACGGTAAAAAAAACATACCTAATGTTTATTGTTTTTTTTTTTTTTTGTAAATCATTTATTCCTTGTACTTTCTTATCTTAAATATTTTTGTATTTACAATTTCGATGTGCAACTTTTTCTTTAAATTTAAACCAAGGCCGGATTTTTTGGAAGTTTGAAACTGTTTTTTTAAAAGTGTGTTTTGAATAGTTGACTCTATCTCAAGTCTACTGCTGTCTTTAAAATGCTGAAACTTAAAAATGAAGTGGGGGAAAGATCAATAACAAAAAAAAATAAAGACAGCTCTAAACTACAAGTAGGTCAAAATAGTAATTCTGTCCTGTTGACGCGAGAAAGGTTCCACGTACTTTGTTACTCGCACGTCAAAAGTCATAATGTAGCATACTGTAGAGTTACCTTCATAGTACATTAACAATTAACTCTTAAGAAAGGATTTATGAATGAAAAATACTTGTATATTTTTTTATTAAAATTTTTTAAAATTTTTTTTTTTAATATGGCCATTTTATTTTATTTTAAAAATTTTTTTCCCAAAATTAAATCTATTTAATGTAAATCTTTTTTGTTTTATTGAAAATTTTCGATTAAAGGTGTTTTTTGAAATTTTTTTAAACTTGCTGATTTTTTTACTATAATTTTGTAAGAGGTGTATAGTCATCACCTAAGTGAAGTGGGTCATGTGTTTTAAGATGGCTTACTGAAATATCACGCACCGCCACTGCCTAACGCCCTTCAGTACATTTTAATGGAACCAGACATATTTTGGAGGTTCAACAAAGTCGGCATTGACATCCGGCTTAGACGACATTAATGCCACGGTATTCTTATTTAGTACTGTATGAAAACATAAGCACAAAAAAAAGTTGAGCGTGTGTTTGTGAACAGGTCTAAAAATATGTCGAGTGTTAATAATACCAAAAAAAAATGTGCAAGACTAAAATTTTGTCTTTGTCGAGTGTTGAATCGAAACGCGATAGTGTTACACTTCATCTACCTCCAAAATAGTTGAGCTGTTGGAAGCGGGACGTTTCACAGCATGTATTGTTATTTTATGTTGAAAGCGTAACGATTTATCTATCCTCAAAATTGTTGAGCTGTTGGGACGTTTCACAATATATAATGTTGATTAGGTTGAAAGCATGACACCATTTCCAAAATTATTGCTGATCTGTTGGAAGCGAGACGCTTCGTAGTAGGTCAGCGTTAAGGGTTGAACGCGAAACGCTTTGGCTGACGAAGTTAAAAGAGAAAGAGATAAAATACCAAAACAATAAGTAAGGGATCGATCAGGATCGGAGCGGTGGATAATTCGAGAACGAATTACAGGTCAGCTTGGCCGTGCAAGCAGCCCATGGAATATTAACTGGGATTATCATTGATTTCAGCATTGCGTAACAATTAGTTATCTTGTACAGATAGTGCATGTTATATAGGCACATATAGTTTCGTATTATTATATTCATTCTTGTTCGAGTGTTCGAGAGCAGATGGTTGTATCGTGACAGTTGTTAAATAAATTAATTTTTGTAAAAGGTGTTTTATTGTTAAAAACTTACACGTAGATCCAATTTCCTACTAATGCCATTTTGCCGATAAGTATAAAAACGTCAAGGCTGAATTTTAATTTGAAAATATTGTATTTCAGATTCAATGTATTACATATATTTAATTACTTCTTTCTGCAACTTAAAATTTTTTTTTGTTGGGATAATATGTCATTACTTAAAAAAATTCCGAACAGATGTTGGAGTATTATTCCATTATCTTTAATTGAATGCGTAAATAAAAACCTAGTATATCTGATATCCCAAAATAGTATTAAATTGTTGGAATTATTGTGGGCTACTACGATCAAATTAAATAAAGTGTGTTATCAGAATATTCGTAGGAAACTTGCTACGAATGTTATTTATATTTCCTTTTCCGGAATGTTACGGCATTACAGAATAATATGCTGTCATACACCCCTAATATATTTCCAGCATTTTACGATACCAATTACATAAATTACTTCCAGAGAAAAACTGATATTATTTTTACTTCCGACAGTACTTATCAAAACCACTGGAAAGTGGCGGTGGTGATATCAAAAGGGCCCCTTTAGATGACTATACACCTCTACAAAGGATTTAGTGAAAAACGTGAAGTTGCGAAAAACAACAGGGTATTGAAATTTGCAGTATATTTTTTTACTAGAAAAACGTTTTTCGATTTGTTACAAAATATTTTGTTTCAAAAAGTTATGGCCATTTTAATTATGGGAAACAATGTTCCTATTAATAAATTAAAATGCCTTTTTGACTACAATCGAAAGCTTTTTGTTTCTAATTATGAAAAAATGAACCAGTTAGAACCAGGAGTGTCATTTTTTGAAAAATTTTCGCAAACTTTGTGATTTTTTCACTATAAATCCTTCTAATATTCACCTAAAAACTTTTTTCAAGATATGGCTAACTGAAATATCACGCACCCTGGAATCACTAACGGTCTCTAGATATTAGAGAAATAATATTTTCATTTAGTGACTTAAAAAGTAGGAGAGCAAATTTTTAAATTACTTAATATGCCTTTAAATATACTTTTCTACTTTTTAAGCCACACGTATGAAGGGATGAGCTTACTGTCAATAATTCTAGATACACGGAAAAATCTACAGGGTGCTCAAAATGCAGGGTCAAACTTGAACAAATTTGTCCTTCATTAAGTCGCTAATTTTAAATGAAACATACTATATTTTATGATTCCTTTCGCATTATGTCTTTATCTTCTTTCAATACATACTATCACCCCCTTAACCTAAAATATACCGCTTTCGAGTTATTTCAAATTATTCCAAAGACATCTTTAACTATGATAAATAAAAACTTACGACTTGTAACAGCAACAAAGCACTATCGGCTATGGAAATACTTACTTGCACAATAAGATACAAGGAAACAAGAAACCTTTTCGAGATGCCCCCTCCGATTTCGATTCAACTCGATAGGATGAAACAGGACTTAAAAATATGAAACACGTATTTTTTTATAGCGGCCCATTAGGCCATTAGAGGGTGAAATGGGAAGTTGAAGTTCACCCACAAAAATCATTATTTCAGAATATCTCGAAAACCAGAACAGAGGCAGAACAAATCTATAAATTGACGGAATCATAATAAAAGCAATGTCATTATGAATAGCTGGGAAATATTATTTATTTAATAACACGCCAAATTACATTGATAACTATGTTTCGGAATGTTTGCCATAACGCTTGTTAAACTGCATTTAACTAACCATCCGCAACGGGATGGCGTACTACCGCGCATACTCGAGTCCTGGCGCGTTGTCGATCAGGGTCAGTGCCGTACGTAGCACAAGCAAGAAATACACGCGTATATAATTTACAAGACACTTGTAAAATACTGTTTATACTTTCGTTATCATAGAGTTTTATAGTGCCAATCATACGTTATGGCACACATTTCCGGACCCTATGGATAACTCTGATTTAATCATTTTCACAATTAATCGTATCCTACAAAAAACGTGAAAATTGGTGTGATATAATTTACAAAAGTTATCTCCTTGATAGAATTAAGACACATAATTCTTACAATAATGCTGTAGTTTGGAAGAGAACTTTAATTTCCTATTTAACCCCCACAACGACCTCATAAAAAATATATGTCGAATAATTTTAGGTCCTCTATAAATTTGCCGAGTTTCATTAATATTAAAGAAACGAGCCTTTAACATTTCTTGGTTGACTTATTCGAGACGCTCTGTACAACATCACGTAATTTGAATCTGTATAATGGATAGCCTTCTGTGAAGGTTTACCCCATATAATACGTTTTATTTGATCGTCATATACTTGCTGTTTAAAACTAATTTACATATTTATAGGCTTTCGGAAGATGCTGTATATATTTACTAACTACACATCTAACAGGCAGGAACAAAAACATGTCGATTTTATTTTTGTTTAATCTTCCACTGTGCGCAATTTGAACTAAATTCATCCATGTATATGTTCGCAGGGGTGAAAAAACCTCACTTCACAACAAACCTCACAAACTTCATTCTCGACATTATTTCCCGACCCCCCCCCACATTGGCAGGCAGCCTAAAGCTTTATAGCCTAAAAGTAGCTCTGATGAAATGAAACATTTTGTCAACTTACAGGTTTGTTCTATATCCATTGGTTTTCGCAATATTCTAAAATAAATTCCTACCAGCTGTCTAGTCAATGAGAGATTCCATATTAGGAGAACGTTGGTCTTCCATAGTGGGGAAACTTCCCTTGAATGACATTACCATATTTTTTGAAAGAATGGATATGTAGCTCGGGCGGAATTCTTATGCATTCTCCCAATGGGACACTGTGAGTATTTGAGTCACAAAGTGCTGTGACTATTTGAGTCACACTCCACTAGCTTCACAATCCAGAACAATTTAGAAAAGTTTTACATGTTAACCAATTAGATCGTTAGCATGCACTGATAGCGCATTTTGATTTTCATATTTGTGCGCCGGCTGAATCAGATTAAAATGCATTAGCAGCAATCGAAAACTTAAGCATTAGCAGTAATCGTAAAATAAGTAATGAGACTAAATTAAGAGTAAATTAAGTTTTTTTCGATTTTCTTTTATTCGAATATAATTACAATTCAGTATTGTCTCCTTCAAAATAACTTCCTTGGGAAGCCACACAGCGCTGGACACTGTTCTTCCATTCCTCACAGCAGTGCTCATATACTGGAATAATCTTCAGCTGGTCGGTTTTTTATCGGTCGATTGAATGTTTTCTATGGTCTCCAAATGACGTCCCTTGAGGTGATTTTTCAATCTCGGGAAGATAAAAAAGTCACAAGAACTCAAGTCAGGCGAATAAGGAGGCCGAGGAGCCACAGGAATATTTTTATTGGCTAAAAACTCGTTTACTTTAATGGCTGTGTGACAAGGCGCATTGTCGTAATGGAACATCCAGTTGTTCTTGATGTTTTATCTCACATGCATGACCCTTTCTCGAAGTTTTTCAAGAACCTCTCTGTAAAAATGTCGATTTACTCTTTGTTCTATAGGCACAAGCTCTTTGTGGACAATTCCCTGGCTATCAAAAAAGCAAATCAGCATGCATTTGATCTTCGACGTGCTTGTTCTTGCTTTTTTGTGTCTTGAAGAGCTTGAAGTGTGCCATTTCATGCTTTGGCGCTTGGTTTCCGGGTCGTACTCAAATGCCCAAGTCTCATCACGTTCTATTAAATGGGGATCATTTTCAATCGATTCTAAAAAAGTCAAGACACCTTTCTCTCATGATGTCCTTTTGTTCCTGCGAAAGGTTTTTTGGAACTATTTTTACGCACATTTTTCTCATCCCCAATTCGTTAGTCAAAATCTGATGAACAGTGATGTGATTCAAATTTAACTCTTCCCTTATCATTCCTATTCGTCAACCGACGATCTGAACGCACAAGATCCAGTATTCTATTCGTCATTTTCATCGGTTCTTGAAGATGACGGACTTCCGCTGCGTGGTTCTTTTTCAATCAACTCTCTTCCTTCTGAGAATGCCTTAAACCACCGAAAAACCTAGGCTCTTGAAAAAACACTGTCTCCGTAAGCGTATTGTAGTTTGTAAAAGTATCCGTTGCGCTATGTCCAAGTCTGAAGCAAAACCTGATAGCACACCGTGGCTCAAAATTAATGTCACTCATTTTTAAAACGCACTAGAAAAAAACGGTTTACGAAAACAGTCACAAAGAACAAACAAATGACACTAACAAGATCAAACTTGTATTGAAGGTGCATTACATGTTAACCTACCGCCCTTCCAGGTCCCATCTCCGCAGTGTTGCTAGATCGGGCGCTACGTTTGCCAGTCTCATTAATAAATTTACACACCTCGTAGTTTAGATAAGGCAGAAATTGTATTTCAATTAAGAGAAATACCGAAAAAAAATTGTCCGTCTATGGCGAACAGTTTTGTTTCCTGACTATATCGATTTGAAAGAGTCCGACCCTTTATAGAACGGGGTGATTAAGGAGAATAAAATTTATCAAACGCGGAGCATATAATGAAGTAATAACGTCCAAACATAATGAATGTCCGTAGGTTTGTGCGTTATTAACTTAATGTGTGATAGAGCTGCGGTCGCTCCCTAGCGTGTATTGAACTATAGGAGTCCACATTACACAAGCGGGCGTATAAATTACTCAACATTTTCAACCAACACATTGAACATGTATACCGTATCTAGAGTAACTTGTGTATATAATGTAGGTAATTTTACGAGCTACCTAAACATCTTCCGTCGTATAATAAAACTGTGTAATATGGCAGTGATAATAAATGCAAATTAAATTTTCTCTTAAAGTTTGTTCATTAAATAGTGGTTAGTTATCACCGTCAATAAAGAATTGCGTAGGTATACAGTACAGAGCAGCGCCTTGCGAACGCGACGAGACCGTATTTTAAGTGAGTTACCAGTTGACGGCTGCCCGGTTCACAATTTTTTTTCTGCAACCGCCTGGAAAGTGCTCACTTGCCGTATGTTTTTCATTTGAGTAGCACTTTTTCAGATTATCCGGACTAGTTATTTGCGGGATTAGTCCGGGAAGAGTTACATATTTGTCGTTTTTGTCCTTAATAGCCAAATAATAGTATACAAATCAGACAGGATTTAGAAGATTGCAGTTGAATATGACCATACCAACGAAACGATGCACTAGTCAGACATTAAAATAGTTGACAATTTTTTTTAAAAGTTTGCATGGTTTTTGGTGGCGATTATTGTAATAAATAATGGAAAACAGCAATGAAAGTGAATTTAAAAATGTGTCTGACGAAATTTCCAATGTAGCTCCTACTTCCTTCCAATCCAGCTGCTACTACAGCACAATTACTACCTACAAAAAGCAAAAATTACGTACAAAAACGTTTATAATTTATTCATAAAGTGATTGGAAATAAAGAAATTGCTGAGATTGTGAAAAGTGATTGAGTGATCTATTATAAACAACTTTACATAAGTTAGCAATGAAACAAGATGTTATGCAAGAAATACCAAAATTTATATTACACTTTTCTCGACGTTCTAATTAGACGTAATGTCTGTTACTCCTGGAATGGTACCATTTTTATTTTCATAAAGTTTCCCTATACCTATATTTTACCGTTTTTGAGTTTTACAGTTTTTTTAAATTTTCTTCAACACCATAACATTTGAAACTCTAACATATGTAACAGTCGTTTTAAAAAATTGAATATCGGTATTAGGACTCTAATTTGTACAACCCTAAAGCTATACAACAATGTTTTTATTGTTTCTCAATTATGTACAGGGTGTTTAAAATTGAACTACCATTTGGCCCAACTTTAAACCATCCAAGCTCATAGTACGATGTACTAACAACTTTTTTGTGCAACTTTACAATCTAATGTAGAATTAAATTCTGCACTCCCTGTTTTTTAGTTATTTAGTGTTTCTTTTTGTTCATTGTAACTTCTAATCAAATCATTTGATTTTTCAATAGATCATTAGCACATTCCATGGAAATGATTGTACTAATGTTACTGTTACTGTGTTTTTAAATAACACTATAATTTATGCCACCTTCGAGTTACTCGAGTTGTATAGTGTGCTTTCTGTGCCAGTTAACATGAAGAAAGAATATTCAAATATGGATATTAATTTATTATACGTTCAAGATGCTTGGAACAAAATGGCAGTGACACATTGACTGCAATTTTTAGATACATTACATTATCATTATTTAAAATTAAAATAAAATTTAAAAATTATACAAATTGTTCTTTCTACTTACTCATCTATATTCATAAATATGGGTAAATTTTATTTTACCATTATAAAAATATACAATTGGTTAGCTGAAGTTATATATTTAGCAAATAATTAAAATAGTGAGTAGGCGTGATTATGATTAACAATAATTTTATTGCATAGTGACTTCTGTGACGTAATGTTAGGCCATGCCCACCTTCGAGCAGCGGTTCACTCATTTTTTGCATTTGTCAAGAATGAAGATATCAGTACCTATGTTTGAATAATAACGATTGAAAATAAAGAAAACGCGAAAAACAACCATATTGAATATTAATAGCATTTCCATGACGTTATTGAAAAATCAAACGATTTGTTAGAAATTATAAGCAAAGTTTTAAAAAGTCCTACATAAGTAAAAAAATATTAAACACAAATATTGGGAATGGTACTATAGATCGATGCAGGATTTAATTCTACATTGAAACGTAGAGCAAAATATGGGGCATAATATTTAAGTTGCGCTAAATGGTAATTCTATTCTAAATCTAATATATTTCTAGACATAATTGGAAAATAATAAAGACATTGTTGCATAACTTAAGGTTCTATTAACTACAGTGCTAATACCGATACTTGATTTTCTAAAATAAGCGCTATAGATAGTTGCAAATGTTATGGCGCGAATGAAGAAAATTTTAAAAGACTGGAAATAACTCAAAAACGGTAAAATATAAAGGTAAAGGGAAACCTGTGGAATAATGAATAGAAAAGGTACCGTTCCATTTAACAGAAGGAAGCTGATGCCGACTTCCGGCAAGTGCAGCCATATTTAAAATATTTTCATCAAGTTCGTGGTAGGCCTATTGGCTGATGTCCAAATTTTCAAGAGCCATTTCTACAAGCCTCAATACTTTTAATGAATGGTTTCGATCAATTACTATATACTCACAGTTTATGTAAATGTTTTCTTAGGGTACTGTGTTCATGAGTAGTACAGTGCAATACCTTATTAATAGTTGTATACATGACCCATATGATCTGATTCGTATTTAACCATAAGAGATCAGCAGTCAGCTTAGATTAAATCGACATAGAATTACGTCTGGTATCTAATGCTTCCGTTTGGTAGGAGAGTTTTCGGACACCCTGTGTATGTAAAAATTTTTTCGTCATCTTTTTGTAGCCAAAATTGTGGTCTAATAAAAGCACAACATTGTGATTCAATAACTCTGTGCCTATGATTATTTGAAATATTTCACATGAATATAGGTTCACCTTAACCTATTAGAATGATAAAGTTACTCCAGTTTCTCTATTAAACTACAGATAGAAGTAACTTTCTCGGTTTTAGGAACCCTCCGGCGTTCCCTGCACGACCAAAATTACCAGAATTAAGGAGATCTATTGACATAAGAAGTGCATAAATTTAGACGAGGGTTTTAATAGAATAAATTTTGTAAGTTACTGTTACTATCGAACCGAACATACTGGTTGGTCCATTTATTCTGTATTAACGGCGCAAAGCTGACAGTTGGTGAGCAAAGGGCAAGTTATAAGGTTAATATATTGGATCCCACATAACAAAAAATATGTGTATGTATTTTGAAATAGTCTGGGATATTATAATATTCATGTTAAATTTGCATTACTCGAGTGTATGTATGTCCCTTATCATTAGGGTTCCGAACGTGTGCTGTAACGCAGGGCTGGACTCACAATCCGTCATGTTATTGACGGAAGATGACATATAAGAGATGAAAATGACAGGAGTAAAAATATATTAATAATGTATGTACATACGCTTGTCATTTAGAAAACCGACTGTTTTGCTTGACTGTCATTGCTTGAGCGTACATTTGTTTGGTTGTAGAAGAAAAATTATAGTTCCACGTCTACTGAATATAAAGGAGCAAATTCAAAGTAGTTTACATGGACAACTGTTTTCACGAATTCGTTGTTTGTATCACTAACAATTTTCTGTTATCACTAACATCCCTACATTATTATGTTTTACAACTACAGAGGACAATCACGTGTTACTACTATTTGCATGATTTTACCCGCTGTTTGCAAAACCCGTTTATTAGCTATCAATATCGGGGGCATTAATGACCTTATTACCGCAAAATCTATTGTTTCGTCCACTGTCAGTCACAGAAATTTATTGTGTATGTCTTTTTTGGTATTTCCCACGACACGTTAATGTGTCTTCTGAAAATATCCTGGAGTGGGTACTGGAAATATGTTTTACGCAACGTATTACTAGGCAATGGGAAATCGGATACATATTTGTATCCGTAACGACTGTGCCATTATTGCAGAAAACCACACAAAATCAGGTAATATGTAAAATACAGTGCACGAATTCACGAGTGACTAACTCGCTACAAAAAATTGTTTTCAATGCGGCGGTCGACCCCTTTACACCGCCGCGCCAGCAGGTCGCTATCGGAATAGCTCGCTGTCTTACGAAGAAAGTCCTGGGTTACCGTGAAGCCTTCGTTCTGGATAACATTCTACGCACGGACAGTGGTGTGGGTATATAGAGGCAAGAAATATGCGCTTAAAAAATACGGTTTATTTTATACTCTCATTATCATAGATTTGTATAGTCCCCGCTCTGCGTAACAGCATAATTTTCCGGACCTTACTTATCATTCACACATCTGTATATGTTGAGTACAGGTGAAGTTCTTATGCAAGCATTTTAATGTTTCAGTCAATAAGTGTAAATACACTGAAACTTTCAAAACGGAAACTGAAAAATCTTTAATAACACAGGTTTACAAAAAAAAAAAAAAAAAGTTGTCTCGATCTGAGGTCAGACCATACCTTTCTTAAGGCCGCTTTACAGTTCGCAATTTTTATTGGAAATGTTAGTTGACAGCCATTGTCACCAACATAATCGATAATAAATAAAACCAATGTCTGTATGTAATTCAAACAGTAAATTTTATTAAAATACCCTTTTTTGTATTATAATATAAACCTTCTTTTTATTAACTAAAACCGAACTTTTTTATATGTTGTGATGAATAGTAACAAAAAAAAAAAAAATTCAAGCAATTATCAGTATACAATGTTAATTGCATCTGCATTACTGGTAGACGATGAACAAGAACGAAAGGAAAGACCAAGAAGGTGGTGGGCGAAACCATGGTTAAATAGAGAAAAGGAGAATATCTCTTTATCTGGAGATATGAGGCATGGTGAAGATACACAAAGTTATAAAAACTACCTTAGGATGGATGATAATGTGTTTAAAGAATTGCTAAACAAAATTGAAAAGCACATTCGTAAAGAGTCATATACTCGAGAATGCATTACTCCTAGACAAAAGTTAATAGTAACATTAAGATATTAGGCTTCTAGACTTTCCCACTGGGGAAAGTTTTAGAAGGCCAATTTATATTTTCAGAATTCTTGAAATTTCAATTTTTTTTTTTTTTTTTCTTTTTTTTTTTTTCCTTTTTTAAGAAATCCCAAATGATTAATTAAGTAAGTTATACATTCGGGTTTTATTTTAGTCAATGCACAATTGTTTCATGTTTGGTTCCCAATACCACAGCTGAATGGTTGGAAATATCTCGGGACTTTGAAGAAAAATGGAACACGCCTAATATCGTTGGAGCACTAGATGGTAAACATATTGTTATCAAAGCTCCAGCTAAACAGGGTTCAGCTTTTTATAACTACAAGGGCCAACACAGTATTGCTTTATTAGCGATGGCAGATGCAAACTATAACTTCACATGTATCAATGTAGGCATAAATGGACGTGTTTCTGATGGAGGAATTTTTTGAAAAAGTTATTTATCAAGTGCTCCAGAACAAAACTGGCGTAATTTTCCAGAGAATAAACCTTTACCTGGGTGAACAACCCCTATCCCTCATGTTATAGTTGTTGATGCAGTTTTTAAAACCTTATCCGTATAAAGGACTAACAAAAGAGCAAAGGATTTTTAATTATCGGCTTAGTAAAGCAAGACGTGTTATTGAGAACGCATTTGGCATTTTAGCTAATCGTTTCGGTATCTTGTTAACAACAATGTCTTTAAATCCTAATAAAGCAAAACTCATTGTTCAAGCAAATTGTGCTTTGCATAATTTTCTTCAAAAAAGCAAATAAAATTCAATAGTCAGGGAGTAACCCAGAACACAACATAGACCTTAGATTTCGATTTGTCTACGGATTAAGCAAACAATATGGTACACAACCAAAAAACGAAGCATTAAAAATCAGAAACGAATTTAAGGAATACGTTAATAGTTCTGGCAGAGTAGCTTGGCAAGATGATATGTTCTAATGTAATTATACTTTGGTATTGTTTAAACTCAATTAGGTTTTACAAGTTTATCATAGTTCATTTTAATATTTTGAGTGATTTCAATATTATACTATGTGTTTGTACCTCAGTTTTAGGTTATAATAAACAACGTATGCAAAAAAAGTCACTTTTACTATTAACTATCTTACATTTCAGAGTACAATTATGTGTTCCTCCTCTGCTCTCTGCATTGCCGCTTCACGCCATATAACATATTCATAACTTCTTCATTAAACTCATCAAGAAGAGCGTCGTTATCAATACTCTCCATTTCTGCAGCGAGCATCCTAAAATAAAAATGCCAATTGAGGTTACAACTATAAAATTATATAAAATTAAAATTCAATATATGAGGAGTATAGATGCAAAACTCAAATTATCCACTTTTTAAAATTTGTCAGGAAGGAGGAATAACTGATTTCTCACTTTTCAAGTGACGTGACGCTCTGAAATTTTTTTGGTATTTATAATAATAATAATAATAATAATAATAATAATACTCTCCATACTATTAATCCGAAAACCAAGCGGACCTCTCAGGGATCTCTGCGGGGAAGAGGGGGCGGCTATTTTTTTTTTTTTCCCGCCCCCCGGGGGGCCTCTTTAAAATTTCTTTACGCACCCCCTTTTCCAAACTTCGGGAAACCCCCAAAACCCCCAAAACCCCCCAAATCTGGGGCCGGCGGGTGGGGGTGGCTCCCCCCCCCCCCCCCCCCAAAACCCGGTGATTGGGGGTGCCCACCCCAACCCCGCCGGGAAAAAAAAAAAAAAAAACACCCCCCCCCCCCCCCCCAACCCCAAAAACCCCCCCCCCGCGCCCCCCCCGCCCCGAAAACCCCCCCCCCCCCCCCCCCCCCCCCCCCATTTGTATTAGAACTTTACATTTGCTTCTCAATTGATGAAATGACAGCATAACAATATTTGACTCCAAGAAAGTGAATTCAAATTTGGATAATGTGAGTTTTGATACAACTTTTTGGATAATGGTCGTTTTGCTCCAAATTATTCCACATAATAATAGTTTTTACACTAAAATTCATGAAGTTAAGCTAAGAAAAGGAACTTGGAAATAAACTCAATGGTATATGAATAAAAATTTGATGTAATATGGTAGTTCATAATCAAAATAAAAAGCTGCACAAAATACTTAGAATACGGTTTTATTATCATCGTTGACTGATGAAATGAAATACTTTTATAATGAACCTAAAATTGCAAAGTACAAAAAATGTTGACAGTAAAAAAGTTCTCACATTCTCACATTCTCCTTAGGAGAATGTGAGTTTTGAAACAATTCACAGATTCCATAATTTAAATTAAATACGAAAATGTGAGTTTTATACCACTTTTAACATTTAAAATGGTGTAGTTCAACACGATGAACAAGATTAGCGCCACTAATTCTGTTTCGAAAAATTATAGATACTGTGAGTTTTGCATCTGTGCCCCTCATATGGCAGTACCTACGGGATAATACCTAACGCAACATGTTTTCTATGTGTAACTGTTTTCGAATGAAATATTTTGTATTTTGTATTGAAATTCGTGTTCGAATTACTTTATATGTTACACCTCAGTTCTACATATATTTAATTTCCAAATATGTATGATTTAACTAATTTTGACATTATTAACACTTAAGTGTTGAGGCATACAACTAAATAAATAAATAGGTATGAGCATTTTACAGACTTTTTCGCAATACTTACTGGCCAAATAACTGATTACAGCTAGGTCGTGGCACATCAGCAGCCGGTTCTATATTTCGCAAAGCATTGGTGGCCTCTTTTAATAATTTTCCCGACAATGATGTAGCATAGCCTTTTTTGGGGTACCACATAATTTCCTTTTTTTTTAAATTTGTACATTAGAACTTGATGTGTCAGTATCCGTTACAACAGGGGTGGACATTAACGGTGACACAACAAACGGTTCCTCATTCAGATCCACGTCACCTTCTTCATCCACTTCTATTTCTGGTTCTTGCACAAAATCTGATTGCTCTTCAGTACTCTACAAAAATATATATGATCACAAATTGTAATATTTTTGAGTAACAAACTGAAAAGGTTAGTTTCTTTTATGCAATAACATGAATACGCAACTTTAATATTTAACAAAATTACTCACTTTGTGCAATGGCTCCTGCTCGTAAGGGGGTGGGTTAGATTATCCCTGGGTCAGTACACTCCCGTGGCTCATATATATTAAATTATCAAAATACTGCCACTTTGGCTTCTATATTTGGTCCGCAGAGGCTCCAGACACTTTACTTTTTTTATTTTTATTAGTTCATTTAGGTACTAAGTCCTCAAACCATAAATTTTATAGCCTACCTTATCGGCTGACAAATTAGTTAGAAACTTTTCACTAATTTGGAGTGCAATTTTTTCCTGGGACTTATTTTGGCATTTCGGCTCTTAAATGTGGTGGATGTTGTTTGATACAAACAGGGAAAATTCTGTATCAGGTCTATCAAGACAAGGGTTGTTTCCCGCGACCAAGTAAACTGGGAGTTCCTGGAATAAATACAAACATTGAAACGTGCATATTTGTGTACCACACACATGTATATGTTTATGATAATGAATTCGATTATGATTTAAGATTTTACAAATATCTTGATATACTCACTTGCTACAAGACGGGTTATCCATTTTTAACAAACAAACGGCAGAATTAAATCAATGCTAGTGAGGAACAATACAGAAACCCACAAAATTTTAAAATGAAATTTTATATATCACAAATCACACAAACGAAGGCACAACACGTTGAACATTGAGGTTATGTCAAACAGTTGGCGACACGTAAAATTGCAGATAGCCGCAATAATTATAGCTCCAGACTTGCAATTTTTATCTGCAAGAAATTGCAGGTACGAACATAAATATGCATGCGTGCAAGAAAAATTGCTGCAATTTTTCTTGCGTGCAATAAAAATTGCGAACTGTAAAGCGGCCTTTATGTATTTTTCGACGCTGAATTCGATTGTATTTTTAGTTTTGCTCTATCACGTCAGGATTTTGAGATATCGTCACCTAAATGTGCAAAAAACACGTTTTATTGACATATTTAAGGTTATGTAGTTTCGAGAATTTTTTTCTCAAAAAATCATGTGTGGGATCTTAAACTACAAATCTTCGCCTTTAAAATGGCGTTGAGTTTGCTCAAATACCTTTTTTTCGCCGAGATATTGCAATTTAAATAATGACCATAAGGTTTCCGTACTAATTAAATGTATTGGGAAATATATGATACGAACAGTCAATTTTTAAAATTCGATATCTCGACGAAAAAAAATATTTGAGCAAACTTTTTAAAGAGGAATACGGCATTTTAAAGAGGAATATTGGTACTTTAAGACCCCACACATGGTTTTTCGAGAAAAAAATTCGCAACTCTCCCTCAACTACGTCAAAAAAACGCGTTTTTTGCACTTTTAGGTTAGGATATCTCAAAATCCTGACGTGATAGAGCAAAACTAAAAATATATTCGAATTCAGATTAGAATAATACATTAGAAATATATGGTCTGACCCCAATCCAGACAACTTTTTTTTGTAAACCTGTGTAATTTCTAATTAAGATTTTCTGTTTTGAACTTCCGACCCATCGGTTTTTTTTTTTCGTGCTCTTTCGGTCAATTTTGGATTTCAGAGTAGGTCATTTCAAAAAAATGTATTAATAAACTGAAATTTGGAAATGAGCGTTTGAACGCGGTTCAATCCCTCCAACCCTTTTTTAGCAACCGTGAGCCACCTCTCTACAGTTATGCTGGGTTTTACATGATGGGACCTCTGCTGGGCGATTCCATTGATCATAATGCTGCCTAATAAATTGGTGTGGACTGTCACAGTGCGCTTTCATTTTTCGGCAACTCAATCATCCTTCGTCTTTTTTGGTCGCATGGGCCTTTTTTTTACTCCCCTACAAAAAAATTTTGAGTGGGTGAAATTTCCTGAAAATTGCGCTCTTGAAGATGATTTTGATCGGCGAAATGAATTATGTGAGCAAGTGCCACAGCTATATACTTTTGATCAAAGTCGTGGAACTGTCGATCAAAGTCGTTTGATCAAAGTCGTGGAACTTCTCTTATTTATTTTAACTTATCTATAAAATGGACTGAGTAACCGTTATTCTTAGCTATATTCTTAATTAATTGTTTCTCATGTTCAAACCTCTCTTTACTGAGGGGGAAATTCAACAAACGGTGAATTAGAAAATTAAAACTTGCCATTTTATGTTGAAAAGGGTGGTGTGAATCGTTTGGAATATATCTAAGAGTCGCGGTTTCTTTCCTATATACATCAAACTCTAACCTATTTTCACTATTTCTAATAACTAATACATCTAAAAATGGTAGCTGTTCATTGTGTTCCATTTCATATGTAAATTTTATAGTAGGGAAACGGTTATTTAATTTAGCAACAAAATTATCTAAACTAATTGCTTTTGTATCAAATACCGCGAAGATATCTTCCACATACCTGAACCAGACTCTAGGGAAATACTCGAATTTATCTTTTACTTCTGTGTCAAATTTACTCATAAAAAGATTTGCAATGAACGGCGACAAGGAGTTACCCATTGCCGTTCCCTCATGTTGTTGAAAATATTTACCATTATACTGAAAACAATTTTGATTCATACAAATACTAGTAAGCCAAATGTATTCCTTAATAATGTTATCGTCTAAACCATTTAATTCGAGTAAATCCCTGAGGTAGTCCAAAGTTTGCGGGATTGGGACACTTGGAAACAATGAGCATACATCAAACGAGACCAAAATTTCACCTCCTTGCACTTGGATATTTTTGATATTTCCAATGAACTCACTAGAATTTTTAACTGAAAAACTTGTTTGTGCAAAAGGCAAATTTTCGAACTCGTTTGTTAACCATTTTGACTAATTATAAGTTTGGGATCCTATAGCTGAAACAATTGGTCGTACATATTTTCCTGGTTTATGTATTTTTGGTAGACATAAATATGTATTTTTGGTAAAATTTAGGTATTACTGGGTATGACAATTGCAATTTTTGTCTCAGTGAAGGAGTAATAAGGTTGTTGCATTCTTTTAAAGATTAACTTCAGTTATCATTTTTGCCAAAGGATTTTTTGACAATTTATTGTAAGGACCACTATTAATTAAATTGTCGACTCTTTCAAAATAATCACTTTTGTCTAAGATAACAACCTATTTCCATTTTCAGCTTTTGAATTAAGAATTTTGAATTAAGCTTGTCAGCTTTTAAATAAAAACAATCCTTCTTTCGTAATTATTTGACAATGTATTGGAATTAATTTGTTCCAACATTGTTAAAAATAAAAATAATACCAAACATTTTAAAGACAAAAAATATACTAACAAAAAATTGTTTTTAGTTGGTATAATTTATATAATGGGGTGTCCCGATATTCCGTGTACAACGAGCTACCACATGCTCCTGACGTCAAAATAAGTCGATTTAACTAAACTTACTGGAAACTTACTTGATTTAACTAAACTGGTACCTGGAGTGGGTACTGGAACCTTCGGCGTAGAAACAAAAAACTGGACGTTTTCCACGAAACACCGAACTACTACACTTTTCTCGACGCGCGTTTCGCCAACCAAAGAAGATGCCAAAACGCGCGTCGAGAAAAGTGTAGTAGTTCGGTGTTTCGTGGAAAACGTCGTTTTTTTTAACTTACCTATATACCAAGTTGTCTCGTTTAGCCGCTAGAGGCCGTCAAAGTTGACATAAAATTTTAGTCTTAAACTTAGTGACGCCCTGTAGGAACTTAATGAAATTTGGTGTGCTAGTATGTTCCGACAGATGGCACATTTTGACATTTGAATCGAAGTTATTCCATTAACAGTGTGCGAAAACTACCCCTACTCTTAAAGTAACCGGCTCGTATTTTTTGGTGGGGATGATATCGCTTCATCTAACCTCTTCGTCATTTGAGGGTGACTTAAAACAGAAAGGTTACTCTGTGAGTATTGAGAAGGAGGAACAATTGTGGAACAGAATTCAAAATGCCGTTCAAGAATTGCAGAACGAGGAAACCCTGAGAAGAATGCACTTTAATTTCTTACGTAGGATTGATTTCTGTTTTAACGAAAATGGAGGTCATTTTGAACACCTAATTAAGTCTCAATAAATGATTATTTAAGTTTGTTTATTTCGCTTTCGTCCTAAAATCAATTTTAAAGTGAAATCAATTAAGTCGTATTAGAATCAACAATGATGTAATAAAAACATGAATTCAGCGAAAACGGTAAGGAATACAAAAATTTTACAAGAGGGAAAATTTGTTAAAAAATTGCTTATCTTTATGATGAAATATCTTTAAATGAAGCGGTGTCACCCCCACCAAAAAAAAATACGTGCAGGTTACTTTAAGGGTAGGGGTAGTTTTAGCACCCTATTAATGGAATAACTTCAATTCAAATGTCAAAATGTGCCATCTGTCGGAACATACTAGCACACCAAATTTCATTAAGTTCCTACAGGGCGTTACTAAGTTATTGGCAAAAACTAAAATTTTATGTCAACTTTGACGGCCTCTAGCTGCTAAACGAGACAACTTGGTATATAGGTAAGTTTAGTTAAATCGACTTATTTTGACGTCAGGAGCATGTGATAGCTCGTTGTACACGGAATATTGGGACACCCGATATTTTAACTATTATACAGGGTGAGTCAAACTTAACGCGACAAACGAAAGGTACGGATAGGGCATGTTATTCTAAGCAAAAAAGTTCTAATAAACATGTGTCCGGAAATGCTTCCTAAGAACGCTACGGACGTTTAAAGATGGCCGGCCCAAATTGGTTTTCTTGCCTTTTATTTCAAAAACTGCTTAAAATAATTGGTTTAACGTAACAAAACAAACTAAAATTTTACAAAAACTGCTCGAAATGTCCACCATCATTTTCAATGCAAAGTTGACATCTGCGAATGACTGATTAATTCACTCCGCTGCCTTATTAATTAAAAAGAGAAGCAGGCCTTGATAACAATTGAAAGTGTTTGTTTGACAGCCTTGTTTGACGTGTCGATTGAATTCAATTTGTCACTAATTTTAAGCTAGTTTATGAGTAAATTGCGGAAACATGCCAAATACCTACACTACAAGTGAATATGCGGATATTGTGTTTGTTTACGGGTACTGTGATGGTAATGCGCGCGCTGCTGTGAATGAGTACGCCCGAAGATTTCCAATGAGAAGAGTGCCCGACAAAGCGGTATTTACTAGAACATTTCAACGATTAAGAGAAACTGGGACAACTTCTTCGAAATCGCGAGCAGACGGTATTTTTGCACCCCTTCATAATAATCGAAGAACAGAAAATATCCTAGAACACTTCGATCAAATACCTTCAAGTAGCACGAGGAGATGTTCTTTGCAATTAGGCTATTCCCAGAGCATTGTGAACCGAACTCTGAAAGCAGATGGTCGCCACCCCTATCATTTGCAGAAAGTTCAGAATTTGCTTCCTGAAGACCTACCTCGAAGAAGAGAATTTTCAGAGTGGTTCTTGGAACAAATAACAAACGATGCTTCTTACTATCGGAAGGTGATTTGGACGGACGAGGCAACTTTTACCCGTAGTGGTATCTTTAACCAACATAATGCGCATATTTGGGCCCATGAAAACCCGCATGCTGTAAAAGAACAACATTTTCAACATGAATTTTCGTGCAACGTTTGGATGGGGTTATGCGACGATACACTCATTGGTCCATATTTCTTGCCTCCAAGACTAAATGGTCCGGCCTTTCTTCATTTCCTGGAAAATGAATTTGAAGCAATATTAGATGATATGCCTCTAATTGATAGAGCAAACAGGTGGTTCCAGTTAGACGGTTGCCCAGCCCATTACACTCTACTAGTGCGGCAATGGCTTCACAACCATTTTTCAGGAAGATGGATTGGTCGCGGTCGAGACTGTCCCCGTCCTTGGCCTCCGCGTTCCCCGGACTTAACCACTATGGATTTTTATGTTTGGGGCAGAATGAAGAGCAAAGTTTATGCTGAGCCCGTCAACGACGAAGCTAGTCTCCGAGCGAGGATCTTGCAAGCTGCCCAAGAAATACCACTAGCGGAGTGTCGTGCAGCCGCGCAATCAGTCATTCGCAGATGTCAACTTTGCATTGAAAATGACGGTGGACATTTCGAGCAGTTTTTGAAATAAAAGGCAAGAAAATCAATTTGGGCCTGCCATCTTTGAACGTCCGTAGCGCTCTTAGGAAGCATTTCCGGACACATGTTTATTAGAACTTTTTTGCTTAGAATAACATGCCCTATCCGTACCTTTCGTTTGTCGCGTTTAGTTTGACTCACCCTGTATAAAAAAAACTAGTTTTTGTTACATTTTTTTGTACTCAGTGCATATAAAATATAGTTAATTTTTTAAAAAGCGTGTTGTTCTAAAAGTTTTTTTATATAATAGTTTTTTATTCATAATTGTATTAATATAATCTTTACTTTACGAGATTTACGAAATACTCAAATATACCTATAGCTTGCCTGTATCTTAGCAAATGTAAAACTGAGTTAACCAATGGCCATAGAAAGTGGGCGTGCCGAACGTATGCATCGCCAATGGCAGGTTACGTCACAGAATACATTACGTCACAGAAGCCGCTTTCCAATAATATTATCGTTATCCATAATCACCAGTGGCGGTCCGTGGAATTTGACATGCTCGTATTTCCGTAAGGCGGCATGGGACCCACACCATATTTTAGGGGGTGGTTACTGGACCTAAGTAGAAGACTATAATGGCAAAAAAATCTTCAGGGAAAACTTGCGAAATTTTTTTTCCAAAAATGGCTGCCTCCGGGCAGATCTTGGAAACCGCTTGCAAAATATTTGCGAACATTTTTTTTTTTTCATAACCACCGAGTAAATAAAAATTTTTTGTACCTGTGATTTTTGCAAAATTCCTATTTTGCTTAAAGATACAACTATTGTAAAATCTCACAGACGAAATGTTGATAAAATAAAAATTCAAATTATCATAACTTTTACAGATCTCAAAATGTCAAGTCACAAGTATAAAAAAAAATGTATTTACTCGGTGATTATGAAAAAAACATATTTCGAAAATATTTTGCAAGCCGTTTCCAAGATCAGCCATTTTTGGAAAAAATTATTGTAAAATCTCACAGACGAAATGTTGATAAAATAAAAATTCAAATTATCATAACTTTTACAGATCTCAAAATGTCAAGTCACAAGTATAAAAAAAATGTATTTACTCGGTGATTATGAAAAAAACATATTTCGAAAATATTTTGCAAGCCGTTTCCAAGATCAGCCATTTTTGGAAAAAAATTTCGCAAGTTTTCCCTGAAGATTTTTTGCCATCATAGCCTTCTACTTAGGTCTAGTAACCACCCCTAAATCATGGTGTGGGTCCCATGCCTCCTTACGAAAATACGAGCATGTCAAATTCCACCGATCGCCACTGATAATCACTCCTACTGATGTACTTGCTATCTACTAAGATTAAGGCACCCATAGATATAATTCACGTCCGAGAAAAACGCAAAACAATCATAAAGATAAATATATGCAATTATGACTAATTTGTTACATCCTATTGCCTGAGAACACAAGGCAAGTCCATTGCTTTTTCATTCCTACGGCAAAAAGAAAAAGTAATACCTAGTAGAATTGAATACCTCAGGTACTGTAAAAATTTCATCGTCGTTTACATAAAAGAGACCAGAGATTCTTATTACCACGCTCATCCTATTCTTTCAAAGTTAATTAAGTCATTTTTATAAAACTGCTTCAAATTAAATGCCAAATTAGTTCACTAAAACAATGGAGACAAAACAAAGAGCTCCTTGTAATTGTTTTCTGGATTGTGTTGAAGATAATTAATTTTTGTCGTTTTTTCCCTCGCATCTAAATATAGAAAATCTCATTATAGATATCTACGTGTTACAGATCAGGTTTACTTACTTTTTGATTATCTCTTAGCATTTAGAAATGAAAAGAAAATCCTAAACTCATTAACCACTGCATTAAACTGTCTCTTACACCAAAGAGTTTAATCCTGCCTTTTACAAACCACTTCCAAAGGGGATTTGTTATGTAACCGCAGGGTCAACGAAAGTAATTAAAAAACATCTACCAAAGGAATCACTTCTTCCACATCTATTTTCCTATATTTAATTAGAGTAAATCTCTAATTGCAATCTAGTTATAATCACACTTTGGTGATGTATCTAAATAATTATGAATGAAGTGTACGCAGTTTTTAAATTAACTGGATGGTCTTCATTCATGATTGTAATAGATAATTACTAGGGCCCGGAAATGCGTGCGGCAACGCAGGGCCCGGCACTATACAACACTATGATAACTAAAGTATAAACCGTATTTTATATACGCGTGTATTTCTTTCCCGTGCCGCCGAGGGAACGCGAGATATTCATATAGAGTTTTACACGCGGGCATGCAAACATTCGGAAGCCTAATAATTACTTGTAATAATAGCATGTACATAATTTATTTTTTTATTTAAAACTAATAATATTGAACTCTATTAATTTGAATTGTACATAATGTTCCTCTATTGGTAGTCGTAGTCCTAACCCCTCACCACACCTGTTATAGCACTACCATTTTCATCATAGCACTACCATCGGTCACAAGATGGGGGTCTTGTGACCGATGGGGTTTTGGAATTTTGTAAAAGTATCCGTTGCGCTGTATCCAAGTCTGAAACAAAACCTGATTGCACATCGTTGCTCAAAATTAATGTCACTTATTTTTAAAACGCACAAAAAAACGGTTTACGACAAAACGGTTTACGACAAAAGAACAAACAAATGACTGTAACAAGTTCAAACTTGTACTGAAGGTGCATTTCATGTTAACCTACCGCCCTTCCAAGTCCCGTCTCCGCAGTGTTGCTAGATCGGGCGCTACGTTGCCAGTCTCATTACTTAATTTACACACCTCGTATATCCAACCAAATGAAAATAAATGTATAATTTGGCTAGGCCAAATCCATTATTATCCAAATCATTAAACAATACATATGTGTATGTTTAGCAAAATTTTAACGTTGTCTTATATTTTATGTTGATAAAATTATAATATGAAAACGACACATAATTATTAGTATACATATGTACCACACAATTAACAAATCCTATATTGTGTTATTAATTTCTGTGATATCTAAACTTTAAGCAAAAAAAAATCAGCCTGTCTGTAGGTTTATTCACTTTTTTGTGAATGAACACTTGCAAGAATACTTATACATATGTAATGATGATACCTGAATTTTGACCTCATCTATTAAGGAATTGAGATATAAGGTAATACTCTTTTTCTTTGTCCGCAGAGAATTCACTAAACGAAACGACACATGTACAACATAACAGAATGCAAATACATATGTAAATGTTTTTAAATGTTTTTAGATTATTAGAGTGGTGGTTAAGCGGTTGAAAGGCGGCAAGTGTCCAAAATAGTCCAAATAAAACTTTGAACATACATTTTAATAATAATACAGGGTGTTTCTAAATGAAGTAACATAAATGACACTGAACAGTGATTCTGAAGGTTAAAATAAATGAATTGAACTAAATATACCTTAGTCTAGTATTACACCCCGGTTGAGATACAGTGTCCATAAGAATTCCAAGCTTAATACATTTTTTTAATCAATCAAGAATGTAAAATCATATTAAGTTCTAGTTTGGTAACAGTACTTTCAATAATGTCATATTTTGTATTGTTAATTATAATACCGCAACATCCTGTGATGTTTAAAACACAAGCTTATCGCTTCAAACAAGGGAAACAGTAGTGGTCTAATAATTATGCATTTATTTCGAAAACCGTAGCTCAAAAAAAAAAATAAGGGTGTTAAAACATTCTAGGTTAAACAGATGTATCCAAATTTATTAAAATAGGATCCTTCACGTACACTCCCAAAATGTTTCAGGCAAAACGACCATTGTCAGTCTGCAAAATTTCAGGTTTTGTCTACTGCGGCTAAGAGCAAAACTACTGTCATATTTGTACATATGTATTTGGTGATTGATTGCATTATTTTCTTCATAATTCTTAAGTGAGTAAGTATACGAGTGACTCGTGTCAAACTGTCGGTAACAAAAAGTACTGTTAAATAATCCTATGAGCCCTGGTGTTCCCATTTGAAAAAATTGAGAAAACATGACAAATTACACAGGACCACAAATTTTTTTTTTTCATGTGAGGAATACTACACTATGCCTACTCTGTGTTCTTTGGGTCGCTGATTACGAATCCGGGCTTACTTTAGCTTGATCAGTTAACCTAACCTCAAAAAAACGCTCAAAAACACAAAAAATCGAGTTCATAAATTGAATAGCACACGGGACCTGAATTTTTAAATTTGATAGCCCCTTCAACTGAACTCTTGCATCTCAAAATCTACGAATCCAAATTTTCAAATTCCTAGCCTCTTAACCTAACCTCAAACACCCCCAAAAACTAAAAAAAAAAACGACTCTAAGAACTCAATAGCACACTTCACCTGAATTTTTAAACTTGATAGCCCTTTTAACTGAACTCTCGAACATCAAAATCTCCGAATCCAAATCTTCAAACCCCTAAAACTAAACCCCCAAAAACTAAGAAAAACGAGTCTAAAAACTCAACAGCACACTGGACCTAAATATTGTAAAACAATGGAATTTTCAATTTATGTCTTTAACTTAACCTCTTGTTTTTGAATGATGTTGATGATATGTATCTTCAGTCGTCGTTTCTAGCTATAAATTGGTGAATAGGATATCTTGCATCGCCAGTAACTAGCGACGTTATGAAAAAGTACCTCTAAAATCTGAAATTCCACCACCCTGAAAACAGTAATATGCTGAAGTGGATTTAGCCTTACCCATCCTGGACCACGTGGAGGTACCACTTCTCCAGGACTTACCTATTTAGGACAAGGGCACCTACGCCAGGAACGAAAAAAATATATATATACATATTGATCGAGTACGATAAGTTAAAAGAATCTATAGTTATATCAATGAATGACCTTTGATCTTTGGCGGTACCTGCGCTAGGAAAAAATTAATACTAAGTATCTATCGTAGGTGCCCCTGTTCTAAACAGGTAGGTAAGTCCATGGTAACGCTAAATCCACTGTATATTACCACAGCATATTGCTGTTTTCAGGGTGGTGGAATTTCAGATTTTAGAGCTAGTTACTGGCGAAGCAATTTATCCTATTCACAAATTTATCGCTAGAAACGACGACTGAAGATACATATCATCATCATTCGAGGACAAGAGGTTAGTGTTTGAAGGCTTCGTTTTGCATCAGTTAAAGACATGAATTGAAGAGACTATCGTTTTTCAATATTTAGTTCCAGTGTGTTTGAGAGTTGAGTTTTTAGACTCGTTTTTCTTAGTTCTTGTGGGTTTAGTTTTAGAGGTTTGAAGATTTGGATTCGGAGATTTTGAGATGCAAGAGTTCAGTTGAAGGGGCTATCACGTTTAAAAATTCAGGTCCCGTGTGCTATTCAATTTATGATCTCGATTTTTGAGTTTTTGAGCGTTTTTTGAAGGTTAGGTTAGCTGATCAAGCAAAAGTAAGCCCGGATTCGTAATCAGCGACTCAAAGAACATATAGTAGGCATAGTGTAGTATTCCGCACATGAAAAAAAATTTGTGGTCCTGTGTTATTGTTCTCCATATTTAAACGTTTAAAAAACTGTCAACAAACACATTAAACATGAGGTTCCATTAAAGATTTGGAAATTGAGGTCATTCCCGGTTAAACCAGAAATGAATTCTGATCGTGAAGGGAATAACCTTGAGTGATTCTCGAAAACACTTTCGAGAATCACTTGGTATAATTAAAACCATCGATATCTTGCAATAAACTCTCTGTAAATCGCCAGTAACGCAGCCTTCAAATAACTTTAATTTCTAATCTGTCTAAGAAGCTATTAACGCACAAACACCCTTTGTTCCCTACTAAAGACTGTCAAAGTATTTTCATTAACACAAAAGAAGTGCAAACTTTTACCGGCTTCTGGATGACTCGACGCTACGGCATAGCTAAGTATCCCTCAGGAAATTAAAGGCAGCAACTCCGAGTTCTCGTTATAAATCACTCAAGCGCGGATGGGCTCCGGGACTTTTTTTTTTTCGCGGCAATAAATTTGTAATAATAAAAATGAAGACGCCTGGTTCTATCACCCGAGGACCAAACATGTAGATTTTATATAACAAATCACAAATAATGAAAAACAGAATAATATAAAAGAAAGTCAGAATCGGTGATCAGCATTTTTTAACAATAAAGTTCAGTGCCTAATTACCCGTCTGTGTACAGTGTGTCCCATTTTTGACGTTTTCAAGGTATCTCGAGTATTAAAACATATAGAAAGATTATCGCTAGCTACTTTTTTGAGGCAAATTCACAGAGCCACCCAGATCATCTCTAGTTCTTGAGTTACAGGAGACTTTTGAAAAAGTAGCCATTTCTAATCGTCCTTGCAGCGGTCACAATTTGAATAACTGTGATATTGTTACATTAATGTCCCATAGATTTTTTTATGGAGAATTCGATGGCGTCACTAGATTTTTTACCATATTTAAGGGTTTTTTGAATTATGGGCCAAACCTGCATTTTTTTGAATGGAATTAACATGTTTAAAAACTGCATTTTTTTTGGTTTTTAAAAATATATAATTTGATTTGAAAGAAAAGATTTACATACATAGATGGTCTTGTATGAGCAAATTGTCTTTATACCTTTACTCAAAATTGACAAGGATTGGTGCATAATTCAAAAACCGCTAATCACAGCAAAAAATTAGTTACAACACTGAAATCTACATTTTTTTTTTTTTAAAGATACTCATTACAAGATCCCTTAAGATTATTATAATCTGATCTTTTATGCAGATCAATGAGTAATTTTTTGCTAACCTACATTATTACATTTGAAAATTCTTAAAACTAAGGCCTTACTCATTAGTTGCCTTGTATTCTATTCGTAGTAACTTTACTACACTAAATTTAACATGTAGCACTGATACCGCACTATACTCTGCTTTGTATTGTCACTATTTCACTAACTCAAAAGGCTTCGTCCTCTTGAGTCTTCTTAACTGGTTTGTGTTTTCCAGGAGCTGGATGGTCTCGACGTTCACGTGGCGGAGCAATCTTTGTTCATGGCTGCTGACAAATTTGGTGATGGTTTGATCAACAGTATCCATTTGAAGGTCTCGACGGATGTCTCTGTTTCGACAGTACCATCGTGCATCAACAATGTTCCTTAGTAATTTGTTCTGGAAACGCTGGATCACTTGGATGTTGCTTTTGCTGGCACAACCCCAAAGTTGGATGCCATAGGTCCAAACGGTTTTCAGTATTTGCTTATACAGAAGCAATTTATTATATGTAGACAACTTGGAGTTTCGTCCAAGTAACCAATACATTTTTTTCAGTTTGAGGCCCAACTCTTCACGTTTCTTTTTGACATGAACTCTCCAGCGGAGTCTAGCGTCTAAGGTCATTCCCAGATATTTAGCTGAGTCAGCATAAGGAATCTGGGTATCGTTTATTCTAATTGGTAAATGTTGCTTCCTTTTGTTAGTAAAGTCTACGTGTATAGACTTATTTTCGTTTAGTTTGATGCGCCAAGTTTTAGTCCAGGTGATGATTTTATTAATGGAGATTTGGAGTTTTTTCTGTAGCCTCTTCATGATCTCTTCCAACAGCAATTACTGCGGTGTCATCAGCAAATGTTGCTATTGTTTCATGTTCTAGGTTTGGGATATCACTAGTATATAATAGATAGAGTACTGGACCTAGTACACTACCTTGTGGAACCCCTGCTCTGATTGCTTTTAATTCGGAATAAGCGTCATCCTGTTTTATTCTAAAATATCTTTCTGATAAATAAGATTGTAGAAGTTGTGCATATTGTCGTGGCAGAAGTAAGTTTAATTTATGAAACAAGCCTTCGTGCCAAACTTTATCAAATGCCTGCGCAACATCAAGGAAAACTGTGGAACAGACTTTTTTCTCTTCTAATTATTTTTCAATGACGTTAGTGATTCTATGAACTTGGTCGATAGTCGAATAGTTTTCTCTGAAGCCGAACTGATGGCCCGGGATCTAACTCTTTTCTTCTATTATAGGCTTTAGTCTCTTGAGGAGCAGTTTTTCATATAGTTTTGAAATAACTGGCAACAACGATATCGGTCTATACGATGCTACATCATGTGGAGGTTTTCCTGGTTTAGGGATCATGATGACTTCTGCGACTTTCCACATCTTAGGAACATACTTAAGTCTGAAGGATGCATTAATAAGATTGGTAAGTTTTACTATGGCTTTTCTAGGAAGTTGTTTCAAGACTTCACCGGTAATTAGGTCAAAGCCAGGGGCTTTTTTTGGGTTGATGTTTGTTTTAATTTCATCTGAGACTTGTTAATGTTAATATCTTCTTGTTCCGGTTCAGTCCAGTTTTGAGGGTCTTCTCCATCGTTTGGCTGGAAAATTCTTTGTAGATGTTCTGCAAACCTATATGCACTGAAATCTACATAAAAAAAAATTATAGAATACCATTTAACAATATCAAAACCATTCAAATTGTAATCGCTACAGAGATGGTTAAATATGGCTACTTTTTCAAGCATCCGCTATAACTAAAAAACTAGAATTTATGTCAAAACTCTGGTTGGCCCTATGAATTTCTCTCAAAGAAGTAGCCTGAGTTCGCGAAAACAACATCTTTCTATATCTTGTAATAACCGAGATACCTAAGAAAAAGTCGAAAATGGGACACCCTTTATAAGATGATTCCTTGAAAATGCTCCCCTCTTTATTTCGGTTAATATTTGAGAACAAAATAATGAGAAAATGTGAAGTGAAATGGGATTTAATTTAATTTATTATTATTACATCTAATATACAGGGTGGTTATAAATAAGACACAGGCAGCCATATTATCTTTTTTGTGGTGACCATTTTTTGTAATAGCCCACTTCATATCAATACCCTGTATCCTTGAAATCGCACCGCCAATAAACATATGGTAAAACGCTCTATCAGTTGGAACGAAATCTTAGTTAATTTCGTTACATTCTCTTGTACCAGGTATGTATCAATCATTAAAACAGGTAATCATCCATTTACATCAGTTATCTCACTTCAACTAGTATGTTCTATTGCGAAATATATTCTATGCTTTATATTATATTCTTTGCGCCTGTGCGAAAATTTAACACAGGGAGAGGACAATTTGATGAGAATAGATAGAGAGTCTTAGACGAGCTCTTGGGAAATGTACGTGATTTAATATAAATTAAATATATAATATATTTAATATCATAACATGGTATGAAACAAAGTCGCTTCCCGCTGTCTGTCCCTATCTATATATCTATCTACTACCTATGTATGCTTAGATCTTTAAAACTACGCAACGGATTTTGATGCGGTTTTTTTAATAGATAGAGTGATTCAAGAGGAAGGTTTATATGTATAATACATGCATAATATAGTACAGAAACACTGATAATTTTAGAGGTTTCTAATGTGATGTCGTAAATAAACACATTTTTTTTGCGCTTACATTGCAAACGCTGGCTGAACCCTACGAGATAGATCAAAATAATGTACTACAATATTGTACACCTTAAAAAGTTAAGTTAAGTAGTTGGAGTGGTTAAATTAAGTAGTTGGAGCCGTTATTTTAATACATATATTGATATTTTATCTTAAAATCTAGTCTTTCTCTCACATTGGCTGGCGTCCAACCGACGGAGTTGTAGTTATAAGTAATAATATCAAACCACACCCGACGCTGACTTAGAGCTACGTTTATAGCCAGTCCGAAGTAAGTGTCAATTCTTACCAAAGAGGGTTACATTTCACCGTTTGAAAAAATTGAGAATAACCGGGATCTCTCGAAAACAGTTAACGATCGAAAGGTGATGTGGCAGACAAAATATGCATTTTTTTAATTAAAATTTATTATTTCAGTTAATTATTTCATATTAATTAATAATAATTACTTCAATATAATATTAATTCATTAATATTAATTATTTCAGTTCTATTGGATTGTGTAGTGCTTGCGCCGCTCTCTGTACATCTACATACATATCTACATATACAGTGTGTCCCAAAAAGTTTAAAAAAGGCCCGCAGAATCGAAACTATTAGTATTTTCAAAAAAAGTTTCCTACAAAAAAAATTCGCACCATAAACCGCCATCGGCCAGTCAAAACGACGTCGACATTCCTCTCGAACTTTTTCCAACATTTTGGGCCAGCAGCGTTAATTCGTCAAATGTTTACATTTGACTATCGCGTAGATTTTTCGTATATCGCCATATCTCGGCATCTCGAACAACTTTTCTTAATAACTCCTTTTGATTAGACGCGAATTAAGCGGTGTTGCCATTTAACCGAAACAGTTTTTTCTTATTTCTGAAACACCCTGTAGAGGAATGTCGACGTCGTTTTGACGGGCCGATGGCGGTTTATGATGCGAATGTTTTTGTAGGAAACTTTTTTTGAAAATACTAATAGTTTTGACTCTGCGGGCCTGTTTCCAACTTTTTGGGACACACTGTACATATATGAATATATCACGTTTATTGCCTCTTAATTGGATAACTTTAAGGAATTTATAGGTATATCACAGCCGTTTCATTTACCGTTCTAGTTCTACAACTTCCTCGTGATAAAATTGATCACCGATATTAATTGAAATGGCGAAAAAGTTACAGTGATCAATCCTCCATAATAAAATTACTTCTGGAAAGGAATGTTACAAATTAAATTTGCGCCTGGCCCCAATATCTCCTAGCAGCGATACAAATTACTGTTCGGCTGATATTTCGCAGGAAAATGAAACAGAGAGCCAACGAGGGCAATAGTTATAAATAATAGGAACGTAGTTGAGGTAAAGAATTTAATGTCAATTAATTTAACGAAAAAAATACTGCAATTTACTTAGTTATTTAATATTATTCATTTCATAGAAAAATATTATATGAGTATGAAGTTCAATGCGTCTTAAACCATATACAGGGTGAGTCAGAAAGAATGGGCCAACACTAAGCTGGAAATACTAGACTCCAAAATATAATATCATTGAGCTCAACATGCCTTATAGCTGGTTTAAGAGATAGAGGTTCAGTTTAAATTTTATTCTGAAATTTCTCAATAATTAAGAAAGTTTTGATAGTGTAAATTTTTGAAAATTGGTAGTTTTATGGTTTTTGTAAATGTCACCTCATCGGTATATAAAATCGTTTTAAGAAAATATGGGTTTTTGGTTTGCATATTTTGTAGAAACTGAGCAAATTGTAGGCGAGCAGGTAAATCTTGGTGCAATAACTGCTGAACCGGAGTATAATGATATGGATGGAGCATTTCTTTTTTCAAAATTCTACAAATGGGAGATTATCTTAGCCCTGTTGTCGCACTTAACCGACGAGTACTCACACCTGGATTTTCCGAAACACGAATTAAAATTTCATCTTCATCCACTGTGATAGTTTTCGGAGTACCATGGTTACTTTTTGGGGGAAAATATCCAGTTTCGCCTAAGTGATTGGAAAGATTTCTGCCAAATGTTATGATTACGTTGCATTTTTTGGGTAATAATTGTAGATATCTGCGGGCAGCCTCATGTCCGTTCAAATTGGCCTGAGCAAAAATACAAATAATATCTCTTTTAGAAAAATGATTGTTGTGGCATTTTTTGACTACTAGCTAGTCCTCTTGGACAAATGATAAACTAATATCCTGGAGTGGGTACTGGAACCTTCGGCGTAGAAACAAAAAACTGGACGTTTTCCACGAAACACCGAACTACTACACTTTTCTCGACGCGCGTTTCGCCAACCAAGTTGGCATCTTCAGGAGAAGATTAAAGCTGTTTTATAATCTTCTCCTAGTAGTCCAGTTTTTTGTTTTTTAATAATTTAATAATTTAATGATATGTAAATTTAACAAATGTTGACACAAGCCTACTTAGAAATAATATAGCAATATTAGCGCCTAAAAAAAATCAACAAAACACATTGAACCATTTAAATGCAAATAAAAAAACCCATACATTTAGACTAACTAAACAAGAGTACCTTTTCTCTGTAGAATTAAGCGTTCTATCAGATTCTCAACTTGTTTGACGCATGACTCAACAGATAAAAAAATATGTTTCAATTCACCTAAATAATACGGTGAATCTAGAGCCCTCTATGAACAACGTCAAAATAAGCTTAAAATTCGTAATTTCCACACCAAAAAACATAAAACTACCAACTTTCATATTTATACTATCAAAACTTTCTCAATTGTTGAGAAATTTCAGAATCAAATTTAAACTTTGAATACGCCGTATCTCTTAAACCAGCGACGTTGGTATAAGGCATGTCGAACTCAGTCATAATATTTTGATGTCTAGTATCTCCAGTTTAGTGTTGGCCCATTCTTTCTGACTCACCCTATATAATTAATCATGCATAAATGTATGGAACTGATGGGACATATCAGAACATGTTTAGGAAAAACTTGTTTTAGGACCGAACATGAAATAATAAAAAGTAGCGTAATACTTATAAAAACATTTTGAAAACTAATTTCAATTATGAAAAAAAAAACGAGGTCAAAGAAAACAGTTGTTAGATTTCTTGAACACTTAGAACTTTCCGAAATGCTTTGCTTTTAACTTGGAATACTCCTACAGAAGGGATTAAAATAGTAAAATGTTCACTGGCACCGAATTCAGTATGGAAACAATTTATCATACTTTAACCTTTTTAGAATAATGTACATACAAAATGACAACAGAGAGATGGTTTTACTAAAATGCATATTTAATAGAATTTCGATGTATGATTAATATTAATTATAAAGTAATCTTGTTAGTACAAATGCATGTGCACTTATGCATTCATTAATACCAACATTTTTTGATCTGTTGAAATATGGTTAAAATAAGTTGAAAATCAATAGCATTGTCAATGAAAGATGTAATTTCCAATTGTTCCACTTCGAAAGCAAAAAAGTGAGTATTTAATATTATGTATACGAATATGTTATGGATGATTAACTAGTCAGTGTTTATAATGCCCCGACGATATAAAACATTGTAGCACTGTGATGTGGCTGTGGACAATGTGGCACAATAATAAATAGAATACGTGTTAATTGTACAATGCCCCGGCATTATACACGGTGGAGACTTTAACTAGAATATATTCGCTAGCGGGGTGGTAAATGATTTTTCAAAAAATTCCCGAGACACGTCAACTTTTAAATGTATTTACCTACATTTTGCAAGTAATGTAGAAAAATATAGCCCTTCAGAGGTGGCTGAAACCACCCTCGACATGATTTTTTTCAAATGCAACCCTATGGCTTGTGACCCCTCATTGTAAAGCTGGTGGAAATAGGAATCCAACGCACTGATCAAATTTTAATTTTTAGTATGTTTGTAGGGATGCATACAATTAATACGTAATTTTATAGTTTAATTTATTTTTAACGCAACTATTTCCTACTCAAAATGTATGTTGTTTAGTTTTGGAATGTAAACCTTACTTTCATATATGTCCCCACAAAAAATTCCAAGCAATTTTTTGCCACAACTGATATTTGTTATTTTTTGCTAGTGTTTTTACACGGCCGCAAAGAGTAATTTAGTTTGTATGCTGTATTCAGAGTTTGAAACGAAGTGTTATTTCAAATTGGTGAAAATGTCTTATTTAACTGAATCACTAAAAATCGAAATTTTGATGATGATTGGATATGGTGATAGGGCGCGAACTCAATGCGAAGTTGTTCGCTTGTTTCGAGAAACACATCCTGACTTGCCACCACTAAATAAAGGTACCATTAGTAAAATTGAGGCACAATATCGAGAGATGGGTCATGTCAGGAAAGTACCGAGTAAGAGGCAGGCTGTTGTTGATGACGACACGAAGTTGTATTTGTTGCTTGCTCTAGAAGAAAATCCAATCACTCCAGCCCGTCAACTGGCCCGTGATAGTAATCTTAATCACACAACAGTTTTAAAAATACTTAAATATGAGAAAAAACGCACATATAAAATGCACGCTGTTCAAGAGCTACTTGAAGATGATCCAGATCGACGAGTGGAATTTTGCGATTTATCGATGACTTGTATTGATCAAAACCAGTTATCTTTAGAGTGGACAGTTTTCTCTGACGAGGCTACTTTTACATTAAATGGGCACGTAAATCGCCAAAATTGTCGTTACTGGGCTGAAGAGAACCCCCATTGGATGAGGGAACTTCATACTCAGCGCCCACAGAAAACTAATGTGTGGGCCGGAATAATACAAGATAGAATTGTAGGACCATTTTTTTTTATGACACTCTTAATGGAGCAAGATACTTACGTTTACTCCAGCACGAACTAATGCCAGTGCTATGTCATTTATTTCCAAACCCCTTAAACCCCAACTTGACCGACGAGAGGTTATGGTTTCAGCAAGATGGGGCCCCACCACACTATGCTGCCATTGTTCGTCAGTATCTGGACAGAATTTTTCCCGGTAGGTGGATTGGGAGGCGAGGTAATATTGAGTGGCCAGCAAGATCTCCAGATCTTACACCACTGGATTTCTTTTTGTGGCGACATCTTAAAAGTAGGGTTTACATTCGGAAACCCAACAACATAGCAGATCTGCAGGAAAGGATAAGAGAGGAAATCGGAAAAATAACACCGCAAATGTTGCATAATGTAAGGGACGAAACCTACCACAGACTGGGATGCTGCCAACAAGTGAATGGTGCACATTTTGAACAATTGTTACGTTGAAAATAAATTTAATTTTTAAATTGTTTTAATTGTATGCAACCCTACAAACATACTAAAAATTAAAATTTTATCAGTGCGTTGGATTCCTATTTCCACCAGCTTTACAATGAGGGGTCACAAGCCATAGGGTTGCGTTTGAAAAAATCATGTCGAGGGTGGTTTCAGCCACCCCCTGAAGGGCTATATTTTTCATATTACTTGCAAAATGTAGGTAAATACATTTAAAAGTTGACGTGTCTCGGGAATTTTTTGAAAAATCATTCACCACCCCGCTAGCGAATATATTCCAGTTAAAGTCTCCACCGTTTATATAGTTCTACTGAACAATATAAAAATAATACCAAAAGGTTCATTATGTGTGAAAAATCTGACACGCACTTTCAACTAACACAATTTATTTAAATAAATACAAATACGGATTAAGCACTAAAGTGAAAACTAATTTATTTATGTACAATTTATGTTGGAATGTTTTACGAAGCTCGCGACGTAAATTTATTTCAAAAACTAACTCATAGTCGCGTCGATATGCCTCTATATACCCTGTTGGCCGGTACGCGTATTTTCGGGTATATTTCTGGATGGGCCGCTGAAAAGAACTCGAAGCTTCCGGAAGGCTCAAGAGGCTTTCGCAACGCGGTGATGTGTCGCTGAGTCACCCTTGTTTTGTTGGCGGCAATGTCATGGGTGGCAGGCGTGACCCATATTGTACGGCGATTTGCCCACAGTATAATACTTTAAAGTCCGGTACTTTTACTACTGGTTAGAATAATTAAACGTACGATTAATTATTTAACCATTCCTCCGTGTATTTCTTGGTTCTGATTAGATTACCCAAAGTTTAATTTTGGACGTGTCCTTTACCACATTTAACTGTACCCAGAAATGGTGATTAAGCTTTGGTTAATTTGGTTATTTACTATTCTACTATACAACGACCGTGATTTGCTAAAGTTGTTATATTGTTATTAGTGACTAATTTATTTAAATTAGTGTTATTAGTGACTAATTGTCGATTTTTTAGTAGATTTGGAAACCTTCACTACAGTAGCTGCTGGTGGAATTTGAAATTCTTGTATTTTCGTAAGGAAGCATGAGACACGATATTTTAGATTGTGATTACTAGACCTAAGTAGAAGGTTGTAATAGCAAAAAAAAAACGTTAAACTAAATTTCTAAAAAAAAAAAAAAACATCAAAAAATCTTGGAAACTTGCAAGATGCTTGCAATTTTTTTTCTTCACAATTAACAAATGAATATTAAAACTTTTTAATCTCGTGATCCTTTCATTTATATTCATTCCGCAATATTTTCATTTAGATTAAAGATACAGCCAACGCAATATCCCAAAAACTAAAGGCTGGGGTGAAATAACATTCCAAATTACCATAACTTTTACAGATCTTAAAATTTTGTATACATATATATAAGTATAAAATCACTTTGTATTTACTTGGTGATTATGAAGAAAAATTTTGCAAATATTTTGCAAAGCATTTCCAAGAAATGCCTTGTAAATAATAACTATATAGTTAATTAGTGGGATGAGATCAAATGTTTCCAAAAAAAAACTAATTTTCACTTAGTCAACGTTTCGCCAAATTTATTTGCATCCTCATGGTTATATGGAAACAGGTCACTAATCCTACATAACACACACAATTCACAAGTAAATAATAACAATACAACAAATATTTTAACACGGAATGTACATTGATTGCCACTGCCTACTTCCGATAAAAGAGACGAAATATACACTTCTACTTCTCTTGGCTCTTCAGAGCAAGCAAGCAGGTCCGTAGACAACCTGCGCTCTCCTCGATGCATATGACCACCTGCATATAAACCGTGTTTTATTTTCCGTGGCTTCGCTAGTATCGTCGCTCTCATCGTTTATCGCAGCCCTATGAGCTCTAGCGTGTTCGTGGCTTTATGCTATAGGTTCCCCCTCCACGCTGTATGCGTAGTATACGGCGAATACGGATTCACGTATATCGCGTAAACAGTTTTGCTGACGCGTATCTTGTTCTAATTCAGGCGTATCGTAGACTGCTATTTTGTTTTAGTGAACGTGAAAGAGTGAGATTATTTCAATGTTTTAGAAGTCAACATCTCATTTAACAATTAGGATATTGTAAATTACCATACCACTATTTTTTCACAGTATATTTGCTGCGTAAACGCGAAAACTTAAACTTGTTTCAACTTTTTACGTAATGTCCTTGAAGTGCACGCGTAAATTCAAATATATGATATTAACCAATCATAACTCAAAGCGCGACTTTCGCGTACGCGACACGCGTGAATCCGTATGTAGCTTAAGGCTAGGCGCAAATTGAAACGCGTATAAGCGTGTGAAGTGGCGCAGCACAGCGCGCATTTTTGTAACAAGTCGGAACCAATAGAACGGCGTAAAGGTACTATACTATCTCACTATACATACCGTTTCCGCTCCATATCTCTTCCGTATACATTCCGTAAAATTTTATTGTATTCACACTACACTTTACGTTTCATTTCCATGTCAGTACATTTGTGACCACACCGTTGACGCTTACGTTGTACACAGTGAAATCGGTACTATGTGGTCCAAGGAAAATTTAATAATTGCCGCTGTTATTTTGGACGAGGAAGAGCGGAAGAAAACGAAAAAGGCGCTTCGGAATTCACAACATATTGAAACAACGAAATGTTCATGGGGAATATATTACGTTATTTCCGAAATTAATGGACTACGACACAACATTTTTTCCAATATTTTCGCATGTCAAAGTATTGTGTTACTGCGTAAGATTCGTAATAAAACATTTTTTACTAGCTTATTTGTTTTATTTCACTTACCTGTTGTGTTTAATTCCTTAGCAATCGATGTCCATACTTTTTCTTTATAATTAACATCACTGTACTTACTAGTTTCCAAATTATACAGTTCAGGATTTTGTCTCACAAGTGCTATTAATATTTCATCATTCATTATATGCTACGATTTTCGATTTTAATTAAGAGAATGAATTGATACGGTACGCTCCTTCATTCACACTAGCCATACCATTTCCATCACGTTTCAGCCTATCCGCAAAAAATACGTTTCGAAGGTATGGATACGGAACGGAGGCAGGCCGGTATGTAAACGGAATGGAAACTGTGTATGCCCGCGCACTACTATGCCTTACATAAATATACATATATCACTTATGGCGGCACTTCACTTGGCGTAGCGTATTCGTATATTTGTTGTATTTGCCCAAAAACGGCGATGTGTAGAGATATTCGCTATATTTGCTTTATTTGTACAAATAACGCGAATAGCGCTAACAGCAAATACGCGTTTCCGTCCACTTGTCGGTTTTCAATCACGCATCAAAGAAGTCAAATAAGGCGAATATTTGCGGTAACCGTCCACACTTGGTTCCACCAGCGCCGTGTTCGTCGTGGTCTTTTAGTAACTTTTGGGGGGGGGGTTTTTTTTTTTTTTTTTTGTTTGTAAAAAACCCCCCCCCCCCCCCCCTTTTTTTTTTTTTTTTTTTTTTTTTTTTTTTTTTTTTTTTTTTTTTTTTTTTTTTTTTTTTTTTTTTTTTTTTTTTTTTTTTTTTTCCCCCCTCCCCCCCCCCCCTTTTTTTTTTTTTTTTTTCCTTTTTTTTTTTTTTTTTTTTTTTTTTTTTTTTTTTTTTTTTCCTTTTTTTTTTTTTTTTTTTTTTTTTTTTTTTTTTTTTTTCCTTTATTTTCCCCCCCCCCCCCCCCTTTCCTCTTTTTTTTTTTTTCTCTTTTTTTTTTTTTTTGTTTTTTTTTTTTTTTTTTTTCTTTTTTTTTTTTTTTTTTTTTTTTTTTTTTTTTTTTTTTCTTTCCCCCCCCCCCCCCCCCTAACCCATTCCTTGTTTTTTGTTGTTTTTTTCTTCCCCTCCCCTCTCCCCTTTTTTTTTTTTTTTTTTTTTTTTTTTTTTTTTTTTTTTTTTTTTTTTTTTTTTTTTTTTTTTTTTTTTTGGCGCGCTGGGGCCCCCCCCACTTCCCTTTTTTTTTTTTTTTTTTGCTTGTTTTTTTTTTTTTTTTTTTTTTTTTTTCGTCTTCCCCCCCCCCCCCCCTTTCCCTTCCCCTTGGGGCCCCCCCCTCCCTCCTTTCCTCTCCCAAACAACCCCCCCCCTCCTTGCCTGTTAAAAAAAAACCCCCCCCCCAACCCCCCCCCCTCTTTTTTGTTTGTTTTCCCTTCCTTTTTTTTTTTTTTTTTTTTTTTTTTTTTTCCCTTCCCTTTTCTTCTTTTTTTTTTCTTTGCCCTCTGCCCTGCCTCCCCCCCCCCCCCCCTTTTTAATAAAAAAAAAATTCCCCCCCCCCCTCCAACAAACCCCCCCCCCCCCCCCCCCCCCCCCCCCCCCCCCCCCCCCCCCCCCCCTCCCCCCCCCCCCCCCCCCCCCCCCCCCCCCCCCCCCTAAAATTCTTTTTTTTTTTTTTTTTTTTTTTGGTGGTCCCCCCCCTTCCCCCCCCCCCCCCCTCCCTCCTTTCTCCTCCTCCCTCCCCCCCCCCCCCCCCCCTCTCTCCCCTCCCCCGCGCTTTTTGTTTTTTTTTTTTCCCCCTTCTCCCTCTTCCCCTTCCTCCCCCTTCCCTCTCCCTTTTCCCTTTTTTCTTTTTTTTTTTTTTTATTTTTTCCCTTCTCTTTTTCTTTTTTTCCTCCCTCCCCCCCCCCCCCCCCCCCCCCCCCCCCCCCCCCCCCCCCCCCCCCCCCCCCCCCCCCCCCCCCTTCCCCCCCCTTCTCTTTATTTTTTTTTTTGGTGTTTTTTTTTGGGTTTGTTTCCCCCCCCCCCCCCTCCCCCCCCCCCCCCCCCCCCCCTTTTCCCACAAAAAAAAAAAAAAAAAAAAACTCAAAAATCTCCCCCCTTCCTCCCTCCCCCCCTTCCCCCCCCCCCCCCCTTTTTCCTCTTCTCCCCCCCTCCCCCCCCCCCCCCCCCCCCCCCCCCCCCCCCTCCCCTCTTCCCCCCCCCCTTTTTTTTTTTTTTTTTTTTTTTTTTTTTTTTTTTTTTTTTCTTTTTTTTTTTTTTTTTTTTTTTTTTTTTTTTTTTTTTTTTTTTTTTTTTTTTTTTTTTTTTTTTTTTTTTTTTTTTTTTTTTTTTTTTTTTTTTTTTTTTTTTTTTTTTTTTTTTTTCCTTCCCCTTTTTCCCTTTTCTTTTTTTTTCTTTCCTTCCTTTCTCTTTTTTCTTCCCCCCCCCCCCCATCCCCTCCTCCCCCCATCAAATATACAAAAAGGGCTTTGTTTGTTTTTTTTTTTCTCCCCCCCCCGTGGTGGGGGCGTACTTATGTAGATTGAACATGTATTGGTAATAAGAAGCATTCAGGTAATAAGCTGCTGTCGCTGTCAACACGTCCGTCACTGTATTCACTGGTTCTGAATATTCAAACATATTTGGCATGTTTGAGTGTTTTGCTGTGTGTGTTTGGAATATTTGCGAATACATCAAATGTTTGGACAAATACAACGATACTCAAACACAAATACGCTACGCCAAGTGAAGTGCCACCATTAGAGGCGAATTTCTATATTTTATAATTTATGGAATGTTTACGAAAGGGATATGAAACGGAAACGGTATGTATAGTGAGAATCAACCTTAAGTTGGCAAGTGGACGCGAGATGGCGCGACTCTCGTCAGCTCCTAATCGCGTGGCGCTTTAGTTGTGCCACAGTATTTCGTGCCGCACGTGTCACCCCAAGTGTGTTGTTGGGCAAGTTTCTCATATTTTATAAAATCAGCATCACTCATCTTAATAGTAGTTGTAAATTGTCCATTTTTTCCCTTTCCAACAGAATATATTTATTGTGTGATTTTAACTTCTTAGTCGTCAAATAAAGTACGTATAACTTCGTCTTCAGCATCATTATCTGATTCCGATTCGCAACTCAAGTTTAATAATGATAACATTTTTTTCCTCCGTGAGTCAGACATTGGATGCGAGTGGTACGCTAATCTCTTCGAAACTGCATCTCTCAATATGAGGATTCCCACGCAATGTTTGTGGCGCGTGCGCGTCGTGTCACCTCACCACACATGCGCTATACGCGTCTCAATTTGCGTCTCAATTTGCGACTAGGCTATGTGAGGCCCGTATATTTATGCTAGCGTTGGGCATAATCAAGTAATGTTAGAAATTGTATTTATTTATTTTAAATATTTTTTTATTCGAATCATTCACTCGAGTAAAGTACTCGGATCCCATATCGTGCTATGAGCTCCGTGTGTCATGGGACGATTAGGTCACTATGTCGGCGTAGGCGCGCCAGCAAGCCAGGCCATAATCAACTTGAGTTTTAACTCGGCGATATAATTAACATAATATAATTAACAGATAGTCTGGGGTCGGTGATAGTGTCTAAGGGAGTGTGTTTGTCGTTCCATTTCATCGTTCCGTTTATCGTTCCATATTCCATAATATGATGCTTTAAAATTATCAGTCAAAATAACGATTTCATAATTGACTATAACTAGACGTTTACTACTACCTACCTACTAACGATCATTTTTGTTTGTATACTCCATATTATAATATATTTATCTATATACTCGTAATAGTTTTTATTACATTTCGGTTACATAATAATGGCCATGAAAATAAAATATCAGTAGAGTTGTGTCGTCGCGTCAGGTCAGGTGTAGATTTCGACTGCGATTCGATCCGTTTTTATGCAGTTTTAGTCAGGTCACGAATATTGCACTCGAGTACTTTTCGTGAACTACACGAATTAATTCCAGCATTTTTAGGAAACGAGTACTTCGATTATTTTAATTCGATTCTGCCCATCACTAATTTGAGCTTCAGGTTCGCATTTCACGGCAAATTGGGAGGATGCACGTGGGCGTGCAATTTAATAGATTAAATACACAGGCACACAAAAGAAAATAAAAGTCGAATGCTAGAAAGCAGATATATGTTTTCGCATGCATTTTGACCCGCTGAGCATGAAACCGATATCCGTTTTGTCCGATAGGCTCTTGCATTTTTCCTATCCTCAAAAAACCCTTACGAATGCCCGAAAAAATCTCAAACAAGTTAATAAAAAGGTTAAATGAGTTGATTACTACATCTACGTAATTTGTGGTGCTGAAACTGAATCTGAGCTCAGAATTAGACACAACCTCAAAAAACACATAAAAAAATTACCAAAAACCCAAAACAAATAAATTGAAAGCTTTAACCATTTTTAAACCAAAAACTCTAAATCTAACATAACCTGAGACAAGAACCAAAAACTTAAACCTGTTATAAATTAAGATAAGAACTGTTAAGTTTCTAAGGCAAGAACTATTAAGGTTTAGAGTTTTTTGTATAAAGTTACTATCTCAGAATATGCTCCATTTTACATAGTAAGAAATATTTTTTATTTTATCGTTGATTTTTTTGTCAATATTTTGGAATATCGAATTTACTAAAAACAAGGCAATAATTTTATACAAAGAAATTTACACCAAGAACTCTAGCTCTAACAAAACTTAAGGCAAGAATTTTGCACCGAGAACTCTAAATGTAACATATTCTAAGACAGGAACTTTACACAAAGAACTCTAAACCAAGAACTCTTAACCTTAATAGTTCTTGCCTTAGGAACTTTAAAGTTCCTTTCTTAATTTATAACAGGTTTAAGTTTCTGGTTTAAAGTTCTTGTCTCAGGTTAAAATTTTTGATTTAACAATTTTTTTAATAATTAGATAAACGTTTTTTTTATTTTTTTTTATTATTTTTATTCTAAATAACTGATAGTAGGACTATCAGTAAAGACCTGCATAATAAAATGGCCAACGCGTCAAGGAATAATACCTTAGGGGTTTGGGGGTGACGTGGAATTTTATTCGTATTTACTATTCTAAAGCGGGTTGTGGCCTTACCTCTTTGAGTTACCACGAATCGCCACTGACTTGCAGGTACATGTGGTTTAATGTCCTAATTTTTTATATTTACTTGTAATAATTCCACTTAGTAATGATAAATGCCTTGGCTCAATTCACCTACAATAATTGTAAGTGTATTTTGCCCAATATTCCCAAAAATTTCCTTTGTCCACATATATTTTATCGACGCAATTGTTCTGTTCAAAACATCCTGCATTGAAACGTATACATGCAAAAAACAATTTGCATAAATAAAAATAATCTATAAATGCAATAAAAATGTTAATAGTAGTACTACCCAAGCAGTAACAGTAGATAACAATGACTGATTTAAGGGGGACTTCTACCTTCATTTTTGTATTATTTTTTCGTGTGGGAAGTAATTAACATTATCAAATGCGGTTTTTTGCGAATTATGATTCAATAATTTTTACATGAAAAAACATTTTTCTTAATCAGAAAAATCCAAAATGGCGACCGCCAGAACATCGCAAATTGAAGGCCGCGAAAATTTCCGTCTAAACGGCTGACATTGTAGCACCTCTGTGTTGATGTGAAACAGAAATACAAAATATTTTCTTAATCAGTTGTGTTTTGGTCAGGGAACAACGAGATATTTTTTTCGATTACTGCAAAATTACAAAAATTGCGGTAAATTAAAAAAAATGTGTTTTTTGCAATTTTTTTTCACAAAAAAATTAATCAAAATCTTTTAAATGTTTTTATCGAAAAACCGGCGCGTCAGACTCTGGAGAAATGTTTTTTACGCATTCGTGCAAAATTTCAAGTCGATAGCTTAATTACAGTGGCCGCTAGAATGTCAGCCATTTTTAAAAACGTGATTCTGAGAAAAAAACTGAGAAAAAAAAGAAAAAAAGCGTTTAAAGTTTAAAATGTGAATTATTCAAAGGGGCTTATATTTACCGTCAGTCTGCAATGCCTGGTCCGTAAAGATATCCCTCCTGACACACAAAAATAAAAAAAAATCGATTGTTTCAAATGTATCAAGGTAGAAGTCCCCTTTAAGTTAACAGCAGGTACGTCAGTTGATGTACTTAATCAGAAGTATTTTCACATCACCTACTAATTTCAAAGTTGTAACACGAGCCAAAATTTATTAAAATCGCCAAAGCCTCGATTGTTTTAGACTAACTTTGGAGGGTTGTTATAATTCAAAAATCTTTTACTGCTTTCTTCTATTATGTGTTTATTACACTTGTTTTTTTTTCTCAAATAATATGTGATTTCTCGAGTAATTCTGAAAATGTAGTTAATATCTATTTATTTCCTTTATGTATACTCATTAAGGTAAAAATTAACATTTGAAAAATGATACATTGAAAATTAGCAAACAATAGAATTCTCACTTAAAATCCTCTCTATAAATGATCCCGAGTGTGAGAATGTAGAACTTCAACAAAATATACTCATTATTTCAACCATTATATGAAGTGTTGAAACGTTAATTTTTTGAGTGACAAATGAATGCCTCCGTTTGCATGCATCGAGTTCGAACAGACAATAGCACTGAATTCCATTGCGGGAGACAATCCACGGTTGATTAAATTAAATACTTTCAGTGGAACCCGAACTATCCACTAGCGAAGTTGCAGTTAATTTTATCGTTTCACAGAGATTGCATTTAGCAATTGTTTTCGCAAACGTAACGACACCACGCATTGTTTAGGTGGTTATTCGAATGCATTCCTTCCTTTGTATATTTAGTTCTGCATTCTGAAACTTTAATAGGGTTCAAACAATCATAATGGCAGAGCCATTTCATTACACAGACAGTCGAAATTGTTATTTGACAACTACTCGTATTACTTGTAACAACCCGGCTAACAGACGCGATGCCGTACCGTAAGTTTAATTTTGTAATAGTATCACATCTCTTCAAATTAAACGTATCAGCACGAGCGCGACTGAAATCCGCTTTGTAATTTCGTATAAGTAGTGTTTTAACTAAGAGATCAAGTAAATATTTTCGTAGGTCTAATTGGATACACGTTGTTCTGGTGCAATGGCGACGAGTAGATAGTGCAAATCAAATAACACGAGCTTTTGAGCTATCACCTTTTCATGCAGATGTGTGTAGCTTTCAAGATACATAGGTATGTATGTTTCCGATGTAACGGAACACTTCTGTTTCTGTTACCTTATGTGTACATATATGCATAATCAACAGTTAACCAAACCTAATGGTGTACTAATGCATTTGGATTTTTTTTGGTAAATCACGTCTGCCACCTACAGATTTTATTCTAAAAGTTACACAAAATCACTTAGTAAATAGTCCACTTATTGCTATTTCTAGTTTTAATGAAAACGAAGTATTTGAGGTACTTAAAAAACTAAAACCCAAATTAACAACAGAACCGGATAATGTATCCTCATCTTTGGTGAGATACTGTGCTACTATTTTTTTCGTATCCACTTTCTGTATTTTTTAAATTATTCGTTTCCAATTGTCAGCTTATAGAAATATACAGCGCGCTCCTAAAGTATGGAATAAATTCAGTAAATGTGAAACAAAAAATTTTTGGAAAAAAAGTCCTCGAACAGGTCGATTTTGTTTAAGAAAAACACACATTTTTGAGGGAACGTCTATTTTCAGCTGTCATTTGTTTTTGAGTAATGACGTCATCAACTTATTTTTCAAATGGCAACTCCCCCATTTTTTTAATTTAATTTGAAAGACCCTTTCATTGTCGATGTAACGGTATAAAAATGTTGCCACCTTACATGACAAAATTTTTGAGTAAATGACAATTGAATGGTACAAAATGAAAAATATATGGAGACATCCAAAAAAAACGTCATAAAAGTTGTCCGAGAAAAAAAAGACGTATTTCTATTCTTGATCGAATTTATAACCTTATTTACATGTCAAGATTGTCACATCATATGACAGCCATTGTTTATTTTACAAATTGTGACAGTCACTTGTCAAAAGTTTGACATAACCGAAAAGCTTAGACATGACCGCTATTTCCATCTCTTTCGTTCATAGCCAGAGTTGATGACGTTTTTTTTTTGGATGTCTATATTTTTCACAATAAATAAACGAAAATTTCTGAAAAAAACTGAACATAAAATAAAAACATAGCAAAAAAAGCACGTTGTTAAGCAAAAAAATTATCAGTCAAAGCAATAGTTTCATAAGTTGTAATACATTATTAAAGTTTATTTAATAATAAATTGTAATAAATTGCTCATTTTTTGCCAAACTAAAATAAAATATTTCAAACATAATTAAAATATTCGAACAAACATGTTAAGATAAGAATAATGCAAAACCCAAATTCTCACTTTTAAAGTATTAATCCAAAAAAAGGGAAAGAGAGCATCGATAATTTTTTTAACTGGCACTGGTCGACGGTTCATGCGCTCGCGACTTGAATCCGCATGCGTGACATGCGACATATGACGTGAACTGCGCACGAAATTTTTAAATTGGTATGTAAAATAACAACTAATTGTTGTTAAAAATTATTGGTTTTATAATACAAATGTTTTAAGTATCGTGTAATAAACATTTCCTTGGAAATAATATATAAAAAAATTTTAAACAACAATTTATTGTTATTATACATACGATAGTTCCTGCGCTTGAGGACTAAATCCGCCGTTTCTCACATAGAACAAAAAACAACATAATGCTTTTTTGAGAGATCATTATAGAGGCTCTATTGAATAAATTACGACCGCAAACGGCCAAATCGACTAGGCGACAACTGAGAAATTGTTTTTTGAAAAAAAATTTCCCGTTAAATGGACTAAAAATCTACCCATCTTAAATTTTGAGATTTTGGAGTTTTAACTTTTCTATTGATCGCCGCTGAAGAGAACGTGACGATTTTGAACCAAATCGGCTGAAAATTATTGAAGTTATAGCAGAAAAACCGATTAAGTAACATAAAAATTCGAAAATTCTGAAAAAACGTTTTTGGGGTATATTTCAAAAACAAAAAATTTTCCCCGAAAAACGATTTGGTGTACTCTTTTATATCATCAAGAAGAACGTTTTTACCAAGTATGAATAAAATCGGAGGGGGTGACTGTTATTCGGGTTCGCGTTGGCGTGGAATGACCCGAAGTAATAAAATCATATATTGACCGAAATTTTCCGCCGTTAGACTTATTCACATGCACTGTGTTTACTGGTGGTATGTAGTTTTCCCTTTGCATAACTGCATTATTGAGTGGGGTACGTAAATTATTAATTCTTGGCTTCTATATAAAAGGGTATGCCTGATAAAATCCATTAATCATCTCAATCAGAAGAAATTTAGAAGTGAAGTTGCCTGCTGTTTATATTCAATGGAAAAATCAGGTGGTAAAAGAGGCAGACCAAGTTCGAGAATACAAGAAGCCTTAGATTTAAAAAAGAAAAGATGTCCAACAGAGATAGTCCCTCATATAGATGTACGAAAGGATTTAGTTGACCACTGGCCACAGTGGAATTAAAAGAGGGGAATATGTAACCTGAATGCAAAAACCTTACATTTATTTCTTGTAGTAAGTGTAATACAATGTTGTGTTTCAATAAGAACTCAAATGGTTTCTTAAACTTTTATCAATAGGATCGATATTTTTCTTTTTTAGTGCACAATGTTACATTCGTCAACGCAACGTCAATTGTTTTCAATAAAAAAATTTAGAAAGATCTTAGATTTTTTTATTAGTTTTTCCATGCTTAGGAGTATCAAGGGATCCAGGGAAAAAATATTCAGTCGAAATAAAAAAATCATGCATTTAAGGGTTGAATTTGTTTATAAACTATGTATAGACATTATTAATGTAGGCTGTGTACGATGATCTTAAACATTTTTTAAAACTCTTAGCTTTATGGAGGATTGTTTGATTTTGCGCAATAGTTTGTCTAACTTGTATGGTTGGTAGTATAGATATAAATATATCTAAACGCAAAATACACAATGAAAAATTTATCTATCACTTTATATATATCAAATAACAATTTTGACATAAATTTTAATAATCACACAGTGAACAGAGCTCTAACGTGCTCTCTTATTCTTCTTCTCTTATACTTGTATCCCGATATCATACTTTTAAGGATATCGTACTTTTTTACTAACCTAATGTTTTTACGAAATACATATTTACAAAATTCCAATTAAATGTGAAAAAATTAATGTGGCAGTAGTGATTCCTTAGGCAGCGGTTTTTTTATTAAGTTTTAAATTCATAGTACAATATTTCTTAAGTTAAGAAGGATATTATGCGTTACATTTGTTAGTAAGTTTTATAATTTTTTGTCAACTTAAAAACCAGTGTACCCCTCAAGACTCCGTCATAGATCATTATTAGACTTTGGAATGTGTGTCTGCCCGCATGTAAGACTGCGTAAGAGTATCCCGCGTTCCCGCGGCGGGATGACGTACTACTGCGCATACGCCGGCTCTGGAGCGTTTTCAGGAAGGGTCAATGCCGTATGTAGCACATGCAAGAAATACACTCATATATAATTCACAACGCGCTTAAAAAATACGGTTTATTCTTTATCATAGAGTTTTATGGTTCCGAGCCCTGCGTTGACGCACACAATTTCATACCCTAATCATCATATTAAGTTCTCTTAATACGGCGTTATCAGAATCGTCAAATTATAAGTCTGAGTAAAACTCTGGCATATACATTAATATCTTCATATTAAGAAAACGTAAGAACGTTTACAAGAAAGATTTATAACCAACATACGAGATGTGTAAATTAAGTAGTGAGACTGATTTTTTATATTTTTTATTCGAATAGAATTACAGTTCAGTATTGTCCCCTTCAAAATGACTTTCTTTGGAAGCCACCAGAGCTGGAGACGGTTCTTTCATTCATCGTGGCAGTGCTGGAACTCATACATTGGAATAACCTTACAGTTTATGCAACCTTATCGGTTACAGGCATTTGAATGTTTTCTATGGTCCCAAAATGATATCCCTTAAGGTGATTTTTAATCTAGGGAAGAGAAAAGTGTCACAAGGACTCAAGACAGGCGAACAACGAGACTGAGAAGCCACAGGAATGTTTTACGGGCTAAAGGCGCATTGTCATGCTGCAACATCCACTTGTTCTTGATGTTTGGTCTCACACGCATGGCCCTTTTTCGAAGTTTTTCATGAATCTCTATGTAGTGATGTGATTGTTGATCTGAAGTTGAGCTGAAGTGTTGATTTGCTGTTTGGCCTAGAGGCACAAACTCTTTGTGAACAATTCCCTGTCTATCAAAAAAAGCAAATCAGCATGCATTTAATCTTCGGCTTGCTCATTCTTGTTTTTTTTTAATCTTAGAGAGCTTGGAAGTGTACTATTCCATGCTTTGGCGCTTGGTTTCCGGGTCGTACTCAAACACCCATGTCTCATCATCAGTAATGACACGTTCCATAAAATGGGAATCATTTTCAACCAATTCCAAAATGTCAAGACACATTTCTCTCCTGATGTCCTTTTGTTCCTGCAAAAAGGTTTTTGGAACCATTTTTGCGCAGATTGTTCTCATCCCCAATTCGTTAGTCAAAATCTGATGAACAGTGGTGTGATTCAAATTTAACTTTTCCCCGATCATTATTGTCGTCAACCGACGATCTGAATGCACAAGATCCCGTATTCTATCGACATTTTTATCGGTTTTTTGAAGATGAAAGCCTTCCGCTGCGTGGTTCATCTTCAATCGACTCTCTTCCTTCTGAGAATTAAACCACCGAAAAAAACTAGGCTCTTGAAAAAACACTATCTGATAGAGTTTTTAGTAGTCTTGTAGCCATAGTCTAGTAGGCATGTTGAAGCTTTGCAAAAGTATCCGTTGCGTTGTATCCAAACCTGAAGCAAAACCTGAGAGCACACCGTTGCTCAAAATTAATCAATGTCACTTCATTTTTAAAACGCACTAGAAAAAACCCGGTTTACGAAAACAGTCACAAGGAACAATCAAATGACTAACAAGTTCAAACTTGTACTGAAGGTACATTACATGTTAGCCTACCGCCCTTCCAAGTCCCGTCTGCGCAGTGTTGCTAGATCGAACGCGACGTTGCCAGTCTCATTACTTAATTTACACACCTATATATAATAGCCATTATTAACTGCTCAGTATTCGCCTTGATTAAGCTCAAGGTTGAGAGTTGTGACTGTTAAGTCACAACTCTCTCATCAAGACCGTGGCAATTTTATTTACGAATGTTGCCCTATGATACTCAAAATGACAGTCACTCGTCGGTCCCTTAAGATTTTTATTATGAACGGATTTAATATTCTGAGATACAACATGTAAATAAGAACGTAGCGTGATTATACAAAAAATTTATACATTTTTTATTCTCTTTTGGAAGAAGAGATATATATCTGTTTCTAATCTAATTTTAACTTTTTGATACATATTAAACAGCTGTTCCCCTACCGTGTCTTACACAACCTGTGGGGGAAACTTCCTGAATATTTGCTACAGAAACTTTTGTAGAAGGAAATATTAAACTAAAAACACATCTTTATAGACACTGAAATGTGTAAGTAGTACGTATGTAAAGATATTAATTATGTAAATGTAGTTTCATTTCTATAGGTATATGAAGAGGAAGTAACTAATATCCCCATCTACCTATTTTTTGATCGAACATATTTACAATTTGATCGAACCTTTTTGAAAAACTCTTTCATAAAGGAATACCATTGTAAAAACATTTTACTAAAACAAGTACTAACCAGTTCTGAAGAAAATTATAGCAATATTTATCTCACCGGTATAATATGGCCACTTATCTCCATTATAATATGGCCCAAGTTTTACAGATAAATATTTTTTTTAGTTAAAATTTTAATAACGGTTCAATTTATCACAACAAATTTTACATGATTATGCTCGGAAAAAAATAATGGAGAGGTGCTTGAGTTGTGAGAGGGTAAAAACGAGTTGTGGCGCCTCAAAACAATTGATTTGGCAGCACTTAAATCAATGGAATCGCCCAACAGAGGTCAGGACATGCAAAACCGCAGAAAGGTGGCTCACGGGGGCTAAAGAAGGATTGAAAGGATGGAACAGCGACCAAACGCTCAGAACTTCTTGGGAAGGTCTTAATATATGCCAGAATAGAGTTTTCATGTTTCAGAGTGTCCTTCTCAGTTCATCGTGTATGTCCCTGAATTGCCACCAGAATCATGTGACCTCAAGTTTTGACATGGTGTTGGTTCTAGGACTATAAGGACTGTGAACCCCTCAATCCACAGCGTAGCGATATTCGAGATATTAAAACCAACCCTACAGGTTACCAAAATTTAAAAACCATAAATCTCCGTGGAAAAATTTATAAAAAAAATAAAAGTGTTACTTTAATTTTGATGAGCAGTTTATCATCACTTAGCACAATAGTAATCAATACTCAAAAATAAACAAAAAATAACGTTAAATAAAGATATAAACGTAACGTAGCTACTTCGGGATATTAAAACCAACAACCAACAACCAACCAACAACAATCTACATAAAGATGTGTGGAAGACGTTTCCCCACACTTTAATTTTCCATCATTCCATCGGTGTTGAGACGTTTTGAGAACAGGTTTATATTAGTGTCTGTAAAAACTGTCAGGTTTTTCGTTTGTTTTTGAATTATTTCTGCCGGTACGCTGTTAGAACCTCTTAATCTTATCTTAATTAAATTATCTCAAATGTTTTTCTGCGTATCACAAAAGGATTTTGTTTTCGTGCTCACTCGCCTAATAACTAATTAGAAACGTACCAAAACTTTTCACCGGGATAATCTCGCCTCCGCTCTGATCATTTTAAAATTAATTATCACGTCAAACAACTTTAATTAAGACAATCAACAGAGAAAGGTAGCACAATAAAACGAACAAGAAATACCTGTCACTACTTTAATAAATATCTTTGTCGCCTTATGCGATTCATCAACTCTCCGGTTGCGGACTTAATTTTCCTAAAATCTAATTGAATTTATTCTTGTTGCAGGAAACAAAGGGAGTTTAAATTCGAACCGCAGATGGCTCACCATATCAATATATCTAACAAGTTTCTACATAGGATTAAGTCTCACAAATATAGGTAAGTTCGTTACAATAGTAGAGTTAATAATTTACATTTTTTTATAATTTTGTATTGTTGCTGGCATATACTGGGTGTCATTAAAACTGTTGCCCCAGGGTTTCCACAATTTTATATACATAAATATAGAAAATTAAAATATTGACAATCAACATGAGCAAAGTCAATTTCTCTGGAACTAGCATTTAAATATAGGTACCGTAAGTTTGACTTGAAGAAAATATGCCATCTTGATTTTTTAGAGCCAGTTTTTCGATTATAAACACACCCAAATTAGTGTAATCAACTATATATATATGTATGTGGGTGGGTCTTTAACGGTCCCTCCACTGGCACTCCGGTGTCTCTATATCTAGTGTTGCTCACTCCTTATTATTTACATTTCACCCAGTAGGTTCAGTCTCTTAAAAGACTTTTTACATAATTTTAGTGCCTACCAAACAGTACCTATCCAGCTACCCAGTAAACAGTAAATAATAGAATTAACTTATACAATAAGTAAAAGTTAGCATAAATTCAATAGTTTTGGATTCAAAAATTCTTGGCCACGTCAATTTTTATTTTCAATTGCACATCTTATGCTATAATTAAAATAAAAGCTGCAGTGACGTCACCACTTTTTTGTACATGACGTTATCGATCTTTTTTTTTTAATAGAACACCACATTTGTTTTTACTTTTGGATTTTCCAGTAAGAGACAGTTGTTAGTCTATATAGTCTAAAATGATTCGTTTGTGAACTATACACAATTGAAAATGAACTCACAAACAAATAACTTTAGACCACAAGTATTATACCGGGTGTCCAAATATTCCGTGTACAACTAGCTACCACATGCTCCTGACGTCAAAATAAGTCGATTTAACTAAACTTATCGATATACCAAGTTGTCTCGTTTAGTTATTGGCAAAAAACTAAAATTGTATGTCACTGTAACGCCCTGTATGAACTTAATATGAAATTTGGTGTGCTAGTATGTTCCGACAGATGGCACATTTTGACATATTCCATTAACAGGGTGCGAAAACTACCCCTACCCTTAAAGTAACCTGATCGTATTTTTTTTGGTGGGGGTGATACCATTTCATCTAATTTTTTATCACAAAGGTAATCGATTTTTAACAAATTTTCTCTGTTGTAAAATATTTGTATTCCTCACCGTTTTCGCTGAATTCATGTTTTATTACATCATTGTCGATTCTAATACGATTTAATTGATTTCACTTTAAAATTGATTTTAGGACGAAAGCGAAATAAACAAACTTAAATAATCATTTATTGAGACTTAGTTAGGTGGTCAAAATGACCCCCATTTTTCTCTTAATTAAGTCTCAATAAATGATTATTTAAGTTTGTTTATTTCGCTTTCGTCCTAAAATCAATTTTATAGTGGTCAATTAAATCGTATTAAAATCGACAATGATGTAATAAAACATGAATTTAGCGAAAACGGTAAGCAATACAAAAATTTTACTAGAGAAAATTTGTTAAAAAATTACTTATCTTTAAGATAAAAATTTAGATGAAGCGGTATCACCCCCACCAAAAAAAAATACGAGCAGGTTACTTTAAGGGTAGGGGTAGTTTTCGCACCCTGTTAATGGAATAACTTCGAATCAAATGTCAAAATGTGCCATCTGTCGGAACATACTAGCACATCAAATTTCATAGTCCATACTAAGTTATTGGCAAAAAACTAAGATTTTATGTCATTTGACGGACTCTAGCGGCTAAACGAGACAACTTGGTATATAGGTAAGTTTAGTTAAATCGACTTATTTTGACGTCAGGATCATGTGGTAGCTCGTTGTACACGGAATATTGGGACACCCTGTATATTATTGGAATTAGCTGTTATTGAAATCTAAAACTGAAAAAAGAAACATTCTATAGGGTGTTCCATTAAAAAAAAAAAGTAGTTGACATAATCTCTTATATCGTCTATTTATTCGTATTTTTAATTACTTTCCTGCAGTTGGTAGACAAATTCATTTACTCGTTTTTATACATGGCCATCTTCCGTACGCTATAATTGAAACTAGCGATGACGTCACAACTTTTTTGTACAGGGTGTCCCAAAGTTGATGTCTCGGGACTATATCTCGACAATGAAAAAAGTTATCACAAAACCGTTTACGTTGTTTGATTTGGGGTGCAGTAAGGTGCATTTTACGCTAGAAAATAGTTTTTTTCTAAATCTATAAAATGGCGAAACTGACTTCATCAGAAATTTTTTCCCAGGAACATACACTTTTTGTGCTATCTGGAAAATGCTATTTTTTCTGAACATTTTTTATTAAAAAAAGTTTTTTTGTATCTTTTATATTTAAAAATATACAGGGTGAAGTAGTTTGAAAATACCCTCAATTGCATACGTGTTAGCCATGATGTAATCGAGTGGCCTATGGAAAACAATGAACTAGGACTATTGACGTGAGTTTGTTTAGTGAATATATTGTTTGTGTCAAATAGTTTACGGGTGTGAATTAATTTAAATAGCGCCGAAATATTTACAAACAATGAAAAAGTAGACCATGATTTTGATCTATGGTGAATCCCAAAAATATACGCGAAGAGCAGTCGACATCTATCGAGAGAGATATCCCGAATGTCGTGTTCCAAATGCAAAGATTTTTGCTAGGTTAGAAAGAATTTTGCGAGATAATGAAAATTTCGCATTTTCATCGCGAAAAGGAAAACAGATAGCAAAATCAGTGCGCAATGATATAAATGTAGCTAGGGTTTTAGAGTATTTTGAAAATAATCCTAGAAATTCAATACGACAGGCGTAGTTGAACTTGATATAAAGCGAAGTTCTATTCAAAGAATTTTAAAGTCCAATGTATATCATGATTTTAAATTACATAATCTAGAATATTTATTACAGACATATTGAAAGAAGATTTAATTACATAAATTAAATGATGGTTAATTTAGACATAGATAACAGATTGTTTCAACATATTCTTTGGAGCGACGAAAGTCGTTGTATAGTAATGGCAAACCAAATCGCAGAAACGAATATTATTGGGCTACTGAAAATCCATACTATGTTAATCCTATACAAAATCAGGGTCATTACGGAATAAATATGTGGTGTGGAATAATTGGACATTCAATTGACCCCTACTTTTATGATCACATTTTGGATAATAATAGTTATTTACGGTTTTTACGTGATGAGCTGCCCAAACTTCTTGAAAATGTGCCGTTACAATTAAGATTAAATATGCGGTTTCAGCACGATGGTGCTCCACCGCATAGAGCTCGACATGTGCAACAATATTTAAATGATGTATATCCGGATAAATGGATTGGAATAAATGGGCCTATAGAATGGCCTCCCAAATCACCAGACCTACCATCGCTTGATTTTTTTCTCTGGGGAATCTTAAAAAATGAAGTGTATAAAATACCCACTAGAAATTTAGAACATTTAAAAGCTAAAATTCGTAGTGCTTGCGAAAATATATCAAGAGATATGCTGATAAAGCCGTCAACGAAGGAAGTTAGAAAAAGGCTAGAAAAATGCTAAGAAATAGGAGGAATGCATATTAAGAACTTTTTTTTAATCTACTAAGCATTTAGTTGTGTTCAACAGTATTTGTGTTTTTAAAATTAGTTACCTAGTATAGTTATTTTCGTTTCATTTTGTAAAACAATGAAATCAAAACTGATTTAGATTTTTGTTACTGTTGCAAAATATTTTTTTTATTGAAATATAATATTACAAATCTTTGATAAATCGTATATATAAATAGCTTTTGTTCATTGTTTTCCATAGGACACTCGATTACATCATGGCTAACTCGTATGCAATTGAGGGTATTTTCAAACTCTTTTACCCTGTATATTTTTAAATATAAAAAATACGAAAAAACTTGTTTAATAAAAAATGTTCAGAAAAAATAGCACTTTCCAGATAGCACAAAAAAAGTTAATGTTACTGGGAAAAAATTTCTGATGAAGTCAATTTCGCCATTTTCTAGATTTGGAAAAAAACAATTTTCTAGCGTAAAGTGCACCTTACTGCACCCCAAATCAAACCACGTAAACGGTTTTATGATAACTTTTTTCATTCTCTAGATATAGTCCCGAGACATCAACTTTGGAACACCCTGTATATGAGGTCATCGACCTTTTTTTTAATAGAACATATTTTTTCCACTTTTAGATTCTCCAGTAACAGCCAATTCCAGAAATATACGAGCCCAGTCGAATATGTATTGGATCACGGAAATATATGCAGTGGCGAAGCGTGAGATTTTTCTTGGGTAGACATTGGGAATAAAAAATAAAAATTGGACAAACGTCTTAATTATATTGTGTGAAAGTATCTAAAGTAAAGTCCAACTGCCGTTTTATTACTAGAAACATCATAAAATCCAAAAAATCTCAACTATTTCGTTTTTGTAAATGTACTTTAGAATTATGCTAAATTGCGCTCGACATGAAACATCTGTTGTCTTGTCTGCTTGAACAGAAACAAAATCAGTATTTTTCAGTTCGTAAAAAATTATTTGGTGAACTACGTATTTCACAGATTCAATAAGGTCATTTTGGATGTCACTCGATGTTCCTTTGAAAACTGAACTGCTTTCCAAGTGGTCTTTCATTGCAAACTCTTCCATAGCAAGTAGATCTAGTATTTCCAAATAATTTCCTAAAAAATAGGTATTTGTTTCATATCGTATGATACGCGATATGTTTAGCAAAAAAAAAATAACATACAATATATATCTTTATTTTTTGAATCAGCAGTCTCGTGATGTCCTCTAAATGCAAGTTCTTGTTTCGCCAAAAAACACACCATATCAATTAATCGTCCAACAATGTGCCTATTTTTTGCAACTTTTTCATTGTTGCATTTATTTTTGTTGCTTCAATGAGAACATGATCTATGCGCACCTTTCCCAGCATGTAAAAAAAAATCGTTGCAGGTAATATGTCTTTTTGAGGCAGCATGTTTGTTAGCTTTTTGAACAATTTTTTTTATAATATTCACACCATCTTTTGCCCAGACTTCCTCTCCAACAAAAAGAACACAAAGAAAACAATAGACTGCATTCGTGCTTACACTTTGGGATTTTTTTTAAATTCAACATTTCTTCTAGAGATAGCGAAAAAAAAACCTGTTCTTTAACGTAAACGATAGGATCTTCTATATTTGTCATTTTATTACCTATTTTCAATATTCATTATTTATTACACAACGCACAACGAAACAATTAAAGTAATTACACATTCATTAAAGTAATGATATATAAAACACAACCCAGAATAAATAGAAAATTAAAATAGAATATAATAAGAATAAGCTACAAACTCAAAAGGGCGCGCGGTGAGCGGAGTAGCGGAGTATTGCAACAATTACAGTCGACCACATGCCTTCGCATATTCGCATATGTCCAATCCCGCCGTATACAGACGGGACAGCAGTGCAATACTTAGCTCGTCGACTACAGTAGACAAATGATGTTTTGTCTTTGATACCCGCATATCGGCCCAATTTCCGCGGATATGCCACCGCGGTGTGCTATGTGCAATCGCCTGCCGCTGGCAAATAGGATAGACAAATTCGGAAATGTTTACCCGGCTATTACTTATTGTCGCGTCGGACTCTAGATTAGTTACTGCGAATTTAGAGAATTAAGAGAACAGATAACAGGACATTGAAATAACATGATATAATATAATATTATGTAATTTCGGTCGGTCGGCATCAGGAAATTAATTTGAATACAATAATTGGAAAATGAAAATACATTAATATTTTTATTCAAAAAAGGGAAATTATTTTGGGTAGACAATGTCTACCTTGTCTACCCGTACGCTTCGCCACTGAATATATGACATGGTGTTATATTTCAGAATTGGTATTTAAAAAGCTATTGTAACTTTAAAAAAAGCGACTAAATTTATTTATTACTATTTAGGGTTAGCAACTAATCAATAATACTGAGACATCCAAAAAAAGTCATCAAATCTGGCTATGAACGAGAGAGATGAAAATAGCGGTTATGTCGAAGTTCAAAATAAAACTTAATAATGTTGTCAAACTTTTGACAAGTGACTGTCAGAATTATAAAACAAATAATGAATCTCACATAATATGACAGTCTTGACAATTAAATAAGGTTGTAAATTTAAAAATAGAAATACGTCTTTTTTTGCTCGGCCAACTTTGATAACGTTTTTTTTTTTTTGGATGGCTTGTTACATGCTATTTATCGCATAAATTAACAAAAGTCCAGAAATATAAAGTTGTGGTAATAATATATGTAGTCCAATTCATATGTGACTGGGCTCGTATAACATTTGTGATCTAAAAGTTATTTATTTCTGAGTTGATTTTCAATTGTCTCTAAGTCATAAATGAATCACTATAAACCATAAGGGTTATACATTTTTAAAATTGAACGAAGTATCCAAAAATAGAAAAAAGCAAGGTGTTCTTTTAAAAAATCTCGAAAAAAACAGACAATCTCAGACATGTATTGAAATTGTATTAAAACCTTTTCCAAAATTAGATATTGAATTTATTCCACCCTTATTTACACGCTGTATAGTCTATTTAATGCAGGCAATTATGACATTTTGCACGATTCAGTTTGTAGTTGCCATAACTTCTGACAAACTATAACTGACGATATGTTTAAATATCCACAAAAAAAAACTCGCATTTTTCACCAACGCCCTAGTCATAGCGGTGGCTTGTAACGTACAGTAATAACTTAATTTCACCTGTAATACAACTTTTGACAGAGATTGATGGGGTCCATATAATAATGTCACGTATGGCCACACCGGCTCATATACAGCTATATTCTAATACGTATTGATCTATGTAATCCCGAAATACATTTTTTATGTATTTTTTCACAAAATTCACGTCACGACGGTATAGAATAGATGTGAAAGGGAGACAAATACGAGTACGTGAAACTAAACTGGCCGACAAAAAAAATTAGCGCACGAAAAATTACGTCTAAAAGTAAAAGTAACATTTTATGACTTTTGAAAGAGTAGTCCGATTTTAATGATTTTAAATCATAGCTTGAAGCTTGCCCAATAACAATGAAATAACAATGAATGTGTGTTTTGTTTTTAGCCTGAATTATATTTTTTAACGTAGGTCCTTTAAAATCAAATAATGATTTTTCCTCTAAGTTCAAATTTCACTGTGAGGTGGATTTCTCATTTATCTGCATTTGTAGCATTGTCTCGTTTTCGTAAAACGCCATGCGGATGCTGACAGACTGACAATAATGTACTGATCAGGAGGCTGACAATAAAAAACAACATGAGTTACTATATAACATAATATAGACATCCAAAAGAAAACGTCATCAAAGTTGGCCGAGAAAAAAAAGGCGTATTTCTATTCTTAATGGAATTTATAACCTTATTTACTTGTCAAAACTGTCATATCATATAACAGCCATTGTTTATTTAAAAATTGTGACAGTTACTTATCAAAAGTTTGACATAACCGAAAAACTTAGACATGACCGCTATTTCCATCTCTCTTGTTCATAGCCAGAGTTGATGACGTTTTTTTGGATGTCTATATATAATAAAACACAAAATGAATTATATATAAATAACAACTTCAATAACTGCTTTGAAATGTTATCGTTTAAGTCAGTTACGTGAGAAGTATATATTAACGCATATCTAGTCCAATCACTTCTGTGCAGGGAGCTAAAGTTGTAGCTTTGATAGAGAATGTAAGAAATCAGAGGTATACTGCTCGTTGGTCTCCCGAAAACAACAGTGCGATACAGAGAGCGATCAGTACAGCAGGCGTGTTGGTTCAAGGACGCCCTAGAAGTACAACAGATAATGATGATAATTTTATTGCTTTACAAACATTAAAAAAATCACTATCAGACAGCAGTTACGCTGTCGCGACAAATTACGCGATGCTCGAGGAACAAACTTATCAGAAAGAACAAAATGAAGAAGAATCAGCTCACTCGGCTTAATTGAAAGACTAGCTACTGGCTTGTCTTCAGTTTGTTCGAACACATGAGGCTTGGAATAAGTAACAGTGATTACCAATTTTCCCCCAAATGAAGAATAAAAAAGTGCTCTTTCACCAAGACAATCCACCGTGTCACAAGTCGATCGCAACAATGGCAAAATTTCACGAACTGCTTCCGCATCCACCATATTCTTCATATTTAGCCCCCAGAGGCTCGGATGCTCGCCCGAAAAAGATACGGCTCCAATGAGGAGGTGGTCGCCAAAATTGAAGCGTATTTTGAAGGGTTAGACAAATCGTTCTATAAGAGAGACATAGAAATATTATAGAAGCGGTGGAATGAATGTATTTGTATTACTTAGGTCGAATCGTAACAAAGTCGAATTTTGTCTAGAAGTTGTTGTTTTATTATAGTACAATATGCCTGGCAGTTAACATGTATTGTTTAGGTTAAAAACTTTGTTAATAATAGGGGGTGTTTCAGAATAGTACGGAACTATTCGTGTTCTTCAACGCGAAATTTAAAAAAAAATTAAATAAAAACACAATCAAAAATCCGAACTTTACTTTTTTAGCGATATATTTTCACACAATTGACATATCACTTTCGACTTGGGCTTATTATAGGTAGAATTTAACAAGCTGTAATTCCATTAGTAGGTCTCTGTTCCTGATTTCACCAATAAAAAAAAATACTCCCAAATAGAGTCGAAAAATTCGCGGATCCTAACAGAACCGCATTAAGGGTAACTAGGTAGTAGGTAGCAGATGAATCTTGATTTTTGTTGAGATCGTCTAACGACTGACAAAAAGTTTGAAAAACGTGGAGGAATGTAAGATATCGGAATATTCAGTGAGCGTGAAGCTCTGGTGGTGGTTCTCTAATGATATGGGGAGGAATTACCTCTAATGGGTGCACTGAATTATATAGATATCAACCGCGTCAGTCACTTACAGCCATTAGGTACAATAAAATAGGTTCGATAAAATCTGGAGTTCCTCGGGGAAGTATACATAGACACTACTATATGTACTGTTTACAGCGGACTTACCATCAAATGAAAATACTGTAATGGGTACATTTGCAGATGAACAGTCATCCTTTCATCTCATGTTGACCCAAAAATGTCATCAAATTTACAGAGACACCTGCAAGAATTACAACCTGACTTCATAAATGGAAAATTAAAATCAATGACAACAAGTCTGGTCAAGTAAATTTTACCCTAAGGAGAGATCAGTGTCCCCCGTATGCTTAAACAATATACAAGTGCCACATGTATCTTGTGTGGCACAAGATATCTAGAAATTCACTTAGATAATAAACTCACGTGGAAAGAGCACGTCTTTTTAAAAAACTCAAAGAATTAGACCAATACATATCAAAATCAAAGATATGTATTGGCTCATTGGAAGAACATCTAAACTGTCGCTGGAAAACAATATACTTCTTTATAGAACAATCGTCAAATGTATGTACCTAGAGAGTATCGAACTATAGGGATGTGCAAGCAGATCAAACATAAATATTATTTAAAGAATCCAGTTAAGAATACTGCAGATGATGACAAACGCACCCTGTTATATTCCTAACAAAACCCTACGTGAAATTGGTAATTGTTGAAGTGTCATTGGTAAATATTGAAGATGTTATCAAGGCAAATCAACACGTCAACATTATCAAAACCACACGTCAACCTAGGCAACCAACTTAACGCTATTCTTCATCCATTAACTGACCCTGTAATGACAGAAGACTTACAATTAGAAGAAAGTGGCCATCAGATCTAGTGGAGGATTAGGACGCCTTGTCAATAGAGAAGACTTCATCACGTCATTAAAGAAGAGCATCACAGCTCTAAAGCCATCAAAGTAGTCTACATGATTTAATGTATTCTGAATGCTAATAAATTGTACATCATAAAAAAAATATTGTATGCATGTTTTATATTTATTGAATGTCTGCAAATTATTTATAACTATAAATTTTAATGCTGTGGTCTTCTCAATGTGAAGATTATACGTTTTTCGAAATTTTATAATTATTTTAATAAAAAAAAAAGTAATTAATGTTATTATTATTATCATTACTAATATTCCCTTTTAACGTTATTCTGGGACATATATCTACATTCCAAAACATATAGGTTGATATAAACTGATATAAAATGCATTTGGGGCAGCCGCATTGATCAATTCAGGACACGGCTCTCTCATATTTTCTCTTTTATTTACGACTAAACTCAGGTATTTTCTATCGGGTGTAAAAGTGGCGTGTTCTTAATTAATGTCTTTCTCACACAAAAGACAGACATAAGTTTAATTCCAGTTATTGCGGCATTTTCCCATACACACAAACACACATTAGTTCAAGCAATAACAGTATCATCAATCTTGCATCGGATACCTACACATTGCAGGCGATTAATATAATATGTGTTTATCTAATACTGTGGCAAATCGAGTAATTGATTATCAATAATTATTAATCTTGATTAGTTCAACGTAAATTGCCCTGATGCGATGTGTCATTATTAGATTCATGCTTTCAATGACTCAGTAATTTTCAGTGTACACGGCGGCGCATAGTTTGGAAATCACGAACATGGTGGAAAACTAAAATTTCGTTGTTGATGAAATCTAGGAAATTAATTACTACAGGATCTAATTACAACGAGAGAACTTTGTAACTCTTCCGCCATCCTGATAATTATCTAACTTGTACACAATCGGTCGTATCTAGCGTAAAGAGGATTATAGGATTGTCGGTCATGAATTACATACATACGAACGACTCTGTATGTACAGGGTCATTATTTTTTTTTGACCGCCCCATTGTATTCGTAAACGGCTAAAGGAAATTGAATTCTGCAAAAATATGATGTTCCTACCATCTGAGACTAGAATTGAAGACAAACACGGTTTCTACTTTTATTTATGCACAAATTCAAAATAATCCCAATTTCAAAATTTTTTTGTTTAAAAAGGGGCATCACAAACTGCTTCTTCTGATCCTCAGTTTTAAGGTGCAGCCCTATGTACCCCTGAAATTCAAAATGACCATTTAGCAATTTTTTACTTCCACATTCACGTAGTGGAGTGTATAATTTTTTTAGTGACTAAATAGGCCAAAAATGTTCTAAAACGTCCTTCCTAAGGTCACGATTGATGCTCTTCTTACCTGTAACAATTGTATACTGAATTTTTCCCAAAAGTCGTGTATTTTGTGTTTTTTCTTACTCCTTATTTCGAAACCGTAATATTTCGAAGATCCCCGTCTTTCTGACATTGATATCTCGAAAACCCTCCGTTTTTCGACCTTGTTCCTTTTGATCAGGAAGTCAAGAGGTATGACAAAAATTATCCATTTTGATCGGGACCCGAAACCCATAAGGTTTGTGTGGGTTCCTTTGAAACACTTATATATCAATCCGAGATTTAGAGCTGATTACATTTTGAGCTTAATCGGCTAAGGGGTTAATGGATAAATGAGGTTAACACACTTTTTTTGTCTATCCGTAATTTGTATGCGATACAAGCCTTGCACTTAAAATTTAATACACACGTGCAAAATAGCACAGTCTGCAAATGTAAAAGTTTTTAGTTTAATAAATTTGGGGGTTGAAGAAGGTAACTTTTCAAAATAGGTGGCATAAACATTTTTACCGTTAATTTTATTAATTAGACAGTGGATGGAGCTCTCAAAAAAAATTCTACACTACTTCGACCCCTCCCCAAGGAGTTCGGTGCTAAAACAAAATCGGTAACTAAAACAAAATGTAAAGGAATTATTAAAAATGTATGGAAACGTATGTGTCTTTTCAAGCTAATTTTTTTAACAGTGTACTTGAGCTCTATAAAAATATATTATTGTTCTTATACTCTACCCCCTCCCCCCTGCGAGTAGGGGAAGATAACTAGCACAAAACAAATATGTACATAAATTCATATTTTTATCTGGCTGAGGGTGTTTTTGGTTGTACATTGGAGAGAAGAGTGTGGTTGTTTTGTTGTATCTTAATGTGGATTCATAAAAATATTCATGTAATGTGTCATCACATTTAATAAGTATCTACTGTTATTTTTACATCCATATTCATATCCAGAATAGATCATACAGGTCATAAAGATTATTCAGGTCATCAAGGTCATAAATGTCATAAAGTTATAGAGGTCATTAATGCCATACAGATTGTAAATTGAGGTCATAAAGGCCATACAAGTCATATCGAAATATAACTCTTTTATAAACATAATCTGATGTTTTTAGAAATTTAGTCAAATTAAATATGGAAAAACTGGATGTGGAAGTAGTGATTCCATTGGCAGCGGTTTTTAACTACCTATTATATAATATTTTCACCAATTGTTACCTAATATTAAAGGAAAAACAAAATGTAGGTAATCCTGCATGGTATCTGCATGATAATGGAATTTATTTGAGTTAATAAATTGTATTATAAATTAAGTAATACATTATACAAGATTACTACATTTTATTTCGACCGTAATTTTGGGTAACAATCACTAAAAATATACTATGTATTTACGTTTACCCTTTCCTTTCACCACTTTTTTGAAAACCAACTTTTTAAGAAATATAGCCTACTACTAAATGTTTTGCACAAGAGGATATAGTATCACATTTCTTGGGTCATAAATTATATGAAATGGGAATATTTAAATGGTGTCTAGAAAATAAATTACAAATTAGAAGACATTTCCAAAGATCCCATAAAATTGATACATATAGTATGTTTCTGAAAAAAAAAATGTTTGACGCGGCGTGACACCTGGCGGGTGCAGTTCTCTTTCTATTATCCACTTTATTATTACAGCCAATTTAGTCTCAGATGGAACCGTAATACTTTTCGCAGATTACAATTTCCTTTAACCGTATTCGAATAAAATATGATGGGCAAGATAAAACAATCACCGTGTACAGTGTGGTACAAAGTTTAATCCACTCGCTCTCCAGAAATATCAGAAATGTGTAACATTACTTAAGTGACAAAAGTAAAAAAAAATGGTGAAAGTGGAATTACTCAGTTGAAAAAATTGGCAAGTAACAGAATCCTGAAAATTCCGTTCAGCCAGTGACGGTTTCTTTTATTATTATTGGGCCGACCAAAAGCTGATACAAACGCGTGTAAAGCGCAAAATATTTATTAGTTAAATTGTAAAAGAATTTGAAACTTGAGTGGTTAATTTTTTTTACTTGTATAGTGGTTCATGTTAACATTGTTAATCCATATGCACCTAAGAATGTACAAATTTTCTTTAGATAAAAACCAGATACATTTTAGCGATGATATTCTAATGCACAGCGTGATTCAATAATGATAACGTATAACCTCTATAAGGTCAAATTATGACGATTGGCCAGTGCATGCATTATGTAAATGTTGTTTGTTTACGAAATACAGGATGTAGAAAATGTACGTTGTTGGTACTATTTTTCCTCAGGATCTGAAAATCTTAATTTATTATCAAATATTGAGACAAATGTTTTATAATTTGCAAAAGTCATTGTTACAGTTACTTCAAAAGTTACAACACACCAAAAAGCCAAATTTTTCACATGGTCATACCGAATTTGTTATATCTATTATGACAATATTAAGTTCTAACCCAGTGTCTTTCTTTGTTTCAGGTGGATGCTAATAGTTAGGTAAAGAAGATAATAAATCAATGGAATTTACAAAATAATTTATTGTGCAATCTAAAATGGGACTCATTTTACTAAATATGAATAAATGTTTTAATGTATTTAAAGAAATCTCCCGTTAGTTAAACTAAAGGGTCCAGGTTCTGTTAATTATTCAGTTCAAATTCGCTCCGGTCATGAAATAAGTTAATGATAGTGGTGTCGTTCGAAAGGCCTTTACGAGCTGTGTCGATTTACCAATTTTCAGGTTGAGAAGACAAAGAGTTATGGAACTTTCAAAAAACCCAAGAACCCTTTCAAACATGATAAGTTTGTGGAAAAATAATTCTTCAATGCAAAATTATCGCGCAATCATAGTAGACTGACAACACGACGTAATTCAGTCTGGTGATACATATGTCACCCATGCCATTTGCTATCATTCATTGTGATTTTTTCAGTTGTTTCTTCTACTTTTGAAAATGTTATCTAAGTTTCACTGGAATTCGCTACCCATGTCCATGATGATATTGACTTGGCGAAATGATATGACCTAATTCGATCGACAATAAAGTGTAGTCGTCATCGGGTGCAAATATCTTTCGACACAGTTTTTCCGGAATAACCGGTGTGTTTCCCTGCTCCAACTCAAAGTCGTGTCCATCTTATGCTTTGACCAACGGCACCGTTTTTGAGAATTGCCTTTATGTACGGATGAATTTTCTTGTAACATCTGAGGACATTCGTCACGAGGTCAGATTTGTCGATGTCGGCGGATGAGCGAACAAAGCTTTCGTTCAACACTATCACCTTGTGGTCAGTATTTCGTTTCATTTTAAACTTAACACAATACAATGATATTTTGTCTCTTAAAGATTATCAAGGTCCAACAATTGTTGTAAACCACTTCTCTCAAGAGCAAATACAGAACCACACGCTTAGCGGACCTGGGGTCGTCGTCCTAATAGACGAATCCAAGGACGGCAAACGGAAATAAACCATAGTTGAGGGCCAGTGGATCATCGGAATGATAGAAGGAAGCGCGAAGATGTCAAGATGGTGGTTGTAGAGGAGAGCCACTCTAACACTCCGGTACCCACCTTTCAAGAGCACGTGGTGCCTAGCAGTGTGATTCACACCGACATCTGGCGTTTACAATTACACAGCATTTGACAACTTTGACGTATACTTTTGACAGGACTGTTTAAGGTTTGTCATATCGCCTTTTTTTATCTAACCTCAAACAATCTAAAAAATAGGAAAACTGACGTGTGAGATAGAAAGGGTATCTTTCTACGTCATAGCTCCGCTCATACAGACAAAATAAGCAATGTTTATAAACCGTGATTCTAAGTTATTTTAGGTTATGTTAGATTATGTTAAGCCCGATTGTGTTAGGTTTTTGGTTCTGTTTTTCTCAAAAAAACGACCCCCTCCACAGACATTATATTTGAACTTCAAAGTGATATATGTAGAGGAGAAGGTCTGAATTTCGACTACCACTTTCTTTATCACTTGTAACTACTGAGCTATTAACATAAAAGCTGTCGCAACAATATAGATGTATAGCTGGAAGGGTTATACATCGACCCTGTGTACTTAAATCTTATAAAAATAAAACTTGGTTTTTGCTTGGTTTTAAACTGTGGTCTAAATTTCGACTACCGGATTCTAGATCTCAGGAAATAAAAGAAAAGGAAGAAAATAATCGTATTTTATTGTATTATGGCATAATAACGTAAAACAATATTTTAGATTAATTTTTTCTTGCGTAGATATCCTGTTTTTAATGGAAAAAGTCAATGAATCTTCGCTCATTTACAAAAATCACACATGTAAATGTCCTTGTCGGCGCCAGCACATGAGTTATGCGCCCAAAGGTTGCACATAACACACATTACCCACAATTCTCCTTTGTGGTCATCGGAAAAGTCCTTGGCAAAAAATACAGGCCGCATCTGCTTCATCTGGCTTTTTTTTGCCCACAGGAAACTCCAAATCACTCATGCTGTCGTCGACAATATTTTCGGTACCATCAGAATCTTGCGAAGAACTGCATTCATCCAACGTCTTCTTTCGCTTCCCTTTACATTTGTTTTCTTTTCTTTTGGTTTCTCAATTAACGCTTTACCCTTCTTGGATGTTGTTCCCCCAAAATTGACCTTCTTTTTGACGACATTTTTTGGGGTTGTCTGGAGAATTTTCTAATGATGAAGGGCTTCTTTGTAGTGGCTTCCAGTGATTACACAAGCTCCTACAGCCTTGCGACCTCTGTTGCTAACTTTTCGTTCTTTTGATGGCACAGGGACGATCTCATACGGACTAACAGGTTTCAGACCGCTTGAAGTGCTGGGTTGGGTTGCTTTTGCCATGTCCTCTTCACCCCATTGCCGTCTTTTGTTTTTAGGAACATATTTGGGCTTCTTTCTAGGCATTCTGAAAAAAAAACAGCGCGTATTAGCCTCCTTGGGGGATTTGGTCTAAATATCGACTAGTAGTCGAACTTTAGACCACTAGCGCTAGTCGGAATTAAGACCACCGCATGGTTAAAACTTTGAAGTTACGTACGATCAAGAACGAGAGGCAATCGATTAAACTAAAATAGAATTTAAAAGCCTAGAATGGACATAACACGATGCTGCAACGGCCCTACAGCTAATACTAAAACAAATAAAGAACACTTACCTGAAAAAATTTTGAAATCGCCGAAAATGAAGTTTTGACTAGTGCACTGTCACGGTTAAGCGAACGGAACTACGATTACCATAAAACAACAACAACGTCATTACGTTGTTGTTGTATAAATAGTAGTATAAATGTTGTATAAATAGTAAATAGGAAAAAAATAGTAAACACGCTCCATTGAGCGCTGTTTACTATTTTTTCCGCATGGGTGCAGCACCTCGCAGTACGTCAAGCCTTGCTAGTCGGTCTTTAGACCCTAGTCGAAATTCGATCCTTCTCCTCTAACTATCGAACCGTTGGTCTCCGAAAATGGCACCAATCTATTCAGCTCTGAAAAACGTTTCGAATGACATCTTTCCCACCCTCCTGCGGCGTGACCTGAGAAACGAATTTATACCAATTATTCTAATGCTACAAACTTTAGTTCAAACCACAATATACGTAATAAAATAGTTAATATAATATACGACACAGAACTGAAACATTCTGACAAGATGTATTTGTATATATTGAAGATAAACAGATCTTTATATGAAATATATTAAGTTGTAGCTTCTTTATGAACATTTATTTACATTCCTCAAATGTAACATATATTTCATCAACCCTTAAAAATTTATAATGATCTATATTTTTTGTATAAGATGTAATCTGACTAAAACATTGTTTCGAATTAGTTTGATGAAATATATGGCCTCTAATGTAAGTACTTAATGTAAACGAAAATTAATGTTTAAATAATAAAACTATTTGTGATAAAATTTATTCTATTCATGTTGTATAACATAAATTAAACATTTCCTAATTATTTATTATATGTTGGGCGTTGTATATACTGAAGTAGCTTAAATAAATCTCCATTTTTAAGCTGTCTTTTAATAACACTTGGTCTAATAACAAAAAAATATATACTACGAAGATATGCTTTGTTAAGGTCCATATTCAGTGAATGAATATGTTAATAAATATTTATTTTATTTGAATTATGAGAGAGTTTCTTGTATTTCATAACAATTTCATTTTACAACAAAAAAAAATGGGCGATAATAAGCTTTGTCATTATATGTAAGTATATATTAAAACTTGGTCGGTTATATCAGGGTGTTCAGTAATTAATGAGCCATACTCTAAAGGTAGTTTCTTCAAATCAAAATAAGTCGATTTAAGCTAAGTTGTCTTAGAACAAAAGTTAGTAACAAATGAGATACAGGATGTCAAAGTTGAAAATTAATTTCTATAATTGCTTCAATAATAATTGGAGCCTTGGGTGTATGACAATATGGGATTTTTGGGACAGGAAAACCGAAACACGTTCTCAATCTGTTATATAGTGTAGAGGGCGCCAACTGCGATACTTCAAATGCATTTACACTCTCATAATTTTTTTAAGCGTTTGGTGTACGTGCTTGCATTCATCTGTCTTCTTTACTCAAAAAATGTATACTTCTTCAGGGTTGTTAGAAGCAACCGTTACCAAGAAAAAAACGAAGAAAAAGTCGACGAATGTCTTTGATAAAATCAGCAATGTGCTTTGTACTGGCACATTATTTTTATGTTGAAAGGTCTCAAGACAAGATTAATGCCATATCATTGTAAACAACAATTTGTTTTCATTCGGTCCTGTTTATTTTTTTATTTCCACATCCACGTTGGTAGAAGTAGATATAGTATCAATGACAAAATTTTTAAAAACGTTTATTGGCTAAATAAGCCTAAAATGTTCTAAAACGTCGAGATTTTAAATTTATTAAATTTTAAAAGTTTAAGCGAAAAAAATTTTCTGTCGGTCTGTTAACTTTTTTTGTATGCAGATATCTCGAGAACGCTTTGAGATATCGATTTTAAATGTGAAACACTTATGTATCAAGACGAGATCTGAAGCTATTGTATTTTATGTTCGTATTTTTTTTATTTTCTGTGCGACCATTGCGTTGTAATGTTGTAATATCGGCTATTGAATGAAGTCACCTTTTTTATCATCGATATCTCTTGAACAATCATACAGTAGCGAAAGGTAAGTTTTAGAAACTTGAATTAATCTTCTATAAGTCCTTTTTGACATTTTAGGGAATAAAAATAATTAATGCTCAATATTGATTGGAAAAAGTACAAAAAAAAAATACTTTTTTTTAGTTTTGGAAAATCTAGTACAGCTTTGCAAATATTGCGGAAAGTACCAATTTTGTAGATTTTTTTAGCTCAAAATATGCCCAAAAACATCAAAGTTAAATTTTTATCAAAAATTAAAGAAGCACGTTTATTGCTCCTTAAACATCAATTAATGATAATTAAGATAACAAAAATCTATCGTTTTTTTTCTCACAATTTAAAAAAAATACAAAATTATGATTATTTAATACAAAATTGTGGGAAAAAGACGAGAATAAGAAAGGTCAGAAGAACAAAGCATCACGCCATGTATTACCCAAAAGAGTAATGTGGGTAGTACCTAAAGGGAAATACGGATTTTGACTTACTAGGCAAAAAGTGTTTTGTTTTTAACAGAATCAGAAACCAATATGGTAGATGTTCATATTCACGGCACAAGTGAGGAAAGAAACTCCCATACGATAAATAAATAAAATAATGCACATACTGTCTGTAAAGCGTATAGATAAGGAGGGACGTCACATTGAACAATTAATGTATGTAGTTAAATAATTTTTATTAGTTTATTATTTATTTGTAATTTGTAAATTGTAGCATACTTTGGAAAAATACAGTTCTCAGTTTTTGCAATTATCTCTAAAACGATTACAGATGAATCGAAACAAAGTCTAGTCATAAAACCCTCTAAAACATTTCTAACAATTTTTTTTGTCTTCAACAATAGCCAAGAAATCAGTGCTTGAATAACCAATTTGGAATATAGTGTGTACTTGTCCAAGGCTGTTTATCGCATCTTGGGGTGACAATCTCTAAATTCTTGTTGAACAGACTAAGTGTATAAGCTGGATGATAATTAGGAAAATATGAGGTGACGCGTTGGCGGTATAAGTCCTTTTGCTTTAAAGTACAGCCCTCGCGGAGCAATTACCAACTTCCCACTTCCAAACTTCGCCAGGCATTTAATTATTTTAATTAGCGTCCCACTTTGCACTTCGCAGTGTCCCTCACCAACAGTTTTACCAATGGCGATTCCATGTTATATCCTTACGCTAATTGATATACTGCTCCGGTTGCACTTTTACATTTTGAGGCCCCAGCGCGTCATTCGCAGGGTTCACCGAAAATCACTGTTTATGGCATTTTAAATTGACCCGTAGCTTGCGCGGGTCCCGTCTCCTCGCGGGCCAATATATCGGGGTAAAGTGACCGGCAACTCTTTTAAATCGATACTAGAGTTGGCAGAGATCGATTTTCGAACATCTCTCGATAACCTCTTCTATAGAAAGCCGTGCTCAGCGAAATCTGGCAACGTAGCTAGCGGTCTGATAGATTCGTCAGTTAACTTCTTTCGATGTAAACAAAGCAGTTCGCGCCGGTTTTCTTCGGGTAAAGTGTAGTGAAAAATCAATTGTTTGGTGTCAATTCGGTGATTACTGTTTATTAAATTGCATTAAATATGTGTTAGGATACAAAACGGGAATGTGATCCGCAAAAATTTGAATAAACGCTTGAGTAAGTAAAAGGTAAACATAACATCAGCGTCGATAATAAATACCGGGACATTGACCAACAACTACGGTAAATTCGTGTAAATCTATATATAAACTAAGTATTTTAAGTAAATCTGAAATAATATAACAATGCCTAGTAAATGCTGTGTACCCGGGTGCAAAAGCAATTACGATTTAAACTATAATAGTGCTCAAAACAAACGCGGTGTTACCGTCTTCAAATTTCCGAAAAATGAGGAAAGAAAATCGGCTTGGATGAGAGCTATACCAAGAGATCAATGGGAACCAACCACACACAGTGTTGTGTGCGAATTACATTTTAAATCTGATGATATTATTAGGTATGATAAACATCTTCAACCTGATGGGACCTGTGATTTGCTTTTATTAAGCCATCCTCGTTTGACACAGGATGCCGTTCCCTGCATTTTCCCTAATCTCCGATATATGTCTAAAATTATCAAACCTAGTAGAAGTGCCCACAACAAAGACACAATAACATTCTGAAAATGCAAGAACACGAAATCGACTCTTTCTTAAAAAGTGACATTAAAGATTTCAGTGGTTTAAAAATTAATTATACTAAAAACGTTGACATGTTGTAATGGGAGTCTAAAATTTGCGAGCATGAAATTTATTTTTTACATTAAATTTTGAGTATTGTTTATAAATTAACACCTCAATAACTATAACTAAAGATCTTGTCGTAAAAGTTTGTATTAAAGGGGTAGAGGATACCCCTTGTGATTTAAAATGGGTCCTTCCTTGTGACCTAAAACTTTCGAGATGGTCCCAGTTAACAAATTTGTTGTCAAGGTACAAAGTCTCATATGAAGAAAGCTCAGAATTAATTTCAGACAATTTGGAAAATGCCCAAAGTGTCTTAATTCCAGTGCAAGAGAAAGTAATTGTACAAAACTTTGTCAAGGCCAAAAATTTAGAAATTATTAAGATCAGTTGCGACAAATTATTAACCAAAAACCAAAATATTCATCTTCGACTATTGTAATGGCATTTATTTTATATAGTCAGTCTCCTTCATGCTATGAATTAATTCGAGGCTATTTTATATTACCACATACAAGATATTTACAATCAATATCATCTTCACTGCAGGTGTCAGCTAATTCCGATCAATGTAATAAAAATTACCTTTAAATATCAGTAAATCTTTATGTTCATTAGAAAAAGTTGTAGTATTATTAATAGGTAAAATTTATATAACTGCTAGATTAGATTACAGGGCAAAAAGTATTATTGGTTTTGCCGTTAATACAAATTCTACTAATTTGGCTAAAACTGTCCTTACTTTCATGATTTCTTCTCCATTCGGAAGCACAAAAGAGGTAGTAAAGCTTTTACCCGTGCAAAATATTGAGGGAACTGAAATGGCGGAAATAACAAAGCAAGTAATATATTTTGTACAGAGCTGTGGTTTTGATATTCTCTCTGTAATAACTGATAATCATTCTATTAATAGAGTTATGTTGAAAACATTGTCAAAAACAAACAATCCCTTCATGTATGGAAAAAACTATATTTCTGACGTTTGATTATGTTCATATTTTTAAAAACATTTGGAAGAACTGGCTTAATTTAAAAAAACATTGATCAAACATTTGTGTTCTATGACTGGGAAGACGGGGAAACATTAAGATTTGCTAAATTTCAAAACATTAGAGATGTATATCATGCAGAACAGAATTTACTTGTTAAACTAGCTTTCAAACTTAGTTACTTAGTTAATAGTAATATAATATGAATGCCAAAGAACTAATACGAATTTACCAAAATTACATTTCTGGAAAAGTAACAATCGATCGACAGTCACGGACGGTCATTATAACCGAGTCTGTTCTATTTGAATCAGACTTCTTGTCGAGCGGAATGCGACGTTTCCTTTTTCTCAGCACGGCTTTCTATAGAGGAGGTTGTGATCTCTCTAAAAGTCGAAAATCAAAACCGAAAAGTCGACTCTAATGAAAAAAGAAATTGGATTTAACAGCAAAGTGATTTTTGTTATAAATCCACAATCAGTCCATTTTTAAGGGCTCATGTTCAGGTGAGAGGTCAAAAATATGTGATTTTTGAGATTTTATTTTTTGAATGACACAGGCCTGTTAATAATTGGTAATAATTAAGGTCTGGAAAGTGTATTACAACTCAGGGTCGGCACTATACAACTCTCTTATAATTAAAGTATAAACTCTATTTTTTAAACGCCTTGTAAATTATGTACGCGTGTATTTATTGCCCGTGGGTACGTACGCCGCTGACCGTGCCTCATAAAGCACTAGGACTCTTTCGCGGCAGGTTCGAGGAAAGGGCATATATGCAATTTATCGATGTAGCGGAAGGAGCGTTCCGTCGTCGATTAGTACAATAAGTTAACTCGACGCGAGACGGACGAACGACAGAACACCGAGTTTAAAATTATTTTGTGTGTCGTGAGTGACTGTCTAATAAACATGTGTTACAATACGTATTTTGCACCGTCTACGTATTTCTTTTAGAGTTCGTGTAGTGTATGTACATATTATCTGATTTTGTGTGGATTTTTGCAATAATGGCAGTCGTTACCATTTGTGAATAGACTGAAATATATGATTGAACATTCCGAGGATTTTAGAATAGATGGATCACATATTTTATGTATTCCTTGCAATTGCCGATATATATTTCGTACACGCCGAGAGTCTGAAAGACATTTGATTCGAATATCCATCGGCAAAATATTAGTGGTACCGTTATAAAAGAGGAATTTTGATTTGATTTGTGCATAATGTTTTTACTATTCACTTTAGGCGTTTCTAACGAGAAGAAATTCAGAAAGACTACTGGTTGTGGCAACGTACGCTTAAGCAATGAAGACAGTCGGTGTTTCTGAGTGACACATTAACACATGTTTGGTCTCTCATATGTCCTTCCGTCAATGACATGACGCATTACGAGTGCGACCCTGCGTTGTAACTCGCTTTCCGGACCTTCGTAATAATTATATGTGCTGAATTCAAAAACAGCGTTTTTTTATTATTATATTATTAGTAATCAAAATACAACTACTATGAGCAATTTTGCTCTCTGATGAGCATCAAACTATAGTGTCGTGATGAGAGCCCCTCCATTGAGGAAGTCTCTTGTTCGTCAATTAAATCAGCTGGCACTGTTTTTTTAATCATCTTTTTTTTAGTTCATTCATCAATTCAATTCATGAAGTTTCGTTCTAGTAGTGGTTCTACTTATCAGGGTGTTTGGGTGGTGATATTTTTTGCTTCTAGACTTGCTGACCTCCGTGACATAAGGAACTCGTTGGTCTTCATGTAACGTCTGGTTTGACATAAGCCATGTTGCTTTGGTTATCATACGTAGGATTTTAGGTTGATTTTTTTGTATCAATGTTATATGGTATTTACTTGGACAACTCCAGATTTCAACTCCATATGACCATATTGGTGATATGATAGTTTTATATAATAGTATTTTAATTGATATAATATATAATTCTAAACAATAGGTTTGAATTCTTTCCTATAAGAATTTTATATCACGTCAAAATGTATTGTAAAACGGTGTGAGATAATTTACAATTTTCTAACTATTTTTAGTGAAAAATAAGGATGACGAATATAAAACTTAATGTTTATTTAAAGAAAATCACCCACATACCTATTCAGTAGTAAACATGACTAAGAAAGGATACGCACAACATAAATTCTTGTAATATTTATCTTTCTTCTTTTTGAAGCTCATGTGTAATCATTCTTTCTCGCTTCATCATCCAGCAATTGTCGTCCATCATGCCACCCACCTTCCTTAATATCTGCTCTCCACAACCTTTATTTATTGATTGAATCTTTCCCCATACTATTCACTGACATCAAGATTCTCGAGAAATGCTTCCATAATTATGAGTCAAGTCACTAAAAAGTATAGTCAAAAATATGCTAAAAAATCTAAGAAAACTGGTCTGTAAAATGAGATTCAAATTGCATTTTTTGCTCTCCCATATTGACTACTTTCCCGAAAAGATTGGAGCTGTAGGTGAAGAACAGGGGAAAGATTCTACCAATATATAAAGGTTATGGAGAGCAGATATCAAGTAAGATGAAATGTTAGCATGATGGCCAGCTATTGCTGGATGCTGAAGAGACAAAAAAAAGAAAAGAAAAAGGAAGGAGATAAAAAAGAAGCTCCAAAGAAAAGTGAGAGAAATATCACAAATGCCTTCTGATGTCTATATTCTTCTTTAGTCATGTTTACGACTGAATAAGTGTGTTTTTAATAAGTTTTATATTAATCATCTTTTATTTCATTAAAAATAATTAAAAAAACACTAAGCTTCCACACCCTATATTACAGTATATTCCGAAGCTATATAAAAAAACCAAAGCTATTTTTGAATTCAGCACACCTAATTACCAAGAAGAACTGCATTACAATCAAAAGGAGAAATCAAAAGTTTATTTTCGCAGGCCTGTTATAATTAGAGACCGCGGATCAGGTATTCATTCCAGATCAGGATTCCATAAATACCCTCTGGCACATTCAGGATGTTACGTAAAGCTATGTAGTTATTTTAAAGGATCATTCCTGGACCAAAGTTTTTAAGTAAAGCCTTAGACCTGACAGACTTGAAACCTCTCGGCTATTTTTTTTTTTTGGGAATATTTAAACAATAAAGTATACTTTACCGGACCGATATCGATAGATGTGGATAATATAAAAGAAGTTCTTCAAGAAATGCAATGCATATCTTCAGTCGTTATTGACATTGTTCAACAAGAATTTATTAACTTTGATCCATATTTTTTGGAGATCCATGTCACAATTTTAAAATAATTATTTATTTATTTATGTTTTCCTAATTTCTGGTGGATATATTTCATTGTTTTGTTTGTATATTTACTTTACAGTACGTAAATAAATTGAAGTTTGCAATTAAAAGAAGTGTTGATGACGACATAGTTATTGAAAAATTGGCACATATTTAACGAGCCTTCCAAAAAAACGTCATCAAAATTGGCCTAGTAAAAAAATACGTATTTCTATTAATCTTAAATGAGTAACCTCATTTAATCGTCAAAGCTGTTGCATTATATGACAGCCATTATTTATTTTACAATTGTGACAGTCACGTGTCAAAAGTTTGACATAACCGAAAAGCTTCTCTCTCTTTCATAGCCAACTTTGATGCCGTTTTTGTTTTCGACGTTATAAAACTGCCCTGCACATGTAGCAAAACTATTATTTTTATATATTACACATAAAGATATAAGTTGTCAGCATTTGACTATTGTTTGTATTGTTCATTTATTGTAATTTCTCTATCGACAATAATTCTAAACTACCTACCCTATTCACATCCTAAAACTGTAATAAAAAAAGTTTTTGAAAATTGCGGAAAAAAATTTGTTTTCGTCTTTTTTTATTTGACCTATTTACAGTTCCATAAAAAATTACTGAAAACCCAAAGGTATATTTGAACAATTGAGTAAACGCGTGGAAAGTATATGACTTAAATAATCATGTTGTATTATACTATTAAAGTGTGTATTGTTTCCAGTATCACCAATTTTATTTTGGATATCAGTATAATCCTAAAGTACCCCATTGATATCAATGTTTAATGTTAGTACAAAATACAAGTGAACTTATGGAACACGGGCGCAAATTATAAATATTATAAAAATATAACATAAAAGTTAGAAATAATTATTATTATTCAATAAAACAATTAACACATTTAAAAACTAATAGTTACAAATAAAACAAAACAATTTTAGTAATATTTAATAAGTACCTATTAGGAAGACAACGTCAAAAAAATATTAGGATGTAAAAAAAAGAAAAAGTTAAAACGACCCAATAAATAAAATATTAAAGTTTTGCATTGATTGTAAATCGTTAAGAAAAAATATTTGATCCCATTTGGGCTTATAATAACGATATTCGAATTTTATACAACCTTGCGAACTGCGTACTTAATGTTTAAGTATGTAGCTGCTTCTTTTATTAAATTTGGTGAATATTACAATGTTATGGTAACTCGCTGCCTACCCTGTGATATATTATACAGTGCTTTCGAAAATTAGTGGATGAAATTAAAAAAAATTTTACGTATTTTTTTTTTAATGATCGGACACGTCAAACATATGAATTGTAATTTCTTGATATGGGTCTAAAAACTTTTCGCCCAGTTGTCCAAAGGCTATAACGTCATCAGATATTTGTTTATTAACATTTTGTTATGACGAAACTGAAGAGAACACATTTTACACATATCCTAAGAGAAATATGGATGTAGATCACATCAGGAAAATATTAATGAAATGACTTCAAAGGTAAAATACTAGAATAGTAAAAGATAATTATCCATAACTGTGCACCGTTAACAGCTTCACAGCGCACAAGACTCTCAAAAAAAAATTTTTTCCCACTTATTTACATAAGTATATAGGGTCATCCAAAAAAACGTCAACAAATCTGGGTATGAACGAGAGATAAGGAAATAGCGGTTATGTTGAAGCTCAAAACGAAACGTCAAACTTTTGACAAGTGACTGTCACACTTGTAAAAAATATATGATGACTATCATACAATATTACAGCTTTGACAATTAAATAAGGTTATACATTTAAGATAGAATAGAAATACTTCTTCTTTAGCTCGTCCGACTTTAATAACGTTTTTTTTTTTTGATGGCTCGTTACAATATGCATCGGCGTTTCAAAATTAATTATACCTACTTCATTTTGTAAGAAAACCAATTTTCCAAAATACGTATGAACTTGTAACCACTAGCGCATTCTCCATATTTGAGAAAGTCAAAAATTATGTTCATTTTAACTAATACTTTTGAACAAGATTATCTGGAACGTCTAGCGCGCTGTCAGGCAGTCAACGGTGCACATGTTGAAGATTGAAATTAGTTATTTTTTTTTAATTTTCGTTCATTTCTAGTAAATCCAATTTATTAACTTCAAAGTCGATTTTCTTAAAAAAATCCCAAGTGACCTACATTGATATTTACCTTACCGTACAAGAAAAGAGTGCACTTTCTAGTAATCTCATAAAAAATTGGCTTGGGATTTAAAAAAATATATATCGATGACGTCATAGCCTGTTGACAAGTGGCCGAAGAAAATTAAGATCCGTATTGTGGCGAAATCGTCGTACAGCATGAGTCACGCCCGTCAGCCCGAAAAACCAGCATTCGTTCTCAACCGCGGCCGTTCTCAAAGGCGTCTACTTGTTCTGGGCGAATCAGGTATGGGACGGAGCACAGCCGTCTTGAGAACAAGCCACGGAGTAAATGTGGCAACGTCGCGCCACAGCTACGTTGTAGTCCTACTGAAATCAAACCAACCGCGACGATTTTAATTTGTGTTCATCTCGGCGCCTTTGCCAAGGCGTTTGAAGTAGATCAAATTTATTTTTTACATAATAATAGGTATATTTACTTTTCAAATACGTCATATATAGTTTTCTCTGCTTGGTCAATTAAATATAACATATTGTATGTAAAAACCACACGTTAATCTACATAAAAACATGTGATATTCAATTGTTCAGCAAAACCAACGGGAAGGTGCAGAGCTAACACAAGCCCTTTAATAATATAAAGCATTTATTACATATTGCTTACCTACTCAATGTAGGTACTATCGTGTAGGAAAGACATGATAAATATGTCATATTATAAAATTGTCACGCGTATTTTTGCCAGGAAAATGGAAAATAAAAGGTAGAGGAAAGGAATGAACTTAGGATAGAACAGAAAATGATACGCTAGATTAGGAAGAATAGACAGAAAAGGTATAACAAAAAAATTAAAAAAAAATCTAGATTAAATAGAAATTAACAGAAAAAAAGAGTAGAAATTAACAAAAGACTAGATTTAATTACCTACCGCTTGGTAGGTAAAAGAAAAAAATGTCTGTAACACATTGTACGTAGTAGGAGACTGAATATATATTATAAATGGCATAATTATGGCACACGCAGAATATTTCCTTTTTAATTTAGTCATTTGTATTACTTGATCTACAATAATACCTAACTACTTAGAATATAAAAATGTTTCATCTTTTTCAGTCAAATCTACCACCTCTTGTAAATAAACTAAGGCTTGTTGCAACATATTTTGAACGGAATTTATTTGGAAAGTGTTTTGATAAGGATATTTATATATATCTAATAAATTTTGCATTTGAGACCATCGGTTAATTTTCATGTCAAAGTCCAGAATCCATTTTAATTCGTTATGATTTAGTTGATTGTTGTTCACAAAAATTTTAACAGCGAGGTCATTATTAATTGATATCTGATTTTCGATTTTTACTATTTCAGTGTCAAAATTTAATGTATAAAAAATTACTTTGGATGTTAAAATTTTTACACTCCAGCTTTCGGAAATATTTACTTTCTATGAAAAACAACTCACAAAATTCTGGTAATTTTCAATTACATCTGACTTTTCAAAATTCTCAATTAAAATGTTATGTAGTTTAATTTGGGTCTGACGTCTACATTCTGGGTCTTTTCGAACTATTTTCGACTTTTCAGTGGACAGATATGTAGGTAAATTTACAAAAATAGATGGAATGACATCTTTATTTAATCTTGGTTTACAGGCAATCGTATTAATTGTCCCATCTGGTAAAAGATATTTATCAAATTTGGTAACTTCATCGGGATCAAAATGCAACTCACATACTACATTTTGACAGTGTCCATTCTTTTCTGGGAACAGCTTTGAACAATTTCTGCATTAATCAGTCCTCATTGGGGAATCCAAAAACACTTTTCACACCCTCAGTTTTTATAGAAGAATCGTATTTCGATTTACATCCCGGTATGCAACACCGTTTTGCCATGTTTATTTACGAATCAAATAAAACACGGAACACACGCAAAAAATCGATTGTATATCGAATTATCAATACACTGCACTATCTACAGATACTACACTTCAATTTACAATCGTCTAAAGTAATTATCACATTTAAAAAGCTCTATTTAACGCGAATAAACAGACAATTTCTTACATAAACACATATAACACCGCCATGTTTTCAAGGGCGTAGCCAGTAGTTATCTTTGGAGTGGGGGGGGGGGGGGCGCTCAATGCAGATGAAACAAAAAAAGCAAAAAAAAATGTCAATAGAGGCAACGGCAACCGCATTCCCCCGAGTATTTTGGTGTTTACGTGACCCTTTGGGGGGGGGGGCGATCGCTGCAGATAAAACAAAAAAAGCCAAAAAAAAAAAGGTCACTACAGGCAACGGCAACCGCATTCCCCCGAGTATTTTGGTTTTTACTTGACCCTTTGGGGGGGGCGATCGCCCCCATCGCCCCTCCCCCTGGCTACGCCCTTGCATGTTTTATGTCGACTGTCGAACTACATTCGGCGTTGCCATTTTCTTATAGCGTGGCTTGTTCTCAAGACGGCTGTGGACGGAGACCATCGGGCTCCACATCTGAGAATTCGAAATCCCGATGACTAGGGAATATTGTAGCGGTGGCGGATAGGAGAAATAAATCGTCAGGAGCTTCGTAAAACATTCTAATATAAATTTTACATAAATAAATTAGTTAGTGTTAATTTAGTGGCTTAATTCTTATTTGTATTTTCTTTAAATAAATTGTATTAGTTTAAAAGAGCGTGTATGATTTTTCACACCTAACGAATCCTAAGTAGACAAAACTTTACAATATGTATATTTTTCTTGAAAACTGCATACTACACCACATATTTTCAAATGTATACATATATGTATGTTATATGTAAAAATATACAATGTAATATGACTATCAGTAGTAGACGTAATTCGATACGTCAAAAGATAACAACTTCCTTCGAAACCACTCTTTGTGAGAAACGCAAGCATAGCAGTTTGATTCACAGAACGCTTATGCTTACGTCGACAAAACCGAGCTTATAAATATAAGTGAAATGTACCATGTTAGTTAGTGAAGTTACAAGTCATGTACTCATTCAGTTACTCTTAAGTCTTAATTTTCATGTAATACAACGTCCAGCGCTGGACGTCTGTAAAGTAAAATAAATCTTTTTTAAAAATACAATTTTCAAACAAAAATATAAAAATTGTCGCAGTCGTGCGGATTTCCAAAACACGCTTAGAACACGGGCATCCTCACTAAGTGTGGTGGTTTCCAAACCTTCAAGAAAACAAAGAACAAGCTCCAAGAAACCGAAACAGAAAAATCAACAAGCTCCAAGAAGTCGAAACAGAAAATTCAACAAGCTCCAAGAAGTCGAAACAAGAAGAAAATTCAACACGCAGATCCACCTTGACATCAGGAACACGCAACAGAAGCTCACCTGGTTCAACGACGATCTTCCGCCCCATCCACTTTTCAGCGAGTCATGGATAACATTTTCCTCGGAATTCAGAACGAAAGATGCTTAGTTTACATGGACGATATTATCATCTACTCTCCTACCATCCATGAGCATATTTCTAGACTGACTGAAGTATTCAAACGCTTAAGGAAATCGAATCTTAAGATACAACCCGATAAGTGCGAATTTCTTCGTAAAGAAGTAGCTTACTTAGGTCATCTTGTCACGAATGAAGGTGTAAAACCTAACCCCAGTAAAGTCGATTGTATTGTTACGAATTTCACTTCAAATTACTCGCTTTTCTGTTCAAACACGTTTATTTAACAATCTACAACTCGTGGGTCTTAACCATGTAACATTCAAAACATAACTAACTAACTCCTAGCAACCACACCAGTATTTATAATATTTACATCTTCTAGAAAATTCGTTTGACATCTAGAATATTTAATATGACATTCCATACAATTCTTTACTAACAGCTAGTGTATAAACTAAATTGACTTAATATATAAACTATAAAACTTAATAAATGTCAGCTGTCACAAATGTCACTTTTACAAATGTCACATTGCTCCCCTCTTTAAGGTTATTCGTCCCGAATAACACTGTCTTCAGTCCTAGGCGGCGGATCTTCGACAACAAACCAATCGGGTGGATTATGTCCTGTATATCTTGCGAGTCTCTCCAAATGGACCACCTTCGGCTTGCTTCTTGGAGATAGCTGGATGCGGTAGACCAGGTCGTTGATTTTCCTTATTATGGTGTACGGGCCTTCCCAGTTGCTCTGAAGCTTTGGACTTTTTCCTTTCGTCCTTTTTTGGGGCGTACAACCATACTGCATCACCAGGTTTAAATGCAGTCTCTGTTGATGTAGTGTCGAGACGCTGCTTCATTTTGTCGCTGTGAATTTTCAGCTTCTCCCTGGCAAATCGGTGGATCTGGTCCATTCTCTCTCTCAAATTCTCTACAAATTCTGGCAGAGATCGTTCCTGATTTTCCTCTAGTGGACGGCCAAGTATGAGGTCAGTAGGCAGTTTCATTTCTCTTCCAGAGGTCAGCATAGACGGAGTGTAGGTAGTCGACTCATGCTGGGAACTTCGATATGACAGCAAAAACAGAGGCACCAATTTGTCCCAGTCCCTTTGATTTTCAGACACGAATTTAGACAGGTAGTGGCATATGGTTCTGTTATGGCGTTCAACCATGCCATTCGACTGGGGATGAAGCGCAGTTGTTCGGGTTTTCTTGATGCCCATTGTTTTCATCACTTCTTGCCACAGCTCTGATTCGAAATTTCTTCCTTGATCGGAATGCAGTTCGAGGGGCACTCCATGTCTAGCTATGACATTCTCGATGAACGCTTCGGCTACAGTTTCTGCTTCTTGATTGGGAAGGGGTACTGCTTCGGGCCATTTCGAGAAATAGTCCATTACCACCATCAAGTACTTATTGCCACGGTCGGTTACAGGTAATGGTCCAAGAATGTCCACTGCTACCCTCTCGAATGGTGCTCCGGATAAGTACTGCACCATTTTACCACGGCTTCTTGTGTTTGGTCCCTTTTTGGCAGAGCACAAATCACATCTCTTACACCATTCTTCTACGTCTCGGTGACAGTTTACCCAATAAAATCGGTCCCTTACTCGAGCCAAAGTCCTGGTTACTCCAAAATGTCCTCCGGATGGGCTGCTGTGAAGCTCTTCTAGCACTTGGTGGATTCTTGCTTTAGGCAAGACCAACTGGTAGACTGCGGATACTCCATCGGGGCTCTCCCACTTCCGATGCAGTAGGCCATCGCGAAGAGAAAGGGAATTCCATTGAGCCCAGTATCCCTTTATAGTCGTACCATATCTGGAAACTTCCTGCCAAGTTGGTCGAACTCCATTCTTTACCCAGTTCCGGATTAACCTCAGATCATTGTCTTTCTTCTGGCTTTTCATCACTTCCTCCGAGGACCATTCATCTTCGACTTGTACGGTTGTTGTCATTAACAGTTCATTGCAGGTATCTTTCGAAGAATCGAGTACAGGTAGAACTCCTTCAGTCTGTCCATGACGTCCACGCAAATGGACCTGTTCTTGTTTCTTGATATCACCGACTCGTTCATCATGCTGTCCACAAAAAGGTGCTGATCGGACATCTCCCGCACCTGCGCGTCCTGGTTCTCTCTCTGCATCGCTACTTTTATCTGAGATAGAAATCTTGGGGCATTGAGTATAAGTAGTCGACACGCGCCCCCTAGCATCGACTAGTTGTCGTTTTCCGAATCTCTCGGTGGTGATCTGCAACGAGATTCTCGCTTTGGGGAAGGGAAGCGACCATTCTTGTCCTGCGTACTCGTCGGTGTCCTGCTTTCTTCTCTCCAGTTCCTTTCATTCGGGCTCCTGGATCTCGACCTATGTTCCGGTTGTCGATCTGGCGAATAAGATCTTGGCTGGTACCTTGTCTTGGCTCTGCAAAAACGCTGTAGATGTCCAATTTTCCCGCAGTTGTAGCAGCGCCTAGTCTCCTTTGGTGGTGAGTTTGAAAGTCTCCTCTCATTTAATGTCTCTCGTATTATTTTCTTTATGGTGTCTTCAAGTGACTGGCATTCTTCAAATTTTACTTGCCTTACTAGAGGTTTGTAGTTTCTCGAGGCTTCTTTAGCTGCTTTAAATTCCAGGGCAGCAATGAGTGCATCACTGATCGTGGCGTGTCTCCCAAGTCGCAAAGCTTGCTGCATTTCAGAGTCTAGTAGTCCATCAATAAAAGTCTGGATGCCAATTTGTTCTAGAAATTCTTTAGGTGCTTGAGGGTATGCCAAATGAATGAGTCGTTCGATGTCAGCTTCATATTCTTGAAGAGACTCATTACTTCTTTGCTGCCTGCTCTTGATCTGGGACTGATAAACTTGACGGAGATATTTGTGTCCATACCTTATTTCTAATGCTCCTACAATCCTGTCGTAGTCATTTTGCTGCTCTTCCGGGATGCTCTGTAAAATTTCTAAAGCCTGACCTCTAAGAGATATGACAAGCGAAGTAGCCATTTCTTGTGGAGTCCATCCGTTGGCCTTTGCGGCAGCCTCAAACTGTCTGCGATACATGGACCATGATGACTGTCCATCGTACGTGGGAGGCTTAAGCATTTTGTGTACTGACCTTTCAGCATGCATAAGGGTTGAGTTTTGTAACGGAGTAGCTGGTGAGGTCGAACAATCTCCTGAATCGGTTATGGAAGTACGATGCAATTGGTGCTCCAGCCCTTCTATCTTTTCCAGTATTTCTTTTTGTACCTGCCGTTTGGTGTCCTCTAATTTTCTTTCGAGTCTTATTTCGATTTCTTCCCTATTCTCCTGAAACTCCTTCTCAATTCTATTGACTTTTTGGCCTACCTGGTCAATCTGCTGTTCCACGCCATCAATCCTCCCAGAAAATGCATTCAACCTGGTGTTTATTACTTGTTGGGACTCACAAATTTCCTGATGACGCCTCTCCGCCTCCTCACGGTCCTCTTGTCGTCGTCGTTCGTCCTCCTGCCGTCCTTGTTGCAAAAATTTTAATATCTCACTCACATCCATCGTCGTCGTTTCCTCGTCGTATCTTGTTGATCTCGTATTCACCATATACAATTTTCCTCTTCAAATTCTTCGATATCCCACCGCTGCCACCAAAATGTTACGAATTTCACTTCAAATTACTCGCTTTTCTGTTCAAACACGTTTATTTAACAATCTACAACTCGTGGGTCTTAACCATGTAACATTCAAAACATAACTAACTAACTCCTAGCAACCACACCAGTATTTATAATATTTACATCTTCTAGAAAATTCGTTTGACATCTAGAATATTTAATATGACATTCCATACAATTCTTTACTAACAGCTAGTGTATAAACTAAATTGACTTAATATATAAACTATAAAACTTAATAAATGTCAGCTGTCACAAATGTCACTTTTACAAATGTCACAGTATTCAAAAATTCCCGGAACCCAAAAATCAAAAAGACATCAAGTCCTTCCTTGGATTAGCCGGTTATTATAGACGATTTATCCCCAATTTTGCAAAAACCTCCAAACCTTTGACACGATTACTCCAGAAAGATATTCCGTTCATATTCGATTCCGATTGCAAAACGTCGTTCAATGAATTAAAAAATGCATTAATATCTGACCCCATTCTAATATACCCAAATTTCGAAGAAACCTTTTTTGCTTACTACAGACGCAAGTGCATTTGCTATTGGTGCCGTACTCTCACAAGGCCCTGTAGGAAAATACTTACCCATCGCATACGCGTCTAGGACACTATGCAGTGCCGAAACGAAATACTCTACCATCGAGAGAGAACTTTTAGCCATCGTATGGTCTGTTAAACATTTTCGACCATATCTATTCGGCAGACGCTTCAAATTAATCACCGACCACAGACCCTTGACCTGGCTCTTTTCAATAAAAGACCCCGGTAGCCGCCTAGCGCGCTGGAGATTAAAACTCAAAGAATACGAGTATGAAATCGAGTATAAACCCGGTCGTATTAACAAAAACGCAGACGCTCTTTCCCGTATAAAAATAAATCACATCCAAGATTACTCCCAATTTCAAGCAAAATCCAAATTAGTAATGTACCCCATTCAAAATCCATCTACTTCAAACGAATCCGATCCCGATAATCAAAAAAGATGACGTAACCGAGAGAATCGAAAACATAGATAAAAACGAAAGCGTAAAAGAATTCGAAACTTTTATAGAATTGTATAAAACAAAATCCCTTATGGATTATTCCAAAATTGAGTATACAAACGGACAACTTTTAGATAAATCTAATAAAAATATCGTAACGTTTTTCCAACAAAACAATCTTAAAGACTTCCATTATAAAATAATCGAAGATCTATTCGAAGAAAACACAGACTTTCGTAATTTAACATTAAACAAACTATCTAGTAAGTCTGTGCGTAACAGAAAATATTTTATAGTAGCACTACCATTCGACCCCGATACCGTAATAGAACATTTATTTGCATCAATATATCAAGGCCGTGAAGAATTTAAACCTTCCGAAACTTACTATGTCGAAAATAACGTCGATCTTCCCATCCTCGAAATATTATCATTCCTTTTATCGGAAAAAGACGTAAAAATCAAGGTTTGCCAAGACATCACTAAAACACCTGATAACGATCAAATTCCGATCATCATCGATCAATACCACACAGGTAAAGCCCACATCCATCGTGGAATAAATGAAACCATTAGGCGAATAAAAACTAAGTACAATTGGAAAGGATTAACAAAAGACGTTGATGATTATATAAAAAAATGCGAAATTTGTAACAAAACAAAAGCTTGTCGAAAAAATTTAGACGCACCCTTAGTTATCACAGAAACCCCAAAAGCTCCATTTGAACGCATAAATATTGATATCTTAGAAGTCCCCCCTAAAAATTATGCGCTTACAATACGCGATGAACTCACAAAATTTAGTCAGGCGTACCCCATTATTGACAAATCAGCAAAATCAGTAGCGAACACGTTACTTGTCTATTTCCAACATTTCGGAACACCCCGCCGAATCCACTGTGATTACGGACGTGAATTTGACAATGCTATCCTTAGAGACTTATGTTGCCTCTATGATATTAAAATAACATATTCTAGCGTAGGACACCCCCAATCAAACGGTTCCTTAGAACGATTCCACTCCACACTATTGGAAATGATAAGAATACACATGTCAGACCACCCCGATGAACATCCCTTTAACATATTACCTTACGCGATAATATGCTACAACACCTCAGTCAATAAAACTCACGGATTTACACGCTATGAGTTAATTTTTGGTCATACCTCAAGTAGGCCACCCGAAACTCTGTACAATCAGAAAGAACTGATCACGAAATACATAAGAGACCTAAACAACCGTATATCTTATTATTATAAAGTAGCACAAGCAAAAACCAATTCCCAAAAAGAAGAAGCGAAAATTCTTTTTGACCAACATGTTTCTCAAACCCAGCCAGATTACCAAATCGGACAAAAAGTTTATGTTAAAGAATCACAGATAAAAGATAAACTCCAAAACAAATTTAACGGTCCCTTTGAAATTGTAAAAATTCACAAAAATTCAGCTACTCTTCTAAATCAAAAAACCAAGCAAAAAACTAAATTCAATTTTGATCGACTTATCTTTCCAGGTCCTTTGCGCTGATCGGAACAGCCATAGCCCAGTACCAAATAACCCCAATAAACAACACAATAGGCGTTTCTTTAAAAAGTCTTTACAGACACTAGACGCTTTAAACGAGGTTTAGTGGACGGTATAGGTAGTATATTTAAAGCAATCACCGGTAATCTTGACGCCGCTGACGGTAAATATTTTACAGACAGTATCAATAAAATAAACCAAGATCAAAATCAAATTGAGAACCTTCTAAAAAATCAAATATCCGTTACCTCTTCGGTTATAAAAAGTTTCAATGAAACTATTCAAAAATTAGCAATTGTTGAAAAAATATTTAATCGAGACATAAGCAGAATCGAGAAAGCTATTCATCAACTAGGAGATAAAATCGCACTGGTTGAAGCCAAATTAAAATTTCTCGAAATTTGCGAAAAGTTAATGGAAAGTTATTTATACCTTCAGGACAATCTTAATAACATTCTAAATTCAATAACCTTTGCTCGTTTAAAAATTATTCACTCTTCAATCATTACACCAGACAATTTGATTATCTCTCTTCAGGAAATATCTCAAAATCTTGTAAAAAATAATTTACCCCTTCCAGTGAAACATTCAATGATACCTTCGTACTTAGAAATCATCGAATTAGAAGCCTTTCAATCAAAATCAGATTTAATTTTTGTGCTAAGAATCCCACTAGTGGAACAGCAACTGTACACCCTTTATCATTTGTACCCAATTCCTATTTTGGACAATAGAACAGGTTTGCACCACGTATTATCATTTTCTCAAAAATTTATTGCGCGAAATGATGATTCTCTAATGTACATACCCGGAAAAGATTTGAGCACATGCAAGCAACTAGGTGATCGCAAGAAACTATGTTCAGATCTCTACGCCTACCCGATCGATAGCAACGCAGCATGCAAGGCCCAATTATTGAAGAACTCCAGACAAATCCCCAAAAATTGTGACAGCTCCATTGTATATGGACAAGGATATAACGTTCAAAAACTACAAAACAACGTTTGGCTCGTAATCGTTTCCGAACCAATTCACATTACCATAAATTGCAACCAGATGGACACGAAGATAATGACAGTCAACAAGAACTCAATACTAAAAATACAACCAGATTGCTACGCATTTGTTGGCATAACAAAGGTACAAGCCGAAAGCCGTAATACCTTCAACATCACGGATAACTCTCACCCTGTAGTTATACCATATGATTGCTGTAGGCATATCCCGGAGAAACTGCAACTTCCAAAATTAGAACCCCTCCAATTCGACCATCTAAACATCGAAAATCTGGATATAGCCAATCATAAATTGGAACAATACTCCAGAGATTTAGACAAGTTAATTAATGAACCCTTTATAACGAAACACATCTCCTTGACCACCTACTTAACCATTGGCATCGTGATTGGACTCCTGGCATCCCCTCTACATCACCTGTAAATGCAAGACCCGTCTTTGCAACAAATGCAAAGACACACCCCCGAACGAGACACTAAGAAGACTCAACACCCTCCTAAGAAGAAGACCCCATCTCCAACAAGAAGATATACCAGAATTATCATAAAAGTCGACGTATGACGTCAACTTTTTATTAAAAAGGGGAGTTGTTATATGTAAAAATATACAATGTAATATGACTATCAGTAGTAGACGTAATTCGATACGTCAAAAGATAACAACTTCCTTCGAAACCACTCTTTGTGAGAAACGCAAGCATAGCAGTTTGATTCACAGAACGCTTATGCTTACGTCGACAAAACCGAAATTATAAATATAAGTGAAATGTACCATGTTAGTTAGTGAAGTTACAAGTCATGTACTCATTCAGTTACTCTTAAGTCTTAATTTTCATGTAATACAACGTCCAGTGCTGGACGTCTGTAAAGTAAAATAAATCTTTTTTAAAAATACAATTTTCAAACAAAAAATATAAAATGTATTTAAAAAGTGTAAGATAATCCCACAAAGTTTTATATCACTGAATTCAGAAAAAAATTGGAAAGTTTTTATTTTTGCAAAAATAAACATGGTTCCCATTAACAAAAAATCTGGTTAATCTCTTCTCGCACTTGACTTTTTAACATTCTTTATAACTAATAACATTTAAAAAATATATATAAAAAATAATTTAATTTTTTCCACAAACATCAATTTTTATTACAAATTTTAATGCAGATTTCGTAGGCATTTCTCAATCAAGCACCCCATTTTTCAAATAAATAAAAAAATGTTTTACAAAGAGGCTCACTCTAATTCTGGCTTTGAAACTAATTTGGAGTGAGTATCTTTAACTCTAATTATTAAACAATCTACATAAAAAATACTAAATTTACAGGTTACATAATGTACATAATTATAAATAAAATACTAAATTTATAGGGTTACGGTTACCTTACTAAATTTATACGGTTGACCGTAACCCTATAAATTTAGTATTGTGTTTTTCAACTAGTCGGTTGCGTCGGAACTACCCGTCAGATACATAATTATAAGTAAATATATTTCAATTCACATGTAAAAATAGGTATACTTTTTATCAGCCGAGAACTTTGAGAACAGTGTGTCGAATCGGTAATCAATAGTTCGACGCTTCGGGTTGAATTTTATGTTAAGTTCAGACTATGTACCCGTATTAACCTCATAATGGTTCAGTTGCTTAATCTACAAACTTCTTAGTTGTAATTCAATTATCCCTAAGCTGAGCATCTGCCTCAAACATTATTCAAACACGGTTCTAGTTTATGTCACACAATACGGTTTAATGGACTAGATATTATATATAATAGACTAGATAACAATTTTGTTAAAAAAAATAAAAGTGACATCGATAGGAATGTAAGAATAGTGTCATTATCATACGATATCTACTATATCGAATGATAATGACGTTTCTACTATATATAATACGCTATCATACGAAAACAAATGGAACCGCCGTTACCTAAAGAAGAAATGTTTCCACATCATCTTTTCTTTATCAATTTTTCATTACAAAGTTTCTTAACACCGATGTTTAAAACTAGTTTTAACACCGCAATATTCAGAATTAGACTTCCTTATTTAATATTCGGATTCGGCGGTTATTTTAATACATATTCTCACATCACTAGCCCGTAAGGTAAGCGTTCGTTTGCATCTGTCGTGTAAAACAGATAATTTGTTCTAAATTTTTGCGGTTTAACTATTCAGAGTATCAAAACTATATCTAATATTAAACGGATCATTCTCTCGTTGTTTCCTAATTATACGAAGTATTGGTGACACGACCGCTGATCCATGACAATTGATCCGCGACGTTTGATCCGTGACATTTGATCCGCGGACAATTGATCCGCGTACAATTCAACCGCCCGACAATTCCACCGCACGACGATTCATCCATGAAATATTATTAACATTTTCGGAGACTATTTTTGAATGGGGGCCCCCAAGCCCCCCAACCCCCGCCGCAGAGTGGGCGAAAACGGCAAAAATTTTCTCAAAATAAGATAACTCCCCACAGAGAACTCCGATCATTGTGTTTTTTTTTATTCTATAGGTTTTGGACAGTAGATTAAAGGAAAATTGGTCCGACACACGTTTGAGGTTTAAAGAGGGGAGAGAGACACCCCATAAGGGACCCCATATCCCAGTAACTTTACAATTAAAGATTTTAAGCTCCAATAACCGCATACCTCCAACTTTTAAACCCTCCTGACCTTATAACATAGGCTTTCAAAACCCCGTGACCCCATAACTTGAAATTGTATACCTCCATAACCCCATAACCTCTACTTTTAGACCCCCATCTACACAAAAAAAATTAACCTCAGCTTTCAATCCCCATGGCCACATAACTTAAGCTGCTAAACCCCCTATAACCCCATAACCTCAGTTTTCAAACTTTAGAACCCTGTAACCAATGGCTTTATACTCCTACAAAGAAAACCTCCTAAATCAAATCTAAAGGTTCAAAACTGAGGTTATGGGGTTATAGGGGTTTAACAGCTGTTATGGGGTTATGGGGATTAAAACTTAGGTTATATAGATATGGGGATAAGAGTACAAGGGTTGTCAGGCGAAAAATGAGTTTTGTGTACATGGGGGTCTAAAAGTTGAGGTTATGGGGTTATGGGGGTTTGACAGTTTGAGTTATGGGGTCATTTGGATTGAAAGCTTAGGTTATAGAGATATTAGGTCTATAGAGATGGGGGTCTAAAAGTTGAGGTTATGGGGTCACGGTGTTATAAAATAAACGGGGGTATAAAATTTCAAGTTACGGGGTGACGGGGTTTTGAAAGCTTATGTTATAAGGTCAAGGGGGTTTAAAAGTTGGAGGCGTGCGGTTATTGGAGCTTAAAATCGTTAATTGTAAAGTTACGGGGATATGGGGTCCCTTATGGGGTGTCTCTCCCCCTCTTTAAACCTCAAACGTGTGTCGGACCAATTTTCCTTTAATCTACTGTCCAAAACCTGTAAAATAAAAAAAAATCACAATGATCGGAGTTTTCTGTGGGGAGTTATCTTATTTTGAGAAAAATTTTGCCGTTTTCGCCCACTGTGCGCCGGGCTTCTCCCCTGACCTCCACCGAAGCTTCGTCCCTAAGTTCCACCGACAAATCAACTAATAGATTTTTTTTGGAATCTCTTTTTTGGATGGGTGATGGGGAATATGGTAAAATTAAACAGGCAGCCAGACACTAAGCGTCCAGGAAATGCGCTGGAAAAGCAACAATAAATGCTCGCTCAAAGTCGATATCTCGCTTTAGTTTCAAATCTGGTTGAAATCGGTTAATAACGGACAATGCACAAGAATACAATTTTTCTGATTTACTCTGAGCTAATATAAAATGGTGATGTGCTGGTCATTCAATAATATACGCTACCAAGAAGAATTTGGAAGTATTGGCTGAATGTGAGCTGTGGTGCTGTGATGGAACGTTTGATTCTGTTCCTACTATATTCAAGCAGCTATACTATACCGCACAGCAATGGGAATGAATTGAAAGGATGAAAATTTAGTTTAAAAAATCACTATGTTATTTTATGGAACCTTATATTAATTTTTTTTTCTAAAGTAACAGTAGTCATCTCTTTTAAATTTTGAGAAAAAAGAGGATTCCTTTTTTTTTGCCATTTTTTTCCCTCTAACCCGCGTTTATGGATGCCCTAAACTGCTAAGATCATTCTTTGTACACTTCCCTCCAAGTCAGTTTTTGAGATATAATATTTTATTTAAAAAAACATAAAAAAATAATAAATTTAAAAAGAACCATAATAATTGTCACCTTTTATGAAATGAATCCTTTTCATTCCCTTTCAGGGAGTTGTCTTCGATTATACCTTTTATGTGACCCCAATAGAAAAAACCAAGGGAGTGAATCGCAACCCGCCACTCGTGATTAGTCCCTAACCCTTCATGGGGTTTATGGATCATTTATTGGTAAATTTTCGAGAAAAGCTTTTGCTTAAAAACTAAATCTGTTCTTAGTGGATTTTCAAAGAAAATGGCAATGGGCATTCCCTCCCATCCACACATTAACACCAAATCTCTCCTAACTTAATAAGTATTTTCTCTTGCCCCAATATCTCATTACTTTTTTGAACTCCCTCAGTTCGTAAGGGTTTTTGGGCGTGGTGCACCACAAACCAATACAAAACTCCAGCCTCCGTTTGATCGGCTTCATAAAGATGGTGGTGTACCTTACTTATGGTTAAATTTGTGCTTTTTTAAATATTTCTGACGCTTTCCCGTCCAATTCCAATATTGGCAGCAATTTGTCTAACTAAGTAGTCGGATCTACCTCAATACACGCCAGAGTATTAATCTCCGCCTCTTCACTAACAATAAACTCGTTAGGTTCTTCTTCAATTTTCGGTTTTTAAGTGACGTTCAAGCCAAGAAATATTTATCATGTGGTTGTGCACGATCTGGATATCGTTGCCCGTATATGCTTCCTTTTTTCTCACTCTCCACACCGTGGTTCCGAAAAAGTGCATTTAAATAAAAGAGAAGTAATAACACTACCACCAAACGTTGTAAACAGTAAGAATTATTGTCAAATTAAGCAACATAAGAAACTGACGTTTAAAAACAAAAGCCTGTGATAGCGCCTACCTATATTAAAGTTCCTAGGCACCTCTGATAGATGCATTGACTGATTCTATCGTTTTCTATTTATGCATCGTTCATGACATTCTGACATTAAACATTTAATATCTCAAAAACTATGAACTTTGGGTATAGGGAAGTGTACAAAGAATGTTCGAAATTATTTGTCAGAATTATAATTTATAATTAGTTATAGGGCATTCCATTAAAATTATTGCAGTAAATTGCTACTAAAGATGACTTCCGGATTTTCCGGTTTTTTCCCCGAACCAGAACTGCGAAATTTTAATGAATTAGGCTTTAATGCTTCCAAAATAATAAAATACTTGAGTTTGTCCCTATCTTACTTGTTTTCTTTCAAAAGAATTTTATAAATGACACATTTGACATCTTTAAACGCGATTTTCCGAAACTGTCAAAGATAGGTATAGGACTATACTGTTTTAGTCTTAGTTTTTTTGTAGAATAAAAAAATATATAATATCTAGGGATTCCATACAAAAACAAAAGGGTATCCGGCAAACAAAGGATATCAGTCTTTTGGAACTAGTTTTTCCCATTCAATGATATACATTCCCAAAATTTGAAATCGATATCTTTTTTGCACCTAGCTAGGAGCCTGGGTAGTAACCCCGGGGGTCCCCGGGTATACAGGTTTTGTATAATGATAAGTTGTTGCCTGTTAGTTTTTATATTAGCTCCGGAAATAAATCTGAAAAATTGTATTCTTCTGCATTGTCCGTTATTAAGCGATTTCAACCAGATATTGTCCGGTAACGTTAATAATATTTCATGGATGAATCGTCGTGCAGTGGAATTGTCGGGCGGTTGAATTGCGGGCGCTCCGCCGTTCCCCGGTCGCGGGGGATCAAACGTCGCGGATCAATCGCAATGGATCAATCGTCACATAACCGAAATATTTATCCAAATCCTTAGTCGCCTAAATATATATATATACAACATTATAAATAAAACTTGTTGAGCAAGATATTTTCACGAAAGCAATTATAAATAGAAAAAAGAATAGCAAATTATATGAAAAAATATTTTTCTGTGGCCACGAAATTCCTATATCAATTTTATCATACAAACACCTCCCAAACAAGACTTGAGACTCCATTCTCGTCAAATACCATAAATTGAATCAAAAACTTATTAAGTGATATAGATAAATCTCACAGACTGGATAAATTAAATTTGAGAGGGACTAATAATTCCGTAAATAATTCACACCAGACATTAAATCACGCTTTGCATATAATTCACTCACAATCAGTCATATCCGAATAACACAAACGACAATTCTAAAATGAATAGTGTTTTATCATTCATTTGTGGAATTGTGAACAGAACTAATTCAACACACGTTTTTGTCAAATTAGTTAAGATATACTAACATTTTTATATTACGTCATTCAAGAACGATTGCATTAATCTGCAGTTCTTTTAATCAAATCAGTTTTAATTTTCTCCTGACGATGCCAACTTAGTTGGTGAAACGCGTCGAGAAAAGTGGTGTTTGATAGTAGTTCGGTGTTTCGTGGAAAACGCCCAGTTTTTTGTTTCTACGCTGAAGGTTGCAGTACCCACTCTAGAATGCAATTCTTTATTAAATGATCCCACATTTGAAAAAAGAGGAGATATCGCTTATATGCGAGTAATATTTTTAGATTTTTTGACAGAAAATGATAAACTCGTAATTTTTCTTTTTGACGAAATTCACATTTATATTAGAAAGGAGGAAATATTGTTTTGACGATTAAATATTGTAAATTTAAGATAGAACTGAAATACGTATTTTTTGCTCGGCCAACTTTGATGATGTTTTTTGTCGTCAAGTAACTTTTTCTGCTGGATTACCATCTATAACTAAATTTGTTCCATTGACAACTGCAAATACTTCACTGCTTGACTTCAAAATGAATTCATGATTTTGCTTGACTACAACCAAATAATTAATTAATGCGCATACGTTTTAGCAAATCTTTAACGTTTTACTTATATTTCCTTCTAGTTACCCACCCTATCCCTACCCCAATCCCTATCACCATCCTCATTTATCTCCCAACCCCTCAACCAATTAAGTTAAACGTCAGATCTCATCAGGGTATATAAGTGTTCCAAATTTCAAACTGATATTTTAACGCGTTCTCAAGTTATCGAGACACAAAATAAGGTTAACAGGCCGACAGGAATTTGTTTATAGCTTAATCTTCAATCAAATCTCGACGTCCCAAAACATTTTAGGCGTATCTAGTAATTTTTTTTTCATCGATATTATACAATGTAGGACTGCTAATTAAAAAAATATGTATATTATCATCAATTTTGTTAACAGCGTATAGAATTTTCCAAATAACATTTTTTCAATAAACTCAAAATTAAAAAAGTTACCGTACGAATTTCGAAAATACCTGTAGCATTTATCCGGTCCTGCTTTCAATTTAATGAAAAGGTAAATTCGAAACAACGTAGAAAAACATACCTAATGTTTATCGTATTTTCGTGAATCATGTATTCATAGTATTTTCTTATCTTAAACGTTTTTGTATTTAGAATTTCGATGTACAACGTTTTCTTTAAATTTAAGGCAGGACCGGATATTTGCTGTTTTCGAAATTAATAATAAAGTCAACTCTTTGAAGTTTGAAAAATATTAATTGGAAATAGAATATTACATAACGAGCATGGAAAGTATATAAAACGTAAATCACAGGAGTATGTTAGCGCCCTTTCTAGCAAGTTATGTACAATATTTTTCCCATAACCCAGGACAAAAAAAATATTTTTCTTATTGTCCAAATGGTTTAATTGTTTATGGTAACAACATTGTAATTCTTGGGAGTTTATTTAATTTAAAGTTAATTTTTTTCTTTTTATAAAGGAGTGTATTAAATTATGTAAATGATAGTTATATAAACAAAATAAAATAAAATAAAATTCTACTAAATCTACCTTGCTGTGCGTTAGGAAATCCTACCAACATGTGTATGTTAGCGTCTGTTTTCGCGCTTTATTTAAGTCTATAAAAGTATTCGATCTCCAATTGAAGTTTTTATTAATATACCTAAATTTCTATAAAACTTATATTGCAACAAATATCAAGATTATTTTTGACACCTACCACAGAATGCACTTAACAAATTGTAAATAAATAATCAGAGTATACTTCTAACGGCATATTTTGATATGAAAAGTAACTCTTTCTGCTTGACATTATCGATTCAGACTTTATCTTACCCCATATTTATGGCAACAAAGAAAATGTGCAAGTGACGTGCGGACAGCTGATAAAGTCGAAAACCTTAACAAATGGCGAAAATAAAAAACCACCAATCATAAAATATTACCATACAAATGGCGTTCACGTATTTCTGTAGTTATTTGGTTCTTTAATTTCGAATACATTAAATTTAATGAAGCTAGTTAGTAATACTTAGTGGGTATTTTTATAGGTTATCCCTCGTTTTTCTTTTAATTCAAAATTAATTTATTACCCAAACTCGAAAAGTTTGATTATAATGATAATAATTTTTGCTTCAACCCCCTAAGAAAGCACACATAACAAGTCAAAACAGTAGGCCTGTAAACAAAAGCTAACACACATGTGAACAAAAAAAAATTATTTTTGTAGTGATATGATAAAAGGGCATCAGTCGTCAATTTGGTAATGTTTAGTTTCTGTGTGAATTAGATATATGACAGGCAGGGTTGCTGAGGACGTATAGAAGTCTGCAGTTAAAATCTGCGACATCTCGCAGTTAAAATAGTAAGCATTAAAATACAAATAATTTGTTTTTGTGGTTACAGACGAAGTGTCAAAGAACTTTTTATAATTTATGTTTTTATATATTAACTTATCGGTGCAAGTACAAACAAAAGAGTACTATTTCTTTCGCACAGCTGATAAGTTTTTGTTTACCTTATCTATTACGTCTTGGGCGGATAAAGTGTCACACTATACCTTAATCAGTGCTTTTTACCAGTTTTTTGTTACTCTCAAGACCAATCAATGCAGAAATCTGTGATAATTGTTTACCTCCTATTATGTGTCGTATTATTGGCAAATTTAATATACACTCAACATCCACATATCCGAACTCCAAATTTCCGAACTCACGATATTTCCGAACTTTTTCTCACGATATTTCCGAACTTGTACTTCCACACAACCGAACTTGTCGCTGATTGGTTGACGACAAAAAACCGCGAAATTTGAAATGAGAAAAAAAATGTAAACACAATAATGCGATCGTTATCAAACATTTCGATTGTCACAGAATTCAGCAAAGAGGAAATCGCCTTCCCTCAGCAGCACACCTGAGACAGGTTCTACAAGAGTTCTTCTTCGTACAAACCAGTGGAAAACACTTATTTCAAATGGCGTATAATAAGTACAGGTGCACTTTTTTTGTGTCAATCCGTCCACTCAATTTTCGTCTTTTTTCAACTTCCGACAAGTAAATTTCTTTTTTCCCAAGAATTTCTGCTACTGACGATTTACACATATTGTACATCTTACATTGATCAACATTTTTAACACCATTTTATGCGTGATTTATCAGATCCAGCTTTTGCTCCAAGGTTAGCCTCTTAGCAGGCTCTTTTCTCTACAAGTAAACAGTACAATAATGTTTGTTTTGTATCACGGTTTTCTTAAAAATACATATTTTCTCATCATTTTTCATTTCAGTTTTAAATTATTATAGGTTACGTCAACAAAATGTTCAATAAAACAAACCTTCACTTTGAATTACAAAATAATTACTTGCATCACTCTCTCCTTTGCACCTGACATTTTTTTTTTTAAAAAATGTTCGGATATATGGATGTTGAGTGTAATTAATGCTTCGTTCATTTTATTGCGAAAACCTTGTACACTTATTAAATTTGTAGGCTCATGATGAATATGCAAATGAAGACATTTTGTTCTTTTTTTTCTTTGAAAGTTTTTCTTTACCTTTACAGGATATACATTATCCGCCAAAAGGTCATCACCAATATGGAAAACATTTCACATGTCAAGTGAAACACGTTGGTTGATTTTATCAAACTGGTATGATCGGCAACACATATGTTTTAAAATTTTCAATCCCCATAAAATTCCAAAATTTTTTAAATCATAACATATGCCATGCAAAAAAATTGTTTTTATTCACATTGATGTTAGATACAAAATGTTATGCAAAAATAAAAACTTTTTTTTAAATCGCTTTTCAATTCAGTTCATGTGGTATTGCCAATTTAATAACGTCTAAACCGTAAACATTTAATATATAAATACCGAGTGTCCGACCATCTCTATGAGAATGAGAATATCCAGAATGCAATTCCAACTTTTCAATTGAGATCATTTAGTTTACTAAAAGCTTCGCAGAGGCTCCAAAGTTGGGTAACATTCGTTCGTCTGGCGCGGAAATTAGAACAAGATCCTGTCTGATAACACTTAACAAATTTATTTCGAATCTTCCACGTGATTACGATAATATATTTCTCGAGAACTCGTGTGAACGCCTTAATAGTAATTTTGGATTCAATTTACTTATTTATCTTGTCTTTTTCTTAAAAAAAAAAAAAGGTAGTTACATTACAATACGTTATTTTTTTTCTGTTGAAGCTGTGAAAGCTTCACTGTTGTAAAAGTTTCATGATTATATTTAATCATATTGAGGTCTCACCCGAAACTGATTACGTGTTTATATTGGAACAGCATGAACTAACGACTTTATATAGTCCTAAATACAAAAATCTCATGGATTAAGATCTGGGGATCTTGGAGGCCATCTGATTGAACTATTTCTTCCAGATCTAAATCCATGTAGTGTCACTACTTGAGCCTACTTAAAATGCACGACAAAATTATGAATACAATGATTAAAATTGAAGTAATTTGTTTTTCGAAGAAATATTTGGACAAGATAACTTCATGTTTTTAAAAATTCCAATTTCTGCATTCAAATTTAAGTTTTCCCCACTCCTGGTTTTCACATAATGACGTCATCAACATTTTTTATGAGTATCCTCATGTTTTTATTATTTTGATAATAATCATTTAATTGTTCAAATGGTACCATAAAATTTTAATACTTCATACGACAAAATTTTTGAATAAATATCATTTCTAGGGTGGAAAACATGAATTTTATTACAAGCAAGAAGCAAAGATAAATGCTGTCATTCAGGAAACGAAAAGATTTTTTCCTTTAAGGGGTTACCTGCAGTCACGAGCTTACTCTGTACCTCATTTTTGACATTTTTGTTCTCTAAAAGTATGTAGTAGATTAAAACAAAAATTAGTACGTTTAAATACTTTATTCTTAAAATTTGTTTGCGATTTTTTTTTGAACATATATATTAATAGATGGCGGAGTCATGGCCTGTCGTCGGGAGCACGTTTTCGTGGTAAAGATGTGCGGTGGACACGAATTCTCAGCAACCGGTAATCAGAAACAAACAAGCAAAGTTGGGCTTTATTCTACATCGAATCGGCTAGTGACTGAACGTTGTAAATTAATTTACGGTGATTCTACGCAAAATGGCGGCCGTTTGAAGAAAAGAGCTGTTTTTTGGCCTGAAATTCGACCCTTTTAACCTTAAAAAAATATATTAATTTTGATCAGAAATTAAAATCCTACGTTCAATCACGAGCCAATGTTATCGCCAACAATTCCAAAAAAAATTCATTAAAACCCGTTAAGAAGTTTGTCTGTAATCCTGTCCACCGATTTGGAAAATGTCGTTTCGAGAAAAACGTGTTTTCAGTCCATCTTTAAAAATTCTTTAAAGTTGTTCTTCTTTAAATATTTTTTTTAAAATGATTTCAGATGGCGCCACGATGACACATAATACGTTTTTGACCTTTTAAACCAGCAGGCTAGCACGAATAATAAGAGACAGATCACCTGGCGGGATGGTAGCAAGCGCCGCGCGCCGGGGTGCAGCATTCGCTTTGGCGGTCAAAAAAAATAGGTTCCTATTCTCGTACCGACTTTAAACTTTGGAATAGTCCATACTTTCGCACTGTGAGATTTTCCAAAAATCGATTTTTCCAAATTTTATGACTGCAGGTAACCCCTTAAATTAAATATTCGAAATGCCATACACCGGCCTGATGACAATAAGCAACTCTATGGACGCATTCCTCTTGTACACTGCGAATAACGTCAGAACTAATTCGACTCATTTCATACCTAATTCGAGTTTTCAAATCTTCTAGATTTTTGTGATCTATCGACATAGATTTTTTATTTTAAATACCCCCACAAGAAAAATCAAGAACGTAAGATCTGGAAACCTGGGGGGTGTTTCTATTGATCTTCGCCTGCCGATCCTCCTCCCAGGAAAGCAGTTGCTTGAAAACTCGCAAACAGTACGTGCAAGGTGCGGAGATGCTCCATCTTGCTGAAACTAAATATCGCCATTTGGTAAGTCAGGCTCATGTTCATTTGGAAAATTTTCTGCAAGAATCATCCCCAACAAGTGCATCCCTCAAAAAAATCCATATATTGCTGCCCCGTGAGAGTTTTGTCGAAGAAGAAAAGACCAATGACTCTATCGTTAATTATCCTTGCCCAAACGTTAACTGATTTTGTTTTTTTTTTTTTTTTTTTTTTTAAATGTGTTTTTAAATTTATGTTAAAATTTTGTGAGAGGAGGGAGGCTGTGTTTTAGTGTTTTGTTGATTTTCCTTTTTTGATTTAGGGTTTAATAATGAATAAGTGATGTAGATAGATTTTGGTTTTTATTTGTTAAGGTTATTTTTTTTTTTTTTTTTATTTTTTGTTTTTTTGATTGTTTGAAGATGTAAAAAATTATATGTAATGAAGAGAAATGGGGATGTATTTTTTTTTAAAAAGAGATTTTATTGGAAAATTTTAATTTTTTTCTCTAAGAGGTGCAACACAGCTGTACAACCAACATTACCTTAACACTGTGTAAACCGATTTTGTCTCGTCTGTAAGTCTATAGAAGGAAAAATATGTCACAGAGAATCATCTCTGGAAAAAATGTGAATGTCAATGTATTCATAAATTATCTGATAAATTATAATGTCTGGTGGCCTGTTGGTTTTATGTAAACAAAGCGTGTTAATTAATTTTAATTGACATGAAAACAGTATACGTACGATCAACAGACACGTAATCTAACTGGTGCCACGTTACATTTTCATCGTTCAATTAATACGTATTATAATTATTAGGGACCGGAAATGTGTGCTATAACGTAGGGTCGGCACTATAAAACTCGTATCATCACATTATTTTTTAAGCGCCTTGTAAATTATATACGCGTGTATTTCTTGGCCGTGCATACCTACACCACTGACCGATCATGCCAAGGTATATATACTATATAATAAATGTATATACGAGTATACTAAATTCCTAAATTACACAAGTCTACAAAATAAAAAAAAGTTCTGTCTTTGCAATCAGACCCATCATTTCCTATGTATTTTGATGCACTGAAACCAAATTTGGCAAAAAAAAAATTTTTCTACCGCATCAATTTTTCTTTCCAGCCCCAGAAACTCTTATAGAGGAAATTTTTTGAAAACATTTCTTTAATTATTTTTTTTGACCTTTATATTGTTTTTTTTTGGTCGCTGAATCACGAATCTGAAGTCAAGAATAAATTTCGACTTAATGACAGCTGTCAACAAGCTGTCAAACTTATTAAACAGTAAACAGTAAAACATTAAAAAGTAAAAAGTTGATATTCTGATTACGATTCTGAAGTCAAAAATGAATTTTGACCTAATGACAGCATCAGCAAGCTGTCAAAATTTTTAAAAAAAGATAAAGAGATTATGTTTAGTACATGTTTATATACTGGGTGGACCATTTTAACCTTTAATAGCAAATAACTCGGCCGGTAAGGGAAAAAATAAAAAAAGTTGTATAAAAAAGTTGTTGGACAAGGAGGGGGACGTACGACCGTAACATTAAATTTGACCTCGACGTTGACCTTGAGAGTTGTTTGAAGGTCAAAACAACTTTTTCAAATGGAAACTACTATTTTTGACCCCGGATTTGAGAATACGGGGAAAAATACGTCCAAAATGGTAATTTTCAACAAGATCCTGACAAGGTCGAGTTAAGGTCAAATTTTCGAAAATTGTTAAATAACGAGGGCTAGCTCGGGATAGAGATTGGAAACGGTTTTTAAGGTTGTTTCAAGGTCAAAGTGATTTATCAAGCGTGAAACCCTACGTTTGACCTCTGATTTGAAATGTTTAACGTCAAGGTCATTGGTATCAGGAAGTGACCTTATTCGACCCTGACAACTTTAGTCAGAAAAATTTTACTGTTTCCAATCTCTATCCCGAGCTAGCCCTCGTTATTTAACAATTTTCGAAAATTTGACCTTCATTAGACCTTGCCATGACCTTGTTGAGAAATACCATTTTGGACCTGTAAAATTTTCCGGTCTTCAAATCCGGGGTCAGAAATAGTTGTTTCCATTTGAAAAAGTGGTGTTGACCTTCAAATAACCCTCATGGTCAACGTCGAGATCAAATTTAAAGTTACGGTCATACGACCCCCTCCTTGCCCAACAACTTTTGTATACAACTTTTTTTATTTTTTTCGCTTACCGGCCGAGTTATTTGCTATTAAAGGTTAAAATGGTCCACCCTGTGTATAAACATGTTCTAAACATCATCTCATTATATTTTTTTAGAAACTTTGACAGCTTGGTGACGCTGTCATTAGGTCAAAAATTCTTTTTGACTTCAGAATCATAATCAGCAACCCAAAAAAACTTAATAATATGCATTTAATATCAACTTTTAACTTTTGCGTGAAATTTGACAGCTTGTTGACAGCTGTCATTAAGTCGAAATTTATTCTTAACTTCAGGTTCGTGATCAGCGACCAAAAAACCAATGTTAAGATCATAAAAAATAATTAAAGAAATGTTTAAAAAAAAGAGTTTATGGGGGTTATATGGGGGTGGAGAAAAACTGATGCGGTAGAAAAATTTTTTTTCGCCAAATTTGGTTTCAGTACATCAAAATACATAGGAAATGATGGGTGTGACTGCAAAGACAGAACTTTTTTTTTTATTTTGTAGACCTGTGTTATTCAACTGTACTAACAGATAAACTTTTTATTTCAGTTAAATTAATAAGCGTAAATCATTTTTACTCCTGAGGTTTATTCGATATGTATGGCTAAATATGTCACAAAATACGTATACCTGACATTAAATATATATTGGTAGTATATTGAAACACCTTGTATATATACAAGGTGTTTCATAAAACAAATAATGCTATATATAAACTGTAATAAATCTTTTAAAGGTCAAAACTGTTGAAAAATAAATTTTTTGGAATCAGCCTTTCAATCGGAATCCAAAAAATATAACAATATACAAGTTGTTCCATTTAAAACACATATAATATATTTTATTGTAAGTACCTTGTATACATAGTTGTTGTATACGTGGAATTTTTTAAAGCAATGAGACGCAACCCTTCACCTTTTGTTTGAATTATTTTTTCACATTTGCCATATAGTGGCGTCCGTGAGTCGGACGAACAATGATATCGATTTACCCGGATCGAGAGTACAGTGAGATGCCAGTGTCAGAATGTCTCTTTGGGATTGCGCAACCCCCCAAAACGGCCGAAAACCATCCCCCTACATAATTTCCTTGTAAAAAAAAGTCTCTTCCCCCGTTTTTGAGGATGCTGAGCACGGTGGTGGTGTTGAGGATGACTTCCGACTCTCACCAACCCCTCCACCGGTCAAAACTCACCCCCTAAGGGGTTATTTTTTATTTTTATTATATCAGCGACAAAACGTCTGTCCCCCCCCGTTTTCGAGGATGCTGAACACGGTGATGGTGTTCAATATCCCTTGCGACCCCCCACCAAACCCTCCACCAGCCAAAACTTACCCCCGAGAGGGGGTGATTGATTGATTGATTTGGGGATTGAAGGGATTTGAAAAAAAATCATCCACCACCATCGTGTTCAGCATCCTCGAATGCGGGGTGGACAGACGTTTTGCAACTTATATAAAAAATAACCCTTTCGGGGGTGAGTTTTGACCGGTGGAGGGGTTGATGGGGGACGGAAATAATCTTCAACACCACCACCGTGTTCAGCATCTTCGAAAACGGGGGGGACAGACATTTTGCGGCTGATATAAAAAATACCCCTGTAAAGGGTGAGTTTTGGCTGGTGGAGGGGATGGTGGGGGTCGCAAGGGATATTGAACACCACCACCGTGTTCAGCATCCTCGAAAACGGGAGGACAGACGTTTTGTCGCTGATATAAAAAAATCACCCTTTTCGGGGGTGAGTTTTGACCGGTGGAGGGGTTGGTGAGGGTCGGAAGTTGTCTTCAACACCACCACCGTGCTCAGCATCCTCAGAAACGTGGGAAAAGACGTTTTTTACAAGGAAATGATGTAGGGGGGTGGTTTTTTGCCGTTTTGGGGGATTGCGCAATCACAATGAGACATTCTGATACCGGCATCGTGTTCAGCATCCTCGAAAACGGGGGGGGGAGGTACTCTCGATCCGGGTAAATCGAGATCATTTTTTCAGGGTTATTTCCGACTCACAGACGCCACTAATATTGAGAGAATAATTCCCCAGTCAAAGTATAATGAAAAAACCGTGTTCCAATCCCTATAATCCTCATTTTTCAAGATAATTAAACTTTTTGTTGTACGAAAGGGCATTGAAAACTGGTTCTACTAACCATATTGTCATTTTTAAGATGCAATCCCATGGCCTGCCACGACTTTTTTATACCCCTGGAATTCAGATTACTATTTAGCGTTTTTATTTAGCGTTTTTATTATTTAAAATCTAAATCCATAGAAGTAATTGTGACTCCTCAAAATCCCCATAATTTGAACAAAAAAAATGTACAACACCATCTCAAATTTAAGCGTAATATCGAATTTGAAAGCCGCTAGACAAATCAAGTGTGGAATGGAATTATGTCAAGAGAGTGAATATTATCTGGAATCACTTAAACTTAATTGTGACCTAATTGTATGTACCTACTACTGTTTTTTTGAGTATTGAAAATACTTCTGGGCGCGTGTTAATGAGAGCTGCGAAATATTAACGCCAGCGACATGCGACCTCGACATGGTCACGTGACGACCTTTGCCGTGTGTATATGTTTATGTTTGGGTTACATGTGTGTGTAGTCATCCACAATTTTGAGAGTTGATGACCTATTCAAGGGGTCCAAGGCCACCGTCGGATGCCCGAGATTTGCTGATTCGCTGAAATGGCTAAACGACATCCGAGATGCATGGCGCTTATGAGCACGTTGAATAAAAAACTTCCCACCAGTACACCGTTTAGTGAAAATTTGCCTGCGTATTTTATGAACTGAATTTACACTAACATATATACAGGGTGATTAATTAAGAATAAGTAATCTCTAAACTGGAAGATTTAGTTTTCTAGATATGTATGTACATCAAACGAAAGGTTTTGGTACCACACCCTGTATAAATATAATTGACTATGAAATGTATAAAGCGCGTAACAAAAATAGTTTTAGGCTGACGCAACCTGCATTTGAGAAATTATGGAGGAAATAATGTTGCCATTAAAGAAACGAAAATGAAATGTTTTAGAAAATGAAAATTAGGCTATGAATGAATGAATGAATACGAAAAGGGCGGGAAGACCCATGCACTTAGGCCGCCTGACGGGCCCATTGTGCACCCACACTCCATGAGTGTTCACCCAGGTATGTACCTCTAGCAAAGCATATTTTCCTGGGGTGAATCCGTTAAATCCTCTGGGTTCAGAACACAGCTCCCAAAGTGCCGCTCTTGACCCTTGCAATTGCAGGGCAGTCTGTGAGGATGCTGAGATGCAGTCTCCTCATCCTCCCGCACCATCCACATCAGGATCATCTATGACCCTTATCCTTAAGGTGAACCTAATTATTACCCAGGAGACTTTGAGTTAATAATGCTTTTTCGAACTCCTTGTTTAGGAGCTCTTCATGGTTGAAACCCCCATTGAATAGGGGACCCCTATATAGGTTCAGGTCCTATGGGGTACCCTATGATCCTAGTCTGGCCAGTCTGTCGGCCTCTTCATTTCCGGGGCCCCCGGGGGGTCCGGGTATTATGTAGTTTACAATACAACTGGCCAGATCATTTAGAATCTTTTTACAGTCAAGGACGAGTCGCGATTTGACCTTGCTGGATTCAATAGCCATCAAGGCTGCTTGACTTCCTAACCATTTGGAGCCAAAAAATTAAACTTGACATCGTACGTTAATTGTTTACATTGTAAACAATTAACGTTAAATCATCTGGGTCACATTCGAATTCAAGGTTGCTGAGTGGATGGATTCTTAGAATCCAACCTAATTATTATTATTAATAATACTTTGTCGAATTTTGACAAAGTCCATTAGTTTTCTTAAAGTAGTTGGATTATTGTTTACAATATGGTAGATACAAATTCTGCAGTTCCTAACAATTTAAATTAAACATTGACTTGTTTTCGGATTTTGCATGAAAACATGCTGAAAATTAATTTCTGCGGTATAAATGGGGTTGTATGCCCCCCCTTTTTTTTCTCGGAAGATGAGCATTTAATATTCTGAAACTTTTGTGAAGATTAGTGTAATTATCAATGAAGACAATCATTAATATAATTTAATACTTTTTGTTTTATTTAATTATTTATAAACGAAATAAAAACACCTTATAAATGAGGATAGATGCCTACTGTGTGGGTTAGATGCCTCAGTGATATTTTGACCTGTGAGATAGTTGCCCTGAGGAATTAATGAAAAAAATACTTTGATTTTCTTAATTTAAATCAACGTTAGATTCAGCTTGACGAACGCTAAGTTCTGGATGACGTTCCATAAAATACTTCCAATGACGTCCTGCTTTGCGAGTTTCTTTGTCAAAGTTATGTTCAATACCAAGTTTTTCAGTGAATTCAAACGCTGATCTTCGTATCATATCTGGTGAAATCCTGCTGCCTCTAATTTTTGAACGTGTGCGACGAGCCGTTTTTCATTATTGACGTCTAAAACCGGGCGTTTAATGCAGGAATTAATAATAGGTAAAAGCGAAAATAAATCAAATAAAAAACATACAATGTGGGATAGATGTCCTTAGAAGCCTCTTAGGGCATCTATACTCACAAAAACTGGGGCGTTTATCCTTTTTTGCGTGGGATAGACGCCCTCCAATTTAACAAATAAATTGTTTTAAAGAGTGCTAAAATAACATTTGAATATTTCTAATTAATACATATTATTGATTATAAATACAAAAATATAAACACTTACTTTATAACATTAAAAGTTCCGGGCGAGTAAAGATTATACGTAATAACCTAAATTCACAAATCTGTCGACGCGTAAAATGGTTTTCGTTGCACAGCCCACGACTCATCTGTTCGAGCAAAGTGTACGTTTTTGACTGACAGTCGGGAGGGGGTCAGCTTACATTTAAACAAAACAGGGTGGGTGTGTTGTCCATACAGATCATTACGTGAACACTTGGGCATCTATCCCCCTACGGCATCTATCCCACGTTTACCCTACGTTATGTAAGCACTATATTAAACAATTGACAAGAAATTGTATCAGCTCAACAAGGCATTTAATATCTGATTTCTTAAGAACTAGAATGGCCGGTAGAGGCGGCTTCTCTTACGAATGCCCCATTGAACGAAGTTGAGGATTGACAATGCTGTGAGGAGTCTATTGCGAACAGTCCTCTTCTTTGCCTAGGGACTTTTTGGTATCTACAGTTCACCAAAATTTGTATTTGTATAAACTGCCGATTAGGACTATCAGACACCGACACTTGTGAAATCTCACATCCTGGTGGGCAATGTTGCTTAAACGCCGATCTCACATCTACAAGATATTCATAATCTTCTCGGTATATGTTATCCACAAGCCGGTATTCTGCTATCCATCGGTGTAGATTTCTGCCTGTTTGCGTAACTACATACATATGTATGTATGTATGTAAGTAATAGTCTCTTAGAGCATATCCCTGCCCCAAATGGTTTTCAAGAATACGACGGGCCAAATTCATCGCAACTGCATCTACGTACATTCTCGGTACACTGCAGGTAGTCCACGGCAGCAAGGCCATTGTAAAGGCACATGATGACGATCAACTTACTAATCGAAAACATTTTTGTTAGAATATGCACGACAAAGAAATCGCAAACCTGACTGAATATCACATGCAAGATAACCCGTTTAAAACGACAAGACCTTCAGGGTCAAACCGCCAAAAATCGTAACAACAAAACTGTGTTTTATTTTTATTATAATTTACTTTAGAAATTTCTGCCAGCTGTGTCTGGTATTTTCAATACGCCTACGATACTTGCGTAAGATGCAAGATCTGTGAATTTTTTCTTGTAGGTGCATATTACATACCATGTATGTGCATAATACCTACTGAAGACAAGAAGAATTTTGGAATTTTCGTAAAAATAATTCCAAGGCGACTGATTTACACCCAAAAAGAACTATTATTTGGTTGGTAAAAAAATACATTAAAATAAAACTTAAGCAAAACTGCAACCCATACTGAAACAAAGTGATATGGAAAAATGATTTGAACATTTCTTGGCGCACACAAGGAAAATATTGAGCCAAAAATTAAATTTGAGTGATTCTAAACGTCATTCAACTTTTCTTGACATAATTCCTTTGCACATTTGACTCATCTAGCAGCTTCCAAATTCAATATTTTGCTCAACTTTGGATCGTATATAAAGAAACACATTGTATATGTTATTCTATTCAAATTTCGCATTTTGAGGAGTCCTAATTAACACCATGGATCCAGATTTAAAAAAAAACGCTAATTGGTCATACTGAATTTCGAGAATATTCAAAAAAGTGTACCAAGCCATGAAGTCAGCATCTTAAAAGCGACGATAGGATCACAAGAGTTTTCGATGCCCATTAAAACGAAAAAAGAGTTTAATGGATAATCTTAAAATTGAGGAATATATGGATTTGTACATAAATAAAAGTCGACACCCTATATATACACACATACATACACCCTTATTTCTAAACACAGATACGAAAACAGACCACAAATAAAAGTGTTTCCTACCTCCTTTTCTTTTCTTCCAACTGTATACTGATTCAACCAGAACAACAACCTTCTCACCATAACTAGTCTGATTACTTCCAAATGGTATAGTGGAAGTATTGTATGGCTGAACTATTTGAATATACGTAATTTCAGGGGTGTTTTTCTATTATCACAACACTCACAGCACCAAAACGGACCACACTGTATTTGGCTCTAGAATAAGCATGTTGTGATTTCTCGTATTGCTAGGGTGTAAAAAAAAACAATTATTGGGCGGAAACCGGAAGCTTCCAGGCGGAAGCGATCGCTGAATCGGTTATTGGTTCTTGATTAAGATTACATTTCACGCCCCCTTATACATCAATATATGTCTTTTGGAATGCTGTTTCCGAGTAATGAAACATTAATGATTTTTTTCTATAATAGATATGTTGGTATACATATGTTCGGTAACGTATTCTCCCCCAAAGTTTAATTTCTAATAATTCACTAAGTATGTTTTCTTTTTCTTTTGCAGTGTCTAAGAAATACGATAGAGTTTTTATTTATGGAAACAAAAACCTTCGTAAAGAAGTTATTTTTTAGTATATTACCTTCACATCCACGTAGTGGAGTAGGAGTATACGCAAAAATGGCTAAAATATTCTGAGACGTTGAAGTTATAATGACAAAATTTTTTAACTGTAGGTACTTGTATGCCGGTAAGTATACGGCAATATTCTAGGAACATACAGGAAAGGTAAAAATAAAACTAGTTCTTCATACAATTTTTTCTCATACGGTGCTCTCTTACCGAGGCAAAGATGTACCTTGAACTCTACTTTTCTGGGAAGAACTTTTACACCTCTCTGTAGGTTTTAATAATTTCTGAGCATTTTCTGGTATCATAACTCATAAAACAACGATATTCAGATGCCTTTTAAATAATCAGGGAAGTGAGAAGTGGACTGACTCAAACATAAAGAAGCTGAAATTTTTTATTTGCTATACCTACTAGATAATAGCTTTAGTTAACATTTTGAAAGACAAACAGATGTTTAGAGGAAAATTAAATTAAATTTTCACGAGTCTGTAGGGAATAACTTGTATAACGTAAAAAGTCGTATAAAATTTACTATTCAATTAATTTAATAATCCTCGGCGAGAGTTTAAAGAGAAATAGCTCGAATTTCTGCCTTACCTCATATAAATTTAAAATAGCCTCTAAACTTTTATGCATTAGGGTCAATAATGCAGTCAAATCCCAACAACATGCATAACCCATTTTCAACTTTTATAAACTAAGAACTTTAATAATCCACGTTGGCGGGTGCCATTAAAATTTGCCCCGGAATATTTGAGCTGCACAAGTAATCTGTCCTTAACCTTTCATAACTCTTTTTCTGATTGCGAACGGATAATCTCGATTTTAATTTATTTTCTGAATACAGGATTAAACTAAAACAAACAAAGATCCGTCCAGGATGATTAATAGACGCGGAATTTTATTCCTTTATTTTTTTATTTTTCGCTCAAGCCGGCTTTATTAATTATCTCCAGGTATAATTAATTTTACTTGAGGGCGGGTGCTCGGTGTATTTGCACTTTGTTGTTGATATACGGTATATTTTTTCATTTAGAAAAGAACGTTTTCTATTCGGCTGTATACAGAAAAAGAAAACTAATGACAAGAATAAATCCAAATCATAATTATTATAAAATAAACATTTAAATGATTCCCAGAAAAAAATTGTGTGTCGTGGAACGCACAGGGCCGTCACCTGGGCTGACTTTTAAGGGGAGGCTAATCTTGGTAGAGCTTAAACCTTCTTTTATTACAGCGCAGACAAGTCAAAATGGACACAGGAAGCTTAACATTTTTGTTTCTTATTTTGAGAAAAGTGTTGTTTTTCTAATAAAAAGCCGTTTCTGTAAGAGAATACCTATATTTAAGTGTACTTTGTGTATCCAAAAAAGTACCTTAATAAATCAAAACATCGTTTTAGAAACTCATATATTTTCCTTTTTCACCTTTTAGAAAAGGTAACCACTCGAACGAGGAGAATTGTGAGTTAAAAGATGCAAGGAAAAAAATACTTTTAATTTAAATTTTTAGTGGTGAATTTGATATGAGTTCTCAAACCAGCCCTATGGGAAAGCCCCCCCCCCTACTATCCTTACTACTATGACTACGGATTTGGAAAATTAAAATGATCCGAATATAATGTTTTTCGAGTTTAATGTTTGACATTGTGTAGAGCAAAAACACAATCAGGCAAATTAATATAAGTTTAAGATTTGTTTGGATCATAATTATGTATGTTTTCACACATTTTTGTAAAACTCTGTCTGGTGTGTGATTACTAAAATTTAATTTAAAAAAAATCTTTGACCTATTTTGATTATTTAGGTACTCCTTTTTAACCCTTCCAACCTCCCACCCTGTTAAGCTAAACACCTTTAAATATGCCGATTTTATTATGTTGTACATATATTTCAAATCTGAAGTGCATAGTATCTTGTGTTGTTTGCGAATTAACCACAGACAAGGAAACGAGTGTTACCCCCCTTTAACCCCAAATCCCTCAACCGATTAAGCTCAAATTCTAATCAGCTCCAGACATAGTATTGGTACATAAGTGCTCCAAATTTCAAGTTGATATCTTAACACATTTTTGAATTATTGTGTCCACAAAAGACGGTTTACATACGGACCGACAGACAAAGAGAAAATTTGTTTCGCTTAAACTTAAAAAATTAAAGCCTATTTAGCCAAATAAATTAAAAAAAATGTCATAATTACTATTATTAGCCACTACGTAGATATGGAAGTAAGACTGATGTTGGTTAACTGTTTTAAGAAGACAACTCATCTAACCAATATTTTTTAACCAAACCGCAATTACTAAAATTATCGCAATTATTTTTTAGAACCCTTTATCAATGAATTACATGACGAACTTATGGAAGGGTATTTTCAGCAAAATAATGCTACAACACGTACAAACGTACATATCAAACAATAATTGTTTATTTGAGAGAATTTTTTGACATTCGACTGGTGGATTTTCCTGCAAGGTCTTGAGATCTTATGCACTATTTTATTTATCGACACCTTAAAAACACGTTTTTAGAAGCACACGTCACATTATCGATTGGCTTTATGAAACCATTAGAGATATTTGTGCTAACATACCCCTTCAACAATTGGATAACTCATTTGATAACATGAAACGCTGGGTTCGTTTTTGCATTCAAACTGAAGGACAATTTGAACACTTATTCTAAGTATACAATTTTTTTATTTTGTTTTTTCCTTTACGAATTTATCTCACGATCAAATTAAACAACTCTATTGCACTATCAAGTATCACTGTTGATTTGTCATTAGAGCGGATGGGATGTTGCCAACTTCGTAATAAAATTCCAGCCAACCCTAATCGAGAATATATTTGAAGGCCCGATATACCGGGTGAGTCGTTTAACTTGAAACAGCTATATACCTCGAAAACGGTGTATTTTTAAACAAAACAGTTCGAATAAAAGTTGTTTGATCTCGGAAAAGCAACAAAATGTGATTAACAACAAGATATGATTTTTTTGATCTTGACAGCGCTCAAGGTCTTTTGAAGGTCAACTTTATTTTTTTATCTGAAACATTGTTTTATCCGATGTGAATTTCATGAGATTTATCACTTTCGACAAGTATCCAGAATCCTATTTATCATAAATGGTAATTTTTGTGACGTTTTAAATTTCTAAAAAATACCGTTCGAAAATATTTCACATTACTACTATTGCCGCTAGAACTGAAATTTCATTGTTTTCACCAGTTACAGTTCTAGCAACTGTAGCGGTAGATCCATACATACATGAGAGATGTGTAAATTAAGTAATGAGACCGGCAACGTAACGCAGGAAGGGCGGTAGATGAACATGTAATGCACCTTCAGAACAAGTTTGAACTTGTTAAAGTCATTTGTTTGTTCTTTGTGACTGTTTTCGTAATCCGGTTTTTTTAGTGCGTTTTAAAAATGAATGACATTAGTTTAGAGCAACGGTGTGCTATCAGGTTTTGCTTCAGACTTGGACACAGCGCGATGGTGATGAGACTTGGGTGTTTGAGTACGACCCAGAAACCAAGCGCCAAAGCATGTAATGGCACACTTCAAGCTCACCAACACCTAAAAAAGCAAGAATGGGCAAGTCGAAGTTCAAATGCATGGTGATTTGCTTTTTTTGATTTGGTGATAGCCAGGGAATTGTCCACAAAGAGTTTGTGCCTCCAGGCCAAACAGTAAATCAACACTTTCACAGAGAGATTCTTGAAAATCTTCGAAAAAGGGTCATGCGTGTGAGACCAAACATCAAGAACACCTGGATGTTGCATCGCGACAATGCGCCTTGTCATACAGCCATTTCAGTAAACGACTTTTTAGCCAGTAAAAACATTCCTGTGTGTTCTCAGCCTCCTTATTCGCCTGACTTGAATCCTTGTGACTTTTTTCTCTTCCCGAAATTGAAAAATCACCTCAAGGGACGTCATTTTGAGACCACAGAAAACATTCAAACGGATGTAACCGACCAGCTGAAGACTATTCGAGTATATGAGCTCCAGCACTGCTATGAGGAACAGAAGAACCGTCTCCAGTGCTGTGTGGCTTCCCAAGGAAGTTTTGAAGGAGACAATACTGAATTGTAATTATATTCGAATAAAAAAATTTCAAGATATCAGTCTCATTACTTAATTTACAAACGTTGTATCTTCTCGAAGACTTTCTTGTGACTATAGAATGTCTTCGACCGATACTTTTAGAAAGTAGATCCACCATAAAACAGCTACAACTTTTCTTTCTAAAATACTACAACTTTTCTTTAGATTGAAATTCTCAATAGTGAGATATTAGTATCCATTGAAAAAAAAATAAAGATGACCTTCAAATTACCTTGAAGACATTGTCAAGGTTACTACTTGAAAGTCAAACAACTTTTATTCCAATTCTTTCAATCCTTCTTATTAGATGGATTTGATTTGTTATTAATTTTATTATTAATTAAGTATGTCTCAAGTTGAATGACGCACCCGGTATATCTCACTTATATCGTAAATGAATAACTATTGTTTAGGTAGTAATTTGCATCCTGCACGCCGTAAAAAAAATGTATTATAATTACATATCCTAACTAAATATGGTATAAATAACGAGCCATAAAAAAAATAACGTCATCAAATCTGGCTATGAGATATGAAAATAGCCATCATGTCGAAGCTCGAAACGAAACTTTGTTGTTGTCAAACTTTTGTGACAAGTGACTGTCACAATGACTACTTGACAATTAAATAAGGTTGCCTTGACAACTAAATAACTTTATAAACTTAAGATTAAGAATAGAAATACGTCTTTTTTGTTCGGCCATTGATGACATTTCTTAATGCCTCTATATAATATACTAGCTGAATGGGCACTTATGTTACTGAAAGTAATGAAAAATTATACTTAAATTTACAAGGGCGTTTTCTGAAAGACCTGAAGTTAGGAAAAAAGTTTCTTTAGATTTCGTTCACCTAATTTACCCCTATTGAATAGGATATACATATTCTATTATATAGAGACATCCAAAAAAAACGTAATCAACACTGGCTATGAACGAGAGAGATGGAAATAGCGGTCATGTCTAAGCTTTTCGGTTATGTCAAACTTTTGACAAGTGACTGTCACAATTTGTAAAATAAACAATGGCAGTCATATGATGTGACAGTCTTGACAAGTAAATAAGGTTATAAATTCGATCAAGAATAGAAATACGTCTTTTTTTTCTCGGCCAACTTTGATGACGTTTTTTTTGGATGTCTCCATATATTCTAAATACTATTACTCAACAGAAATAATCTCATTTACAGAGTAAAATGTAATACATATATAAAAAAAACACATAAACATAAATTCTTCCCTTCGGGGAAACTTCCCTTCGAATTTATGTTTGTGTTTTTGTATCGTTCTTTTTCCTCATTTTGTTTAAGCCACTATGTAGCCATACCCTCTGCCGATATAAATTATTTAACAGTGATTTACGAAGATGGAATGTTTTACGAGTTATTAAAAAGAAATAACACATCTTGAAACAATATCAATCAAAAAATCTCTACATCAGCTCCAATTTCTTCTCCATCTGAAGTAGTCACGTGACACCTAGGCAATAAAATTCCTGGCGAAATCCCCCTGGTACATTGCTAATAAGTAATAACCACAGGGCGAACGAGGGGATACTTTAACGACTCAGACTATGATAGATTTTACATCGACGAGATCATAAAATGAGATAGAAATTGGGAATAAAGCTACTATCTTATTAACTTTATCATTAAACTTTCGTTGCAATGATAATACAGGGTGACAAAAAAATTTGTCACTCCCAAAATTCTTTGTTGTTTTTGTTAGTAGAAATAATAGCGTGATACAAGCCACTTTAGCATATTTAGGTACACCAAAATTTACTGATACAAGCAAAAGTGATGATGTCGCCTTTTGAGATACTTCAGCCTTAACTTTCCCTTCAAAAATTGTATTTCAGAAAGTCAATATGGTTTTATTTCAAGGACATCTACAATACTACTACGAATTTAGTTTGCTTCACTCAACACACATCTAATATTTTCAATAAACAAAAGCAAGTAGACTTTATATACACTAATTTCAAAAGCATTCAATTATCCTTAGGAATCTCGGAATACTTGGGTTCATCTAATATTTAATAATATTTTTTTCTGTTATATCTAGAACAGCGAATGGAATACGAACTTTTCAATGGCTATAAATCTTGGAACTATTGCACACTTTTCTTCCTCAAGGTTCAAATTTGGGCCTACTACTATTCCTTTTGTTTATCAATTTGGATTATAACATAAAACATCAAACACTTTTTAATGCTGATGATATTAAAACATATTCATCAATTATTACTATACAGAACGGCATTCATTTGCAGCAGAACCCAAATAAACGTTCACCAGTATGGGGAGCATTAAAATTAAGTAGGCCTTTTAGAACTGCTCCTTTGAAATATTTAAAAAGTATGATTTGGACATCATGAATAAAAAGTCTTTTATTATCTTGTGTGTTGTACTGGGACAATATTCTAAATCCGACGAGGTGCAGAATTGTTCTCGTACCTGGTACATGATAGAATTCATAATGAAAAGTAATAATGTTCAATCTTTAAGTCAATCTAAATATGATTATTTAACAACAAGTCTACATATATTTGTCAGAAGTTGGAGTCAAAAATGGGTGTTCCCATTTAAAATTATCAAATGACCTTCAAGACCTCCAATGACAATAAAAATCAAATTAAGGGTTATGATTAAGTTTCTTAAAAAAAAAAACGACGTTCTTTTTGTTTGCCCAATATACTTTTGATCACAATCTTTACAACTTATCTCGTATACTCCTGACTTTTCGTTATTGTCGATTTTGTCTTTGGGGTTACCCAAAAGCGTCTGTAGTTTATTTTTCGAATTATAAACCAAATTGATATTAATATTTTTAAAAATGTTATCTAGTCCGCGGATGAATTTAGGTTCATATGGTAACGAATCAAATTTCGAATTGTCAGTATCTCTACGAAAAGTCGTGGAATTGTACAGGGTTCTCTTAAATTTATGCTTTTTTTATTACCTATTAAATGGACTGAGTAACCGTAACTCATTGTTTCTCATGTTCAAACCTCTCTTTAATGAGGGGGAAATTTAACAAACGGTGAATTAGAAAATTAAAACTTGCCATTTTATGTTGAAAGGGGTGCTGAACCAGCCTTTAGGGAAATACTCGAATTTATATTTTACTTCTGTCTCAAATTTACTCATAAAAAAGATTTGCAATGAAAGGTGACAAGGAGTTACCCATTGCCGTCATGTTGTTGAAAATATTCACCATTATACTGAAAACAATTTTGATTCATACAAATACTAATAAGCCGAATATATTCCTTAATAATTTTATCGTCTAAACCATTTAATTCGAGTAATTCCCTGAGATAGTCCAAAGTTTGCGGGATTGGGACACTTGGAAACAATGAGCATACATCAAACGAGACCAAAATTCCACCTTCTTGCAATTGGATATTTTTTATATTGTCAATGAACTCACTAGAATTTTTAACTGAAAAACTTGTTTGTGCAATAGGCAAATTTTCGAACTCGTTCGTTAACCATTTTGACAAATTATAAGTTGGGGATCCTATCGCTGAGACAATTGGTGTTACAGATTTTCCTGGTTTATGTATTTTTGGTAAACAATACAATTTAGGTATTACTGGATTTCACCATTGTAATTTTTGTCTCAGTGAAGGAGTAATAATGTTGTTACATTCTTTTAAAGACGTTCCTTCCTACTACAGACTAACTAAACTACTATAGATATAATATAAACGACAATAACGAAAAGTCAGGCCAACAAAAAGATCTATTTTGACTAGATTTAAAGAACACCTGGCTCATTTGAAATATGGCAGAACAGAAAAATCTTGTGTTGCCCAACACGCTTTTGACAACAACCATAGAAGAGACATAAATAATTTAAAATTAATTAGAAATGTAACAAACAGTAGACAGTTGGATGCTTGTAACAGTAGTATGAATAAGGACAATGGTCCGATACCCACCACTGTTTGTTCTGATAAACAAAGACAGTTACTGTTCAGTGAACCGTGGCAACAAATTTAGTATAAATAGTGCAAGTGTGTAGGCTACAATTTAGTTTTAATCTTCTCCTGAAGATGCCAACTTGGTTGGCGAAACGCGCGTCGAGAAAAGTATAGTTGTTCGGTGATTCGTGGAAAACGTCCAGTTTTTTGTTTCTACGCCGAAGGTTCCAGTGCCCACTCCATAATTAAGTTTCTTCTCACAAAATCAACCAGCTTGTACAAATGTATACATGCTTTATACAACTATACAGCTATACTATAATATATAAATCATATTCCCAATATCAGGTAAGCATATATGTTACTTGAGAAAATCAGCCAAATTAATGATGGTAATGAAGTAAGGAATATAATTGTTATTATCCTATATTTTTATTTTTATATTACTATAAATGTCCAGAATATAAAAGAATCTAAGTAAAGACGCAATTCTTTCATTAAAAAAAAAGTTCATGAAAGTTCCATATACGTGATTGTAACTTTAGTCAACTCAGATCGGCCATATTGTATTTTCTTCAAAAATTTTTGAAAATCTGACCTTCGATTCTGAACGAGCAGATCTTTTGCCATAAGAAAATATTGACTTGTTATTGATTTTTAAATATTTTTTATGTTTCTTAATAAAAACAAAACAATCGTTTGATATACACGTGTCCCTAATGGGTTTTCAGAAATAGGAAAAATCGCAAACATGAAAATTTAGAAATGCAATATCTCACTGCAAAAAAAAAAGATATTCAAGCAAACTCTACGGCATTTGAAAGGGGAAGACTTGTACTATAAGATCCCATGCATGGTTTTTTGAAAAAAAAACGCGGTGCTACATAACCTCAAATATATCAACAGCGTTTTTTAAACATTTAGGTTAGAATATCTCAAAAACCTGACGTGATAGAGCAATTCGGATTTGTTTTCAGTGGGAAATATTACTTCGGAAACAACTATTCATTGTCCAGGGGCACGGCACAAAATTTTCAAAATTATGCAGGGTAGTGTAATTTTAAGCGCTTTACGAAGGATAAGAAAACTTTGCGAGTATGCAATTAGAGAAAATGGCCATCATTTTCAACCGTATTTATGTTTGAATAAAATTAGGTAGATATGTTTTTGAATTTGCCAAGAAAATCGTTTCAATAAGACAAGTGAGTTAGAGGTGGTGTCCGAAAAGTACAAATTTTCACTGTATCTCAAAAACAAAGAGGGCAATAAAAATTTTTCCTGCATCTTTCGTTTCACAAAAAAGTAGGAAAGGAATGTGCAAACTGCAACTCTCTGTCTTTAAAGACAACTGAGTTATCCCGCAAAAGTGCTGAAAACTGGACATCCTGGCAGTCTATATGTATCTCTAAAACAGCATAAATACCAATTGCAAATTTTGTTTTATTTAACTGACGTATGACGTTCTGTCTTACAGTTTTCAATATGGTTATGATATTCATTTTTTTTAGACACACTGTATACATATGTACGTATATCTCTACCTCGAGCTTAATGCGCATTCCCTAACTTACAAGAAAAAAAACATAACTCTTCTATTATTTTCCATTCTCACAAATAAAACGTGACGGACTGTATATCACTCTCAACTTTTTACGTAGGACGAAATGTAATAGGCTGATAGTAATCTGCAGTATATTAAAGATGTTTCACGCTAAGTAAATAATCCTCAAATAGGATAATGTAGAACAGAACATAAGTCACAAAAGCTATTACAAAAGCTCTTTTTCCATTAATGTTGTTACACAAATCATTTTTGACCCCACCTTATTAAAAGTTACTCCGAATTCTGATTATACAGGTTCGGGAAAAACGGAGATGAGAATATTAAAGGTGAAAATTCATTCTAATTTTGCTCAGGTTTACCTGTTTTACAGCTCGATGTTTATTAAATATTTTGTTTTATTAGACTCTGTAATATAATATAAATATGATATATTATGGGGTGTAATGAAAATACGCGCAACACGCAAAAGAAAGGTAATACATTGCCGAGAAAAAAATCCTAGTAATCATAGATTATTAGAATACACTATGCATACATACATTGTACATACATTGTGCATTTTACTTTATTATACCATATACGGTGTCCATCATAAAGTTTGCTAGAGGAACATAAAAAAATCATATTTATTAAGTACTAATATTTTATTATTTCTGACAACCAAAAAATCTATTTTGACACATGTCATGTGAAAGTTGACGGTGATACCAAAAATGGTCAAATTACCAAATAACTAGATTTATTTTGTCTCATATATGGTTTAAAATTTAGAAATATAGGTATGTATATGGGGTCTTCGGTGCATTGTCAACAATTTGCCTTAATAATATTTTTCGATATATTGTCAATTTGACTCATATTTCGGGTACCACTGTCAACTTTTCGGCACAAGTCTAGATTATGGGAAACAAAGTTTTGAAAACATTTTTAGTTTTCGAGACTAATTAAGAGGTGCTGAACACGATACAGTTGGTCCCGTATTACGACGATTCGTTTTTGAGATATACCGGGTGACCACGAGATTACTACCCAGGCTCTAGCTGAGGCACGAAAAAAGATATCGATTTCAAATTTTGGGAATGTGTATCACTGAATGGGATGCAAAATTTAGTTATAAAAACGACTGATCATCACTTCCTGTTTGACCGGAAATGCCCTAAACTTTGTTATTTTATATGGAACACCCTGTATATTATATATTTTTTTAATTCTACTGAAAAAACTAAGACTAAAACATGTATCACGTCCTATACCTATCTTTGACAGTTTCCAAGAAAATCACGTTTAAAGATGTCAAATGTGTCATTTATAAAATTCTTTTGAAAGAAAACAAGTGAAGATTGGGACAAACTCATATGATATATTGAACTTATTTTAGAAGCACTAAAGCGTGACATCATTAAAATTTCGCACTTCCGGCTCAACCGGAAAATACCAGAAGTCATCTTTAGTAACAATTTACTGCAATAATTTTAATGGAATGTCCTATAACTAATTGGATATTCGAATTCTACAAACAATTTCGAATCATTCTTATGTACACTTCCCTATACCCAAAGTTCATAGTTTTTGAGATATTAAATGTTTATTGTCAGAATGTCATAGGTATGAACGATGCATAAATAGAAAACGATAGAATCAGTCAATGCATCTATCAGAGCTGCCTAGAAATTTTAATATAGGTAGGCGCTATCACATGCTTTTGTTTTTAAACGTCATTTTCTTCATTGTTGCTTAATTTGACAGTTAATTCTTACTGTTTACGTTTGGTAGTAGTGTTATTACTTCTCTTTTATTTAAAATGCCACTTTTTGCTCAAATTTTGAGCAAAACAATTTTGCTCAAATGGAAAATCTGTTAAAGGAATTTAAAAACAGGATCATTTATGCCATCAAATGAATGGTGGACAATTTGAACATTTAATTTATGGATGATATTGCATTTTTTAAATTTATTATCTTCTTATGTTTTTTTTTAATAAAAATTATATCTCAAAAACTATGAACTTTGGGTATAGGGAAGTGTACATAAGAATGATTCGAAATTGTTTGTAGAATTCGAATTTCCTATTAGGCATCCTATAGGGCATTCCATTAAAATTATTGTAGTAAATTGCTACTAAAGATGACTTTCGGTATTTTCCGGTTTAGCCGGAAGTGCGAAATTTTAATGATATCAGGCTTTAGTGCATCTAAAATAAGTTAAATATATCATATGAGTTTGTCCCAATCTTCACTTGTTTTCTTTCAAAAGAATTTTATAAATGACACATTTGACATCTTTAAACATGATTTTTTTGGAAACTGTCAAAGATAGGTATAGGACATGATACATGTTTTAGTCTTAGTTTTTTCAGTAGAATTAAAAAAATATGTAATATACAGGGTGTTCCATATAAAATAACAAAGTTTAGGGCATTTCCGGTCAAACAGGAAGTGATGATCAGTCGTTTTTATAACTAAATTTCGCATCCCATTCAATGATACACATTCCCAAAATTTGAAATCGATATCTTTTTTCGTGCCTCAGCTAGAGCCTGGGTAGTAATCTCGTGGTCACCCGGCATATAGGGCGGTCTTTGTGTTTTTCGGGGTCAAAGGTTAAAATTTGGGAAAACCGGTTTTTAACCCACGTATAGTATAATATCTGCAACGTGGTCCAGTTGTTTACAAACATGTCACGTATCACGGTGTATAATTGACTAAATTTGCCACATAATGAGAGCCAGGCCATTGAGTTTTGCATGAGAGAGGAACTTTTCCCTGCTGAGAAAAAATTGCTCTCAGTGCATTGCACTCGAAAAAGATTAATTTTTGGAAGAAGAACACTGTTGGTTGTTTAGGTTAGGTTAGGTTAAGTTACGTCAATGGGTTGGGTTATGTTGAGGCACACTTTGCCCCGCGAAAACCAGTTTTGCGCGCTCTGTAGCCTAAAAACCCGAAATATCCCTTCCCTACGTATCTCGAAAACGAAGCGTCGTCGTAACACGGGACCAACTGCATCTTGTTCAGCACCTCCTAATTAGCCTAGATTAACTAAAATTTTGTCAAAACTGTGTTTCCCATAATCTAGACTGGTACTATTGAATGTACACACATTATATTTAAAAATATCAATAATAAAAACTATTCCCATATATAGCCAACTTTATAGCGGCCACTGTATGTAACTGGTTGGATTGGGATTTGATTCCACGAGACAGTTGCGCAGCTAAAAGGGTGACGTATGGATTCTTCCTCAGAACATAATGTAACTGTAATAAAAGGTAGTGTATTGAGCGTTGTAGAAATTTTGTAGAAAAATGATTATACAGTGATCTACCTGAACTTCTAAGAAATCAATGTCATAGTTAACTCGTTGATACAGGTGGTCTGCAACGCTGGTATTTTTCTTTATTGTCCAGTCTAGTCTCTCTGGTGTTCTTTTAATATGCATTCTATGATTTATCCGGTCCTGATCTAGGTATTTTTTATAATAGCTAGCTGCATTCTGATTTATATACCCCTTTTTTCGTAGTTTTAGATAAACGTCTTTATTTGTCGGTAACAGTTGTTCGATTTCTTATCAGTTCTGTATCTCATTTTAATGTTATGGTACCTTAGCGTTTTTCTCATATTGTTTGTAACACCTACGATGTAGCGTAGAACATGTGAGATAGAAAATTGTATTCCTCTTTTATTGTACTGGATGCTGCAATGGACTGTTGTCATATCCTCAGGCGTGTATTAAATTTTATTTAAAAAAATATACTATTTTTATTGGAACCCTTTCTTTTTCTACTGATACATTTTTTTTGTTTTAAAGACATGACCCTACCTATCTTAATAACTAAAATTTTCGGCTGAAGCCGAAGATGTTAAAAAATATTTCTGACGTTTAGATTCCACCCTCCCTTACACCCTCAATTCCCACCAAAAAATTCAAAAAACCTAAACTGGTCATCCAACCCATCTGTCTTAAGTTCAATTTTCCGCTAAATCCGACAATGATAAAAAAATTCTGACGTATGGATTCATCCCCATACACCCGCACCCTCAATTCCACTCAAAAAATTCAAAAAATCCAAACTGGCCATCCAACCCACCTATATTTGGGTTAATTTACAGAAACAGGTTCCAGAATGAGTGATCATTTGTGATATATTCGCAATTTTCTTAAGGTTTACAACTGTCACGTAATCGAAAACTATAATTATTTTAAAAACTATTAGGAATAATAAGTATAGGACGTTGTACAAGAAATGCCTTTGAATCCCCCGTAGAATACGAAAATGCAATACTATACAGGAGGTTATGTTTAAAATGAATAAATTGGCATCTACTTCCGGTATAAGCAGAAGTCTCAGATCTCTCAAAATATTTTCGTTAAATAGAACATATGGCTTTACTTTGTCGCCAAATTTTCGGTTTTGATGTTCATAAATTCTGACACATCAATATAGGTCCACCGCGGTGAAACACCGTATGAGAACACCATGGGACAATAGAGTTGGGGATATTAAGGGACGCATCTTAATGTGATAAGATACTCATGCAGAGGTACCACACTTTTAAGAATAAAAGTTAATGTTCTGAAATATGTAATATAATTAAATATGGAAAAATAATAAGTTGACGTACTAATTCTCCCAATTTTCATTATCACTTACAAACATTTTTCTTGAAATTGTACCAAAAGTTCCAGCATCATTTTATAAATAAAAAAAAATGTTTTAAATCTAATGCCATGTATATTATTACTTTGATGTTCATTAATAAATGCAGCATGTAACAACACTGTCCTAGGACGTTTATTTACGTACATATACGAGTACATAACAATTCTAAACATTTCCGGTTAGCAATTTAATATTAACGTGTTGTTGTGCCAAATGACCGGAACAATATTTTATCGTATTCTACATATTACAGTACTAAAAAATATATGAAAATAGTATATATTACGGTTTGGTCTGCTCTGTACAAAAATACATATGAATGCTTTCGTGAGCACACATTTTAAGTTTTTATTCCTTCAAGATTATTTTGCACTACAAAGTTAAATGTGCACCAGAATTTAATAACACACATGGAAACTAAACATGTTTTTATATTTGATATTATTAGGAATTATTATTCGCAACATCAAGGGTGCGTCCATAGTAAATGTAAGTATGAATTATTAAGATTTTCACCCCGTTCTGAAGTTCACAAAATCTGACGTAACAAATATTAATTTATCACTTTTGCACCGTTATTATTGTGCAAAATGTTACGTGATTTATAATATATTCGTAATAATTTACCCACCGCACGACACCCTAAGACTAGCCTCGAAATCATCTACTTTTTTTATTATCAAACAAAGATACCGGAAAATCAATTTGTGCAGATAGAGTTTGTTTTGACTGCGTAGATAAGAGGATAAAATTGGGATAATAAAATTAGGGTGAACAAATCTGAAGGGTAGTTTATTCCGCACCTCTGAACCTTACAATTAAGACAATAGCACAGTGGGGTGGAAAGCCTCTAAAACTAGCATTAAATAAAAAAATTAAACCTATTTAGAACTGTCTATTTATTTTACTTTAATTGACCATTTATTAACGTATAATAAGACAATATTCAGATGCTTACGAGCTTATCTTAACTGTGGTAAGATGTTGCTGTTTAAGCGATTTAAGGCTAAAGCTAACGGGGCGCACTGGTTGACCTTTTGAACAGTTTAATGATTTTATTTCAGCTTCATTTTATGTTGTAATAATTTGCTAATCATATATTTTCGCTATGGAATCTTCATCTTCAGGTTATGTAGATATATTCAGATAGCTTTGAACTAATGTTTTAAATGATGAATATACATGTAAATGAGCTTGAAAGAAATGAGTGTTTTAATTATCATAGAATTTGCTAGCACTGAAGATTTTAGTTATGGTCAGAGGGAGAGAGTAAAGTAGTTTTTTACATGTAGGTTAGAGTTACAAGAATGTCAACATATTTCGATGTTTTGCTATATTTTGCTTTGTTAGATTGATAGTCATTTCGCATTATGACGATTATATTTTATTTTATTCTAGAAACGATTTAAATACTTCAAATACATTATTTATTACGAGGAGATATTCTTAATAGTAAACTCAACATTTTATACTCACATAGTGGTAAAAAATAGCCTTAGAGTTATTCATTTCATACCACAGCGAAAGTTATTCATTTTTAAATCAATGAATAGAAACCAAATATGACATAAAAATATATAGCGTGCCATTTCAATTAACGAAATTCATATTCACTTCCAGTATATCCGGATGTGCCAGACACACGGCATTATTTTAGATGTGTAGACCATCTCTGATATCTCAAGTTAAAATTTCAAGTTTCAGCTCCGTATCATTTATAGTCTTCCCAAAACGTTTAATAGGCCGCTCACCATGAAGCACCCTGTATGATGTAATTAGGATTAATATCAAGAAATAAGTGTTATTTTAACAAACCAAACATAAATCATGTACCTGTACAAGGAAAATAAAAAATACCTTTTTGTTAACAAATTTGAAAAAAATTTGCCGTACCTACATATACATATAATTAATATATGATGTAATTATTTAACAAGTTCTTTTTTGTATGAATCGAAATTCATTTAAAGTCACGTTTGCTGGCTTCTTGCCCCATTGTGCATCATCTTAAAAGGTTTCATCTAGTAGGACTATAAGCCAAATTTTATTAAGTTACGTCATAGGTTACAATAGGTATTTTTGAAAAATTACATATACGAGTACTATGCTACGTTTGAAAGCGAACATCTCAATGTTATATAAACAAATAAAGTTATTTGATTCAAATTCCTGATTTTTATTATCAATATTTGATTCAAGTATTGTTTCTGTAATATTGCCAAGGTGATACATTGTATAATAAACCTCTACACACCTTTAATGAAAAACAAAATGGTTGTTTCAAAACGGTCATTTCTAGATTACCCTCAAATGCTAAGTTGTTTCAGGGTAGTGTTTATCAAGAATTTTAAACAATCCTTAGTAAGTTAAAACAAATCATCGAGAATCTTCTATCGTTTTTGAAAGCTTGTGAGAGGAAATATTTTTACTGTTTTCCAACACTTTATTATGTATTTCCACATCATTAAGATTTTGACACGCCAGCTACTGCGAAAAAACATACTTCTCACGTGAACATACGAGTATGTATATAAATTTGATATAAAAATCCATTTTCTTATAATCCTTTGTAATAAAATGGTAACTGAATTACCTATAAACATATAGGTCACATAACTAATTTTTTAAGAAAAGTGATTTTAAAAGTTAAAACTAAATTTAGTAGATATGAAAGAAAATTATGAAAAATAACAAATTTCTATTTTCAAACAATGCACGTTGATATCCTGACAGCACGTAAAACGCTCAAAAAAATTTAGCTGAACAATATCAATTGAAATAAAAGTTTTTGGTATTCTAAAATATGGCGAATGCGCTAGTGATAGAAGTTCATACATTGCAACAACGGATTTCATACTAGATGATTAATTTAGTTAAAATTAAATATGCTAATTAAAACTGCTAATTTCGAAACACTGACGTAACTGGAAAGAGCATTGTTTTACGTACAGTAACGAAAATATCAATGTAGGTTACATAAAGAAATTTTGAGAAATTCGACGAGAAAGAAACTAACTAAAAATGAAAGAAGATTCATTCTGTGCATGTGACATTCTGACTGCGCAAGACACTCGGGAGAATTGACGAAATAATTGCAACGAAATAATTAGTAAACACAATTTTCCCGAGTGTCTTGCGCACTGTCAGAATGTCAGCGATGCACAGAATGAATCTTCTTTCATTTTTAGTTAGTTTCTTTCTCGTCGATTTTCTCAAAAATTTCTTTATGTAACCTACATCGATATTTACGTTATTGTACGTGAAAAAATGCTCTTTCCAGTTTCGTTATCAAAAATAAGGGTTTCGGCCTTGTACCAAAATGCCGAAAGAAATCGAGATCCGTATTAAAAAATGACAATTCATATATGTATGTATTATATATATATTTAGTGTTTCAGCCATTGTTACGAAAAAAAAAATCAGTAACGATTGTTGATCGATAAACTGTATCGATTTCTTTCCACTACTTTACGAAAGCACTGTATACATTTCTTTATCAAGTAGATAATCCCGATCTGAATAGTTGCATTTTTTCCTTATACATATTCTCCACATAACTAAATCCTGAAATGTTATTTGGTAAATATCAAAAAAAAATCTACCTAATTGGTGTGGTACTCATGTAAGCATAAGTTTGGCTAAATTAAATATATAAAATTCGCTTATTTTAGGGCAACCACAAACTTATAGAGCCAAATTTGGGCGATATTCCTTATCAAGCAAGTTTGATGGTTCGTTTAAATAACTCCTATTACCAAACATTCTGCGGAGGAAGTCTGATTCATCCTCAGTGGGTACTAACGGCTGCCCATTGTTTAGAACAGAACAATAAAGCAATGCCCACGTAAGTTTTTTCTTCTCTATGTCTTAAATTTAGCAAAGGTTAGTAGTTAAAAGGTTAAATTATTTATTTAAAGGTGTGATATGTGTCTCAACAAAAACTAAAAAAATAATGTTAGAGTAACGATTTTCTGCATTTTTATCAAATTAAAAAGTAACTAAGAAAAGTTCAAAAAGCTGAAAACTAAAAAACTAATACCTAATTTTTTGTTTACAGTGTCCATAAAGTGTATAATATTTTACTATACTGTTTCTTTTTAACATGCTTCTGTCGTGAATAGAAGTTTAAAATGTTGCTCTATTTTAAAAAAAATATTTGTGCCTGTCTACATTAAAGATCACATATCGTTCTAGTTCTACTTTCTCACTCTGTTGTCATCAGAAACAGATCTATTAAATAATTAATTTATAACACAGACGCAGTCAAAAAAATTATAGTCGTTATACTACACTGTCAAACTCACATGATTTTGAGGTCGTTGAATCCGAATCCGTGGTTCATTTTTATCTATATCACGTCCCGATTCGTCCATAACCTAAGAAAAATCGGGAAATCGACACTATTCAAGTTGAGAACTAAAACCCGAATAGCATATCTACCTATATGTTTTCGTAAGTGTTGAATTCAAATCCGTTTAAACGCCATCTCATCACTAGAGTCCGGAAATATGTCCGGTAACGCAGGGCTCGGCTCTATAAAATGCTATGATAATGAAAGTATAAACTATAAACCGTATTTTTAAGCGCCTTGTACATTACATACGCATGTACTTCGTTCCCATGCTACATACGGCATTGACCCCTTCCCTAATACTCTCCAGAGCCCGCGTTATACCGCGTATGCGCAGTAGTACGTTATCCCCTTTCCACTAGTCGCGGGAACGCGGGAGAGTCTAATGCACCAAAATTTCAATGAAAAATTCTTTTATACAAAAATATAGACTTTCACAAGAATAATTTTTGGGATTTGGTAGCTCTTTGAGATAATATTTAGTCACGAAAATTGAGGGCTTAAATATATTAAAATAATGGGTGGCAACATGTGAAAAAAATTTGATATAGGAATCTTACCGTTATTTGTAGAGGAAATCAGCTCGCCGTCTTTATTGTTCACAAAAATGTTAATCGCCTTTTCATTAAAGTCCCGGATTTGTTTCACAAAATTTAATACAATTAAGTATTTGGTTTAAAATATGTCTGTTTTTATCCACATTTTCATTGACACGTCTTATATTTTCACGATAAGCACTATCAAGCTGTTGCCTTGTGTCTACCTTTCCCAACACACTAAAATCTAAGATGTTATGTAAATGTTTTTCATTGTAGCTAGGATGTTTCTTAGCTAATTCATTTAAATGTTTTAAATCACTCACCCCTTCTTGAGTCCATGCACTTCGGTTGCCACCCATCACTAAACAAATAAAACAAAACAGTTTGTTTGTTTTAGGACACATAACCACTTAAATCTGTCGTAGACACTACTATTAAAATTTCGTGAATAATTTCGCGATTTTCCTACGTCTGTTTTGGAAATAATCAAATCGGATATCGGCCTTCCTAACCGTTTAATTTCCGTTCGGATCTCGTATGTAATATCTTTATTAGTCAATAAAAAGTCCACCGAATTCATTTTGAAACGTTTCACAATCACAAACAGTAAAAACACACTTCTCAGCGAAGAAAATAAACAATCACTAAAAAAGGTCACTCAACAAGTGTGACCCGTTCAGCTGATTTTCGAACGATTTAACGACGTCTGTCTGCTGCAAATTGTCTCCAAACATACCGGTCACCGAAAAATCCCGATTAAAAACGACGGCTGGGATACTGTGTGCCCTCGGAAACGTGCGCGAAATGCGACTACGGTGGCTCGATGCGAATTCAGACTACGGTGGCTCGGTGCTCGATCGATAGTCTGTCATATATATGTGATAAAAATCATTATTTGTGGTATAAAAGGAATAATAATTAGAATATGAATAGTTTGTCGTATACAACTAATTGATATTATTGTAAGAGTAATTTATAGTAAATTAACACAAAAGAAATATTTTCTATTGAAATTTGGGCTGTGCACGTGCCCCTGTGCCCTTTATCACCAGCCGCCACTGGTATTTACACTAGCCCCTTATATCTGCGTAATTAAAAAGGGAATTCCCCGGTTAACAGGTTAATAAGCTTCCGCAATCGGCATTCTGTGCAAATAGTTCCCGAGTTATAATCAATTGAATGCGGAAAATCGCTAATTGTTAACAATTTGTTATAACAAAATAGGGGCTTTTTGCAAGTGCTGAATTTTTTTATACATACAGTTGGATGGCCTTTATCATATACCATATACGGAATATCTATAAATTAATTATAACGTTGTTTAAAACAAATTTTCTGGAGGTATAGTTTTTTACGCGACGTATAAAACCTCGTACATAACAGCAAAAGCACAAAAACAACAAAAAATAAAGTATTTCAAAAAACGCAAAAAAAAAACATGTCGCTAAGTTATTTTGTTGTTGAGATATTTAACGTCATATGTGTTTTTGGCTCATATCTCCGCTCCTATTTGTCGCTACCCGTCTTATATAGGGTGTATCTAAATAACACCGAAAAAAACTTAAGAGGTGATTCTCCGATGAAAATTAAGGGGGGTTTTCGGTATACATTTTTTTGAAAACACCCTCCCCTGAAAAGTTACACCCCCTCCTGAAATTCTAAAAAAAAATAGTTTTTCTTTTTTATCTTCCCTAATCAACCCTAATCAACCCTATCAACCCCTAAGATGTTCTTTAAGTAACTTTTTTTCGACAAAACATTTTACATTTAAAAAGTATATCTAAAATGTCCCATTCATTTACTAAATTTTGATCTCTTCAAGTTTTTTCGAATAGTTAGCGATTAATGAGAAAACAAAGTAAATATATTTCAATGCATTTTCAAAAAGACGAGCTGTTTAACGCGAGGGTATTTTGCCGTAAGATCTAGTTGCCGGTTGTTTACACTGGAATGCATAGAAACAACTGAAAGAGGGATTGTGAAATGTCATTTACTGTTACTTTTTCTTACTATTTCGCAAGTTTTATGATTTTGTGAAGAAAATAGTTGGTAAACCGAAAATATGGTTAACTATTCGAATTTTGAAATGGCAGATATGCATTTTACATATGGGTGTGTTAACGGTAATGTATTGAAGGCGCAAAGAATTTATGCTGAACAGTACCCAGAACATAGATTACCCCATTATACTACGTTCACAAATATTCACCAACGCTTGCGGGAATTTGGTAAACTTGAAAAGAGAAGTCATGACTCATGACTCTGGCCGTACCCGAGAAGTCAGAACTGAAGCTCAGGAAGAATACGTACATAATTTGATCGAAGAATCCCCAGAAACTAGTACCAGGAAAATAGGTCGTGCGCTAAATATAAGCCATTCGGTAGTTTTTAGAATTTTAAAAGAACGAGAAGAAGAAGTTATCATCTATCATCTTCAACGGGTGCAGGTATTACTGATTCGAGATTTTTTACCGCGTGTGGTTTTTTGTCAATGGTTAATTAACATGATCGGCCATGCGCCACAATTCTTAAGAAATATTGTATTTACTGAAGAGGCGAATTTCTCAAGAGACTGTATAGAAATTTTCATAATAGTCACACATGGGCCGAGCAAAATTCTCGTGGCTTTTTTGAAGGAAATCATCAGTGTCAATTTTCATTAAATATGTGGCTCGGAATTATTGACAATCATTTAATAGGTCCCTATTTTCTTCCACTGCGATTAGATGGTGACTCATATTGCCATTTTCTCGAAGAATTACCTGTTCTTCTTGACATTCCCATTCAAATTAGGCAACAGTTATGGTTTGTGCACGACGGAGCACCAGCCCATTTTAGTATACGTGCAAGAAGTCACTTGGATGAGGTGTATGCCAATCGATGGATTGGTCGAGGAGGACCTGTAAACTGGCCAGCCTCGCTCCCCTGACCTCAATCCTTTGGATTTTTGCATATGGGGATATCTGAAATCCTTGGTCTATTCAAGCCCAGTTGGAAATATCGATGATTTGCGAAATCGTATTATAGCAGGTTGTGAAACAATAAGAAATTCACCAGGAATATTTCAAAACATACGCAATTGTATCAGAAATAGAGTAGATGCTTGTATTAGAGCTGAAGGCGATCATTTTAAACATTTTTTTGTAGATAGTATTGTCGATATTTGACAGATTTTTGTTTTTTGTTAATTTATTATAACATTAAATTATTCATTCATTTTATTCATGTTCACTTCTGTCCTTAGTTCCAAACTTCTTAGCCTAGTAGAGTCATAGGTGAACTATTTGGTTGACTGTTATTTAATAAAATGTTATAATAAAATGTTGTTTAATCCCAAGTTTTCCCAACTTATCCCAGTCATTTGTCTCTTCAAGTTACTTTGAAATTAACTAATCCAACTTAAACTAACCTAACCAAGTAATAAATTGAATGTTAAATAATTTCAAAACAATAAATTTGAAGATAGGCCGCGATCAGCACCTTTATTTAATCACTTCTTATACAACATTTGTGTTAAACAGTTCGTCTTTTTGAAAATGCATTGCAATACATTTACTTTGTTTTCTCATTAATCTCTAACTTTTCGAAAAAACTTGAAGAGATCAAAAAGTTAGTAAATGAATGGGACATTTTAGATATACTTTTTTTTAATGTTTGAAAAAAGTTATAAGAAAAAACATCTTAGGGGTTGATTATTTCAACCCCTTAGAAAAATACTACAGGGGGTGAAAAAAAATCAGAGAGTATAGTTTTATTAACAGATACTGTTCACCAAGTTTCGTTTCTTTAGCTTAATGTACAGGGAAGATAAAAAGAAAAACATTTTTTAGAACATTTGGAGGAGCGTAACTTTTCAGGGGAGGGTGTTTTCAAAAATGTTATACCGAAAACCCCCCTTAATTTTCATCAGAGAATCACCTCTTAAATATTTTCGGTGATATTTAGATACACCCTGTATAGCCTTGGAAGACCTATTCCAGACTTAAATATTGTGCCTTGTATAAAACGAAGTTTTAATAGAACTTCAATTGGGACATTTATGAAAAAAATTTCGTGGTTGTAATATAAAGTAAAGTAAAAAAGTTCGTGGTTGTAATATAAAAAATGCACTTTTTTGTTTTCTCTGCTTACAACCTCTAATTTCTCGTTTACTTTCTGCTTTTACGAAAACCGGATTGAGTTTCTGGCAAGATCTGCTACTCGCAATAAGTACTCGTAATAACAAGAACATTTTAACAGTACATAAGAATATAATTTTTTATAAGAGCCTTACAGTTTCTAACTTTCAGGTTCGGCCTTGAAAACTTAAATATTTTCAGTTGTGCCATATTTCTCATAAGTGTTCTTTTGCAACTCCCACATTTTTTTGCACGAGCCGCTACTGGTGAGATTGTTTTAATATACGTATCTACAACTTATTTTCACTTTACAGTTTTTGATCTTAACCTTTAGAGGACGGGAAATCCAGTACATTGGCTAGAAAAAAAAGGATCCTTGTCTTTATTCAAACATCATTATTTTAGGGTTTTAGGGTCGTCAATTACGAATCTGAAGTCAGATTTTAAAAATTCAAAATGGCGGATCTAATATGGCGGACAAATCCTATTTGGGGGACACAAATTTTAAATTTGCTAGAATTTGGACTGTAAATTATATATTTGGGATTTTGAGGTCGCTGATTACGAATCTTAAATCAGATTTTAGAAATTCAAAATTTCGGATCCAATATGAGAGACAAAAATCTTAAATTTACTCGAAATCGTTCTGAAAACTGTACACATGGGTTTTTGAGATCGCTGATTATCTTTTTTTTTATATGAAATCAAAATTTTATTTAAAAAAATTCAAGGTGGTGGAAATATAGCGACGAAAATTTTTTATTTCAATCAATTGTGGAATAAAATATGTATCCATTTGTTTTTAGCATCACTGATTACGATTTGGGGGTTGCTAATGACAAATATGATATCAAATTTTTGGAATTCGATATAACTGATTCAGTTGGATGGATTCAAATTGGTGCAAGCAAGATGCCAGTTGATCAAAATAATATATATGAGCTATTTACTTGGGAAGAGCATTGTTTTCAGTCTGTTGTTGAATTGAGAAATGTCCATATAATGTGTCAAAATAAATTCGAAATACCAAAATGTTTATTAATTATTAACGAATTATTATCATTTGACTATCATGTGATGAATATTTTTCTATTGCATCCGCCATTTCAAATTTGAAAAACAATAAATTCGTGAAGAGCAATAAATTTTAGGACTTTTTTCTATTTTTTCAATAATCTCTAAGTCGAATAATTGAATTTTTTCAAAGTGGAAAAATTTTAGCGCTACCCTTCTGAACGGGAAATCCAGTATACTGGCCCGACCCATGATCAACACTTTACCCATGATCAATCTGTGATATGAGACTCTTTTTTTATGCATTTTCTTAGAGAGATCATAAGCCCAAATGCCCGTCCTCTAAAGGTTAAAGCAATTTCTATAGTATCGAAGTGTCCGTTAAAATATTGAGCCTCTTATATTCTATTAATGTAATATGCTTATAGAACCCAAGTGTAAGCAAATTTCCTTTACATTAGGTAAATGAAACTTGAATGTATATATCTTCCAAATATCGTGGAAACATTTGTGAAATATTTTTTTCTCAATTATCAAGTGAATATAAAAACTTCGGATCACCCACTTGAACACATTACACATTACAATTGTTTGTTAATTTACTAAACGTTTCATTTTCAAGGAATGCGATATATATAACCCTAGGAAGTATTTACACGAACGGCAGAGGAGGTCAGAGGTTACAAGTAGAACGACTGGCAATAAACAAGAAATACTTAGAGAGTGGAATTGCAGACATTGGATTAGTTAAACTAAAAACACCAGCAAGATTAGGTAGGCTGGGGAATTTATTATTTTGCAACTTACTTGAGAAGTATGAAATTATATCATTATTAGAATTCAACATAATACAATCATAGGTATATTTTTGATGAACCAGAAAAACTTGTAATACCTAGTACTGGTACCACTCATGTAACCCAAAATATACTCTTTTTCCAGAAAAATTACCTTTCTGAAAATGGCAACCAAAAATAAAATACTTTTCTATTAAGTTTTATAGATATGTATAGTCTATTAACGCTCCTATTTGAAAAGTTAACAAAAAGCCATATTTCTTTAACCAAAGGCATATCAAATTGGTAAAGACAAGCGCTTCTTGTCATTATTTTTTTCTTCGAAATTAGGTTGAATCTAGTGTTGATATACTTTAATTTTAATAACACCGTATTGCCTTTTCAATGCACTGATAAAGCAATCATTTTAGGGAAAAGCGTAAAGGTGATTAAACTTCACACGAATCAAGGTGAATCTCTTATTGGAAATACGGCGTATTTAACAGGCTATGGCATCATAAATGGTATTAACATGCATACATAATATACACATATTCAAAAAACTTAAACGTCCATTGCACTACATTTTTTAAAGTACATAAACTTATTTTTAAATGTAGTAACAATTCCTTCTCAACAAATACTTACCTACTTTTAGATTTTTATCAACAGCCAACGAGATTAAGAAAAGCAGTTCTCCACATAAACACTCCTGACAAGTGTTTAATGGATTCCCGTGACGATGCCACAGAAATATGTTGCACCTCTACAATTTCGGAAGGCAAAGCATGTAAAGTAATAAAATTGTTACCAAAAACTCTACTCCATACATTATCTTAATTGAATATCAGCAGATTGGTTTCATTAGCGAGCGATTTCTAACAATGGCATGAATGTTGCAGAACTTGGTATATGAGTTATGGTGGTACAGTTCGATACTTTGAATAGAAATAGACTTCAAGGAGAGTGTTAAGGGGGCTTTCCCGCTTTTCGGTTTCAAAAAATCGTTTTTTTTTTTACTGAAATCGATGCGTTATACATTCAAATTTATTATCCTGAAATTTTAAAGTGATCCGCGTATTAGATTTCGAGTTACAGCCGGATTAGTGACGACGGTCCCGGCGCTTGAAAAGAGTCACGCAGGGAAAATGGAGGTGGACAGTATAAAGGAAGTGTTTCAACGATCCGAAGAAATGCATAATGTAAAATATGCTCAGTATATTGGCGACGGGGACAGTAAGACCTCCAAGGCCAAGACTTTGGATTTGGACCCGTACAACAACGATCCGAAAGTAATGAAAAAGGAACGCGTCGGTCACGTGAAGAAAAACGCATGGGAACCAAGCTCCGTAATGCGAAGAAAACAAACAAGAGACTTGGGGGAAGAGGTACAGGAAAACTGACCATCAACGTAATAGGCGAATTGAGAACTTATTACGGTCTGTTACTTATTATCCGTATTCGGCGAAATACGGATTCAGTGGAAAAAATGCGTGACGCTATCTGACGTGAAGCCAAAATGAGGTCTACAAGGCAGAGGAGGGTGTCCTGTACGGGCCCCGAATTGATGACGAACTGTAAGTAAAAAAAATTTCATAATTATATGGAAAAAAAAAACGTAAAAAAAACATCAAACGCATTTTTCTCAAAACAACGTTTTTGAAACTGGAATGAGATTTTTCTCTGACACTAATTAACCGATTTTAATGATTTTTCTTTTAAAATGTTCACAAATTATGCCATTAGTGATCAACATAGGATTTTTTTTGATATTGCAAAAATTGGATTTTTAATAACAATTTAAAGGTAGAAATTTAAGGTGAAAATCGAACTTTTTTCAAAGTTGCACCAAATCGCGTAAAATTTGAATTTCAAAAAAACCCCTATGATAAACACTAACAATAACCCTATATTTTATAAAAATGTTTCATTTTTTGATTTCAGATGAATAGCGTCGTAGAAAATTCTCATTTACATGAGACATATCCGCCTGAAGTAGCTGCATTGGAACAAGGATCGACGGCCGCCATTTTGGTTTAAAAAATAAATAAAAAACTAAATGTAACACACATACCTGTATTTTTTAATAAAAAAAAATTGGCTCAATACGTTTTATACTTCAAAAAAAATTCCCAAAAAAAACTTTTTTTCCAGCGAAAAAGTGGGAAAGCCCCCTTAAGTCGGGTAAAATGTTGAACATAACAAGATCTATTTTAATTTTATTATTAAGATGAAAATCATTTTATATCATTTCAAATATCATATCTGCACCATCAATGGCATTTTGGAAATCGTATTCCCAAAAATCCCATCTGCTAGTGACCATTATACCGAGTGATACGGAGATCTCGATCTTTTTAGTCAGGCAATATCTCGATAACCAACTGACAGAAAGATTTAAAAAAAAGGTGAACCCTTTCCGTAATTTTCTTTCCCTTTCAAATTCCCGTAATGCTGTAGTCTCTAATACCAAATTTGCCATGTATACAGGGTCAGTTTTATAAAGGAATACCCTTTATTTTTTTTATTTTTGATCGATTTAAAAAAAAACTTATGTGAAACGGTTTTTTACGTAGACTCCAGATAGGATAACGAATTTACGAAAGCTCCTTAAACACAGACTGTCCCATAATTATGTTAAAACTTTTAAAGAGTGTATTCTATACCTAGATAATTTTAAAGGCAGCACCGTTTCCAAACATTTTAGCAACCCTGTATATCGGGTGAACCATTTTCGATGTTTTTAGGGTATCTTGGAAAGTGTCAGATATATCAAAAATCTAATACAGAAGTCCTGGTCTATTTTTTGTGAGACTTACATTCGTCAAAACAGATCACGGCTCTTGAGATCAGATTTGGTACTACAGGGGCTTTAATTTTGATTTTTTTTTTAAATGCCCGATATTTTATTTATTGTCGCAAATAAGAAGAAACAAATGCAGGATTCTTGATACTTCATGACACTTTTTTCCGTAGAATCCATTGATGTAGTCATATTTTTAAATTTGTTTATAACTAAGAAGCTATTATTCAGTTTTTTTTTTCACTGGAACCCACTCTTTTTTTCACTCACACTGTACTTTGTTACGCCATCTTTTTTTGTTATCCACATTTACTTTAAGAATAAATAAAATTATTGATATAGACATATCATATATGAGCAAAAAAAATGTTATTGAAAGTACTAATTTATCGTTATTAGTGGCGCTACCTACATTTATTATCTTCTACAACTGCAGTAAAGTATCAATAAAGTATCAAAATAAAAACCAATAAATATTTAGTGCGGATAAACTGGTACCCGTTATCATCTAAATACAGTTGGCACAAATATTGGTTAGAATAATAGACCTCAGAAGATTTTCAAGAAAAATTTGTTGCGGCCATGTGAACTGTCATCAAATTAATAAGCATTCATATTTGAAACTCTTAGTAGTGACGTGAGAAGATGGTACCAACTGTATTTAGATTGTAATTGACAACTTGAAGTTTAAAAAACATATTAAAAAGTTAGTATTAATATTTTCAAAGGAAATGTGAAATGCAAAAATATGGCCTGGCAAAATATACCGGGCGCCGTTAGTAGTGAGGTGCAAGGACCGGTACCAACAGTATTTAGATAAAAATGTTCAACAGTTTAACTGCACTAAACACTTGCAGTTTTTACTTTTTATTATGCCGGCACTTCACTTGGCGTAGCGTATTCGTATATTTGTTTTATTTGCCCAAAAACGGCGATGTGTAGAGAAGCTATTCGCTATATTTGCTTTATTTGTACAAATAACGCGAATAGCGCTAACAGCAAATACGCGTTTCTGTTCACTTGTCGGTTTTCAATCACATATCAAAGAAGTCAAACAAAGCGAATATTTGCGGTAACCGTCCACACTTGGTTTCATCAGCGCCGTATTCGTCGTGGTCTTTTAGTAACTTTGTACTTATGTAGATTTAACATGTATTGGTAACAAGAAGCATTCAGGTAATAAGTTGCTGTCGCTGTCAACACGTCCGTCACTGTATTCACTGGTTCTAAATATTCAAACATATTTGGCATATTTGAGTATTTTGATATATGTGTGGATAGCATGTTTGGAATATTTGCGAATACATCAAATGTTTGGACAAATACAGCGATACTCAAACACAAATACGCTACGCCAAGTGAAGTGCCACCATTATAGTTGTGAAGTAATACCAAAACAATATAGCGCCACTAATACACTGATGAATTAATACTTTTAATAAAAATCTGTTTTGTATCATTTCTGATAGAGCCCGGCGCTATGGTCGGCAACCGAGTCACCGTTCTCGAATTATTAGAAAAATATCTTCACCATTGATTATTTTTATTGAAAAATAATGTCCTTACTTCTGATGTGATGAATTTTTCAAAGAACTCGAGAATAACTTGAAAAACGGTGGCACGTTGCCGACCATTGCGCCGGGCTCTATTTGTGTCATATCATGACATATTTGTGTCAATATTATATATTGTTAAAGGAAATGTGGAGTGCAAAACATGGCGTAACAATACAGGGTATAAACTGAAAAAAAATACAAACTCGGAAATATCCACGGAAAAAAAGTGACAAAACAGAATCCTGCTGAATTTTTTTCTTCATATTTGCCACAATTAATAAAATATCGGACGTTTTAATAAAAGACCAAATAATCGCGATAACCATGATCTGTTTTGCCGGTTGTAAGTTTCACAAAAAAATTGTCCGGCACTACTATATACATATATCAGATTTTTCATATCTTACACATTCCGAGTTACCCTATAAAAATGGTCCACGTGATACACATTAATTCTGTAATGCCTTTTTCGTTAAATATTAACGCAGATTATTAAAATTTACTCTACACACAGTAATGCTAGACGTAGAGTAAAATGAATTTACTGAAGTAAACCTTCAAAATTAATTTGTTGTGTACCTACCTACATAGTCTGTTTTAATTCATTCAAATATAACTCCAATATGCAAGCTAGAAAGCCATTGCTACTCTTTAAATTCCATGAATAAACATTATGAATAAAATGAATTCGGGGTTTAAAGAACGTTCTAAATTAGAAATGCAGCAATGTGCCTCGGCTATAAAATGTAGGTCAACAGCATGTTGAAATAAAATAAGTCATGTTTTTTCTGTGTACAAAAGTTGTTCTGCTATAAAATTTTCAACACTACGTAAGTTATTTACAGTGAAAGCTCCGATAAGCGGACACTCTTAGGACCAAGATTCAGTTAACAGACAGATTTTAAGTGATATTTATTTACGTATAGAAGACAAATATTATATATCAATACCACGAATAAACGGATGTATATAAAGTAAATTAAGTTACACGTGTACATTTGAAAAGAATGAATTTACATATACCTACACAAAATATGTACATATATGATTTGAAAATTTAAAAAAATCCCATATCTCCCATAAAAAGTTCGCATCATATCATGCCCGTCATGTCGTGCCATCATGTCATCACGATAGCAAACCGTCACGCTAGCATAACGACTGTACTCTCATTTTTTTAAGGAAAAACCATTATATCGTAAGAGCCATGTTTAGACAGTGAAGTAAACAAATATTTCTATAAATAATCCAAATTTGAATCAAATGCTTTTTTTATTTTACGCAATAATGAGTAAACTTTAAATTACTGGCAAATAGCGAAAAAAATAATACATCATCGAACGTACTAATCCATAACTCGACAAAGGGACAAATATGAAGTAGAAATTTGTACAAATTATTAATGAGTGCCTAAATAAAAGTCCCTGATTTTTTCAAGGTTTTTCATTTTTTTTTGTCTTCATTATTATTAGTAATTTAAAAGATTTTAACATTTAGTATGTTTTACGTTCATTTTTTTATGATTACTAACTTCATAAAACCAAATAAAATAATAATAAAACAATGATTCACTCTCATTAGTTTTCACTTCTCTCTACCGTCAAAAGACATTTTTTTATCTTCATTAGTTGAAAACTTATTTATGAAAAAATGTTGGGGTTATATTGAGATTGAAGATGATTTAATATTCATTTTAATCTGAGATTTAAAATCAGAGAAATGGCTTTATTTGAGAAAATTTGGAAAGACCTGATTAAGAAAAGATGTTCAGCTGTTTATTCTACAATTTAGTGTTTTACAAGTGTTCTTTTTTATATTTATTGATCACGATTTTTTTACTCTCAAATTAGTCACAATGTGTTTCATAGCTACAAATCAAGCATGTGAAATAACAATTTCATAAATTTTTCGATTAAAAACCTTATTTTTCAAAAAATATTATTATGTGGGTAAAGGAAAAAAAATACAAGTTTGGTGTATTTTTACACTTAATTTAAATGTAATATAATAAACCAGTGAGTTATGCATTAAAATAATTAATTTAAATGTAATTTAATACACCAGTGAATTATGCATTAAAATAATAAAGGGAGAGTACATACGTAATAAGTACATTGGCCGCTTATTAGAGCACTGCGTCCGTTTATGGGAGATTTTAATAAGAAATGATTGAAATTACAATGTCCGCGTCCGTTTTTCAGAGCATTCGCTTATCGGAGTGTATTTTATATGGGAAAGTATCGGCAAATATTTGGTTTCACGTTTGTCCGCTTAAGAAAGATGTCCATGTATTATGGCTGTCCGTAAGGAAAGCTTTCACTGTAATTGAATAAACGGATAAGATTGCAGGGTGCAAAACTTCAAAAAAATCATTAAAAAAAACCATTTTTATCTGCGAAATATGTGTTTTAATCGTCAAGTAATTTTAATCATCAATCAATTTTAATTTGTTTTAATCATCAAGCATTCATGCTTGTGTCTTTTTCGAAATTTCAAAATATGTTAGTAGTTATGGAAAGGACCCCGCACAAACCTTATGGGATTTGGTTCTCGGTTAAATTGATCGAAAATATTTTTATTTTATAGTTTAAAGTTAGCTAAGAAAAAGTGTCCATGGGCGCATAGCCTAAAAACCAATATATTTTTAGATCGGTGATCGAGACGAAAAATAAAGAAAAAATCCAATAGTTCTCAGTATCTAACAATTTTCTTAGCTTTAATTCTACACATTTAAGGCCTAGGGGCATATCTTCGAGTGCACTGAATTCGAATATGACATTTGTTTTTTTTATACAGGGTGATACCTACCAACATAACCTAGTTTTTGACTGTTTTTTCTCTCGTTTTCTCGTAAATAAGTTAATAAATTAATAAGTTGTTAAATACTAATTAATAAACAGTTAATAATAATTAATAATGATAATAATTAATAATTGTTAATCAATAAGTTATTAAGGTGTTAGATACTGAGAACTGTTGGATTGTTTCTTTATTTTTCGTCTCGATCACCGAACTAAAAATATCTGTAGCTAAAAATCTATTGGTTTTTAGGCTATGCGCCCATGGACACTTTTTCTTGGTGACCTTTAAACTATAAAATAAAACCATTTTCGATCAATTTAACCGAGAACCAAAACCCATAAGGTTTGTGCGAGGTCCTTTGAATTTTTATTTCATACCAGCATTTCGTTTCTTAGATTTTGTAATACCTACTCAAATAAGAAATATTAAATTTTTGAAAAAAATCGTCTAACAATAATAAGTATTTATATTCACATGCAAATTATCAAAAAAAAAAATCATAAATGTTTTACAACCCGTTTCCAAGATATTCTGTGGGATGAACATTAAAAAAAGTTTCGTTTGAAGATTTTTACTATTCTCAGTTTCTATGTGGGTGTAGTAACAACCACCTAACGAGACATCCAAAAAAAAGTCATCAAAGTTGGCCGAGAAAAAAACGTATTTCTATTCGTACTCAATTTATAACGTTATTTTACTGTAAGACGTCACATCATATGACGCCATTGTTTATTTTACAAATTGTGACAGTCACTTGTCAAAAGTTTGACAAGAAAAGCTTAGACTGACCGCTATTTCCATTTCGTTCAGAGCCAATGTTGATGACGTTTCTTTTATGTCTCGAATTCAAAATAAGAAAAACTCAAATAAGAAATATTAAATTTTTGAAAAAATCGTCTAACAATAATAAGTATTTATATTCACATGCAGATTATCAAAAAAAAATTCATAAATGTTTTTCAACCCGTTTCCAAGATATTCTGTGGGATGAACATTAAAAAAAGTTTCGTTTGAAGATTTTTTTACTATTCTCAGTTTCTATGTGGGTGTAGTAACAACCACCTAACGAGACATCCAAAAAAAAGTCATCAAAGTTGGCCGAGAAAAAAACGTATTTCTATTCGTACTCGAATTTATAACGTTATTTTACTTGTCAAGACTGTCACATCATATGACAGCCATTGTTTATTTTACAAATTGTGACAGTCACTTGTCAAAAGTTTGACATAACCGAAAAGCTTAGACATGACCGCTATTTCCATCTCTCTCGTTCATAGCCAGAGTTAATGACGTTTTTTTATGTCTCTTTATAAGCTGGTGCTTTATCACAAAAATACGAGAATTTCAAATTCTATCAGCCGCCACTGTTGGGTGGTATTATAAAGGATGCCCACATTTTTCGATGGAATTGCATTGGAATAAACCTAAAAGGGTACGAGGTCCAGTGGCGGATTTACAAATTTGCCACCATAGGCTATTCAATTTTTGCCGCCCCTACTGACTGAAATTCTCATCTGAAATTCGATACCCTAATTCGCTATCATATTACTTACATTTATTCTTTAATTAATATAATTTATTGAATTGTGTGAGTGGATGTAGTAACATTTAGGTACATGGAGAAAAAAATTATAGTAATGATTAATAAAAAAATTAGTAAATATTACTAAATTTAAATTGTAACATTGAAACGCTATTGGAATATTTTAAAAATTCATGATCACGAAAGTATATTTCACAGAGCGTTTAGTAATTTTTCATATGCAGACGTTAGAGTGTTCAGGAAACTGTACAGTATTAAAATATTGAAATTTTTGTTAAATTTTCGAGATTCGTTTTCTCTATGTATATAATAATGTTTTTTTTTTATTTCTGTAAGACAAACATTTTTGGGCCAAATTTGCCGCCTCCTAAAATCTACTGCCCTAGGCTCCAGCCTACTCAGCCTGCTGGTAATTCTCTCACGGACGAGGTCGGTTAAATTACAGAAAAGTTTAGAGCATTTAGAATTACTCGAGAATATGGTTTATTCAGATTTCTTAAATTTATAGTAATTTCGAAATATCCCCAAAAAAATATACGAAAACTTTATTTTGTAATTTCACAAAACGTCGTAATGGTGGATTCCAAAGAGCATAATCCTATAAGATAGGAAAACAAACCCCGCTGAATTTCAGCGTTTTCCTGGTAGGAAGCTCTCGTACATTACCAGTTGCCAGAACTACAGAGCCTTATAAAGAATTATTTCACAGAAAAAGAAAATTAAGTAGTTTTTTATTTTTCCAATTTTTTCTGTATGTTAGTACTTGATCAATTTAATTTGGAAAACAATATAATACAGGTAATAACTGACAGGCGAATAGAATCATTAAAACTTAAGGAAAAAAACAGGTTTCATTTTTTTTCATTCAATTTTCAATGGTCCATTCTCCTGTCAATTTTTCTGGAGATGCGCCTTATACATACCTATGTATAACATATTTTTTCCAGAATGAATTTGAACGAATACTAACAGAGAAATATTGAAATACAAAAAATTACGTTTTTTATAAACTGTTCTTTATAAGGTCTTGCAATTCTGGCAAGTGTTAACTTACGATCAGAGCGAAGTCGAAACTCAGCGAGGGCCGGTTGTATCCATAAGAAAAACAAGAGCAAAACAAGGGTAAATGTTCAAACCTTCAATAGAAAACAGAATACCGTTCAACTTTAAATTGATTTTTTGTCTACATCGTACAGTTTGCGAATTATTTGCAAAATTCCAAAATAGCGTTGTTGAGTTTTTTTAAAATGTTATATCTTTTACAATACAGATTTTACTAATGCAATCCCATCGATCAAAAAATGGACACCCTGTATCTGCCGACTTGTACCATTATATTTCTAATATGCATTGATTTTCAGGGAGACAGCGGTGGACCACTGACCATTCTTAAAAACGGCAGATATATTCAGGTCGGGATTACAAGCCATTTAGCAATTTTGCCTTTCTGCAAAATATCCTTTAATAATTCAGTTTATACCCGAGTTTCCGCTTATATTGCATGGATTTCTAAGATTACTGGTATCGATTTTATGAAATATAATCCCAGTTAATAAAAGCTCTATCTAGTGCATTTCCAATTTTAATCTTGAATCTATTCTTAAGCCAACATCAGGTTTGGGACTTGGGACAGGGATAGAAGTACCTACATACTATATAATATATGTACATAATACAGAATTCTCTTTATCTGCACATATGCATCTGTCATGTCATAATTATAGACACATACTTTCTCATTACATATAATATGAAAGCATAAGGATAAATCCTTACTTGCGTCTATAACAAATACACAGTATGATTTTCGGAGTAATCGGATTCCAGGTAAGAGGAAGAAGACAATTCAAGAGAAAAAAAATAATTGCAATCGCATTTCGTTAAAATCACGGCATTCAAAAAGTCAGACATGCATAAAATTGGCTATGCTCACTAACAGCCTTGAATAAGACACAAATACAACTCTTATAGTCCTATTATACAGGGTGTTTCATAATTATCCATATCTGTGGGGAATTTAGCGACCTTCTTCTCTGTTAGTTTTTTTTTGGTTGGTTGGATTAGTTCCAGGAATAAATAACAACTATTCGATTTTTGCCAACGTTTCGGAGCTTTATTTCTCCTTCATCAGGGCTCAATCAATGTCGTTATTGTTGTCATGTAAGGTGGTATCCTGGAGTAGGTACTGTAACCTTCGGCGTAGAAACAAAAAACTGGACGTCTTCCACGAAACACCGAACTACTACACTTTTCTCGACGCGCGTTTCGCCAACCAAGTTGGCATCTTCAGGGAGAAGATTAAAACTGAAGTTTTTGGAAGACGTGGACGTGGAACACGTCCAGTTTTTTTATGTAAGGTGGTAAATTACAAACATCGGCGATACTATCTATATACATATATGTATAGTAAATGTATAAAGAAACTATTATCAGGACAACACACTTTAAAAATTACTATAGTAATTAATATAGCAATCATTACTATAGTAATTTTTAAAGTGTGTGGTCCTGATAATAGTGTTTTGTTTTTATCTTTACACATTTACTATATATGTACATAGACAGTACCGCCAATGTTTGTAATTTACCACCTTACATGACAACAATAACAACATTGATTGAGTCCTGATGAAGGAGAAATAAAGCTCCGAAACGTTGGCAAAAATGGAATAGTTGTTATTTATTCCTGGACCTAATCCAACCAACCAAAAAAAAAACTCATAATTATGTTAAAAGTTCTTTTAAAGGGGTTCTTTCATATAAACTTTTTCGATTAGAGCCCTCCTTGCAAAGTTATTCCTACATACAAAGCGAGCAAAAAAATACATTTTTAATTTTTCATCTCAGTAACGGAATAACATAAGAATTTGAGATTTGGTGTGTCTTACCAACAGAAAAACATCTTTGCGTACTATTTTTATTTTTCCTCTGCGCCCACATGGGGTTGAAACAAGCAACCCCTATATGTTATAATTTCCTGTATGGTTTTTAAATCTACAAAAATATCCACGATATAGCACAGCTCTTTTGAAAACTTTTTTAACCTCTTTCTATTTTTTTCAAATATGCAAGGTTATCGAGGAAAAATATAATACATAATTCTGATTATAGTTAGTAACTAATTGAGTACCAATACGAGTCAATCCATATAAATCGGCAAAGTTGTAGACAATTTAACGCCGATTAAAGAATGCCTCTATCTTTTTGGATTTTTTAGATATTTTTGAAAAACCGAAAACATAGATTTTCGAAAATCTGCTATAATTTATGTATTGATATAAATTTTGTAAATCCATAAATACTGGACATGGGCAACTTTTTGGGGACATTTCAATTCCTTAATCGGATTAAGGTTTCGACGTTTCGACTTCCTGACACCATCATCAACTTCAATTTTTCTTATGGCAGCCATATTGGATGTTGCACAGTGGCGGCTCGTCAGGGGAGGCAGAGGAGGCAGTGCCTCCCCTGTAAAAATTCCAAAGAAGTTTTTTTTTTTATAAACCTACCTCAACCTGCATACCTATAGTATTTACCTTTCAGTTTTACATTCATACCGGGTAAAACATAATTTCTAAAAATAAAAATATTAATAAACATGCCTACATATGTCAAAGGAGTTTCTGCACTATTATTTGTAACATATTAGCCCTCATAAAAGACCCAGCGCCTAGTCTATCGCCGTGGTGGCATGCCTCCGCTGTCAATGTTTTCACATATGTAGTTATGTATATGGAATAACGGGTTATCGCGTCACAATCTGCGTCTGTTTAAAATGTAACCCTTAACTTCAGTGGCATTAAAGGTCATTTAAAAAATTGCATAGCGGAGGCAAAGACGCCCACCTTCCACCTCTCACACGTGACAGCGCGGAAAGCGGTTGTTTTATTTCATGAACCTAACCTAGAAAATTTAAAACGTTTATTACCTAGAATGTTTATTGTCCGGTGTTTCGGAAATTTCGTTGGAAAGTGCCGTTATTCTTGCCGGGTTTTTTCAGTGCTTTGAGTGGTATAGGAGGGTAATAGTAATTATTGAAAGTGAACCATATTATTTACGTAAATCATTATTTGAACGTTTTATTTAATTAATTATACAACATTATAATGGAGGTAACTGGCGAGTGTAGCAGTTTGTTTGATAATAATAATAATACAGTTGTAATGACACTCAAATAAATATTCGAACCTGCACTGATATTGTTCAGTATCTTATAAAATACAGATTTAGTCGTCTATCTTATGAGGATAAATTATTTGTTAAAGATTTAAGAATACCACGGCGAGATCTAAGTAAAACTTTAATTAATCAGGGTAAGCCGGCTCGTGGTTTTGTTAATACGTGGTATGATAAATGCAAATGGCTAAGTGGTTCTTTAACTTTAAATAAATTATTTTGCTGGTCATGTGTATTATTTTCAAATTGTGGAGAAAATGCTTGGACAAAAGTCTGGATTTGATAATCTTAAAAATGTATCTCGTTCAATTGATTAAAAAGCCAGGAACATATTTGTTGTGTTTGTAAATTACATCTTTTAGGCAAACAAAATATTATGAATGTGCTCAATTCAGCCCGTCAAATCTAAATTGACGCAGTCCTGGCAATAATCCGTATTTTATTTCACTGCATCTTTTAATTTTGTTGTAAAATAATTTAACGGAAACTCTACACCTTCCCGATGGTTTTGCTGAACCACTTAAATATATTAGGTACATTATATTAAACAAATTTACTTAATATATTTTATTGACCAAGTAGAGGTCCTTCTCCTAGCTATACGGTATATTACTAACAATGTTTACCATTACAAAATTTAGGTAACAAATATTTTTATAAAATTTGTTGCCTCCCAAAAAAAGTCACGAGCCGCCACTGATGTTGCATTACTTGAAAAGTATTCAATTTTTTCGTTCTAACGATATCTAATACGCCAGTAAAATACTTATATAATATAGAGACATCCAAAAAAAACGTCTTCAACTCTGGCTATGAACGAGAGAGATAGAAATAGCGGTCATATCTAAGCTTTTCAGTTATGTCAAACTTTTGACAAGTGACTGTCACAATTTGTAAAATAAACAGTAGCTGTCATATGATGTGACAGTTGTGACAAGTAAATAAGGGTATAAATTCGAATAAGAATAGAAAAACGTCTTTTTTTTCTTGGCCAACTTTGATGACGTTTTTTTTTGGATGTCTCTATACTGGGTGCTTTCCATTTACCCGACTCCCAGCGACTCCTGTGTCGACTCGTGTCAACTAGTGTTGACTCTAATAAAATGGGTAAATGGAACGCTCGCTAGGCTAGTAGTTTATTACAAAATATTTTGAAGTAGTTACTGCAAATAATTACATTTGTCACCTACCTTCATTTTCTTCAATCAGATTTCGCATTAACTCTCCATTATATATCCTGCTTTAACGCGTTCGTTTAGATTTTCACTTCTTTTACACTCATCCTCAGCGTGAACTCAACTGTCTAGCGGAGTCTGTTTGAGGTGACTTGTGTCGTCGACTCACGGCGACACAAATCAAATGGAAAGCACTTTCGGAGACACTATATTTAATAATACGGCAACACAACACTTTTGAATCACCCGATCCTTTTTTAAGGAAAAAGGAAAAAATGCACTATTGTTGAAGTACTAGATAACTAATTAAAAATAAATAACTTAACTTAAAGGTTATTAGAAATTATAATGGTAATATTAAAAATTTTAACGCGTTCTGAAAGGGGGCAGCCTCAAATTAGTATTTTCTCCAAACTTGTCGGAAACTTAATTGAGTTTGGAAGTTCAGTGACATTGTTTAAATAAAATGATACTACGAGTAATAAAACTTATTATAACTTAAAAAATTAATTTTAATATACTCTTAAAGCAGGTCCGTAACATATTAAATAGTATGGGAGTTAATATTAGGCAGCACTTATTCTGTAATTAACATATGCAACAGATACTGGCTAATATTCGTATTAACCGTTATATTATTCAACGTGTTATCAGAACCATGCTAAAAATATGTCAAAAACGTATTGAAACTGTGGACATTTTGAACTATGATTTTATCTCATATACAATGGACTTCCTTTGAGTACTGTATTTAAATGTAATTTTTTAAGCTATAACTAATCTGTTTTATTACTTCTATATAAGCATAATTTTATTTTAACCTTTCGCGGCTTTTCGACCGGCTTGCCCCAATAGTAAGTAAAAATTCAAATTCAAGTAATTTCCTAACAAGTTTGGAAAAAATACTTTCTTTGGGCTGTCGCTCTTTAGAACACATTTTAAAAAATCTGTTTGGAGCCTTATTTAATTAGATTCTTTGGATTTTTAACAATTTTATTCTAATAACCTCTAAGTTTAGTTATTTATTTTTAATTAGTAGTATATCAACTTTTTTCACTTTTTTTCCTTTTTCCTCAAAAGAGAACCCGACAATTCACAAGTGTTGTTAAAAATTGATAATTTTGTATTGCGGTGTTGTCAAGTTGAGGCATTTTCCCTAAAAAGAGTTTTTATAGTTTTTTGTTACTAGGAATTTATTTTTTACTTAAGTATTATGTATCGTTGAACTGAGAAAACTGGGTACTTTTGAAATAGCGCAACATCCAATATGGTTACCACAAGCAAAAAAAATGAAGTTGATGATGCTTTCATGGATTTAGAAGTTTCGGAAATGTGTGTTTGGGGATTTTCTAAAAAAAAAAAAGTTAAAGGTATTTTCCTCTCAAAGTTTCCAAGATAGCAATACATCTGTCACCAGTTCTGGACACACTGTATATTGGCAATCCAAACAGGTCCATTTTTATTTTTATCTTAAACCGCTATATGAGTAGCGGCCACTTTTATTTAGCGGCGCGGGCCAATTTTTGACTTTGCAAATGTTAACGTTAGCATAAATGCCTTTGGACTGGCTTACATTAAAACGTTGAACCACACGTAATTTTTTTTTTTTTTTTCAGAAAATTATCCCTTCAAACCTGGTCTCCAACGTTGGGTATCAAAACTTAAGGACTTACCATTATTCCACTTTTTAGAACTTAAATTTTCCTTGAAAGGGTTGAAATGTCAAGGTTATTTTTTTATTGTAAATAGATATGACCGAATACTCACCATAGCTTGAGTAAGAACATTGGTAACTGTGCCCCATATTTTTTTTATTAATTTTTAAAAATTGAAATTTTATAATTTTTCGAAAGTTTAAGGCCTGATATCTCTGGTGGGGCTCTATTTATTTATTCTGATTTTTGCACAAAATATTTATACATCTATATAATACCAAACTACAACAGAAATTTCAACTTCAATGAAAATCATAAAAAATTAATACATAAACATAGTCCCAGAATGAAATCTGGAGCCAATATGGCTGACGAGAACCCCTAGGTTTTAGTGCTCTAGTAACAACTGACGTTGCAATGTTCTTGACTGATCATTAGGGTTGGCCAATCGTGCCACAGTATAGCGGCACACGGAGGGCGTGGACTATGGTTCAGTTGTTTCACCCGACCGTCTGCATTCATCAGACTCCAGCATTTTTATTAGTGTGTTCGAGGTATTTATGTCGACGGCTTCAGTATTACCTTAATATTAAAATGTCACACGTGCAAACGTCTAAAAATACCATTTGATGACAAAGTGAATACATTCATCGGTTATTTCGAAGATTTATTTTATGATGGCGCGACCGTCATGTGTAGAATATGTAAGGAAAAACTACTGTGTTGGAACAAACGCGATTATAGCAGTCACACAAATAGTATGAAACATAGATATTAAAAAGAGGATATGACCTTGAGAATTCAGTTTACATTCGACTTACTTTTAAATTCAGGGCTTACGATTAAATCCTGAGCGAGTTGCTCTTAAGTTTAACTGCTTGATCAAAACATATTTTACTCTATGAGCGAGCACGAGATGTCCGAGTAGCGAGGCAAATGCTCCTCAACGATTAAATCCTATAACGATTGAATCCATCTACCGAGTCGAAACGTTTAACTCTTATATAGTTTAACTCCTTTGAGCGAGCGACTACATGAGGATCTAAACCTCACGCAGCTCTTGTTGTTTCACTCGATAAAGGAGTAAAACCCGAAGAGCAGCAAGAGCGATGAGGTTTAACTCCTTGCTCGAGTTTAACTCTTCTTATCGGCACCGAACATAAACTAGGCTATGTTCTGTGTGTTATCGGTAATTATAATATGAGAAATCGGAATATCGGAAAGGATTGACTAATCACAAAAAATTAAAGAAAAAAATTGGAAATGAAATAAAGTGTAAAGAACGAAGTTGTAAAAAACTACGAATTGAAAAATACGAACAAATTATAAAAAAACCAAAATAGTTTATTAAACTTAAAAATTAAAAAAAATAAGTATTAAAAAAGTAGAGAACTAAAACATATTGATAAGTAATGCAAGCATTACAGGGACGTCCCATTAGGTGGTGTACAGATCAATACGGTAAGGTGGGGTGAAATTGATTTTAAGGGGTGACTTTGATATTTCGCATAAGCTAGATATTTAATTCAAATTACGCGCTTTAACTTTATCCAAGTAAAGCCTGGTTCTCAGAGCTTCGTCGTGTCGCTGGCGACACATCGCCGACCAATAAAAACGTTTTATTTAATTTCCCCTACATCCCACCAAGTTTATTTTACTGTCGCTGCGACTGCCGTGTGTAGTTGAAATATTTCAACTACACAATCTGTCGCGAGTCGCTCTTCTTAAAGGCGGGATTTCCTAGCGACGCACATTTCGCGCGACGTAAACGTAAACGCCCCTGCGTAAAACGCTGTAAACTTGTTCAATACCAATCAATGAAAGCGTTTTCCTAGACAACGTAAAACGTTGTGCGCTGGCTTAATACGAACGACGCAATAGGGCGACTGCTTCGAGAGCAGTCAAACCAGTTGTACGCTGCGTGATAGCGACCTCGTGGCCCCATACAAGTGTGTGTGTTTTTCAAAATGAGTTCGAAGAAAACACAACTAGTGCGATTTAGTGCAGCCGACGATGAACAATTAATCGAAATAGTAAGTGGTTACCCTATTCTTTGGGATATGAAGCTTCAAGAGTTTAAAAATGTCGCCAAAAAGGACACAATATGGAATGAAATGGACAAAATGTTACAGAAAGCAGGTAATTTTTGTTATTTATTGACAATTTATAGTTTATAGTTTAACAAAACAGTTTATTAGTTTTAAATGATTTATTTAACAAAAATGTGAACTGAACAATATTGTTTATCACACGATAAACAATAAAAGCGTTAATGTTTGTTTTGGTTTCTGCTTTTTTTTTGAAGTACATCAGTAAACTGGCTTCTTACTTGAAATCCTTCGGAGTTTGCAAATCCTCCTACTCCAGGTAATGCTATCATATTTTGAGTTGGAAGTTCATATATCTCTTCCATTTCATTAATCGGGGAATAGCGATCAATATATTCGTCTCTCAGATAGTTGTGCAAACAGCAACACACCCAAATAATCAAGTCAACTGTCTCAGGTTTCACATTATAGGAGTAAAAAAATCCTAAATACAGCACACATTATGCCGAAAGCGTTTTCAGTTACCCTACGTGCTCGACATAGGTGATAATTGAATCTTTTTTTGTCACTATCTTCTACAGCTTGTTTCCGACAGTAAGGTTTCATGACAAATTTGTCTAATCTCCGAAAGCCTCGTCGCCTATTATTACATGAGGCAACAAAATATTTGAACCTGGTAAGTGTCTTGGGGAGGGAAAAAAGTCCCATTTGATATCTGCTGACCCATTTCAGATTTATTAAAGATTCCAGCATCTCCTTCTTTGCCATAGGACCCTACGTCAATACCAACGAATTTGCAGTTCGCATCTACCATAGCAAGAAGAACAATGGAAAAATAATTTTTGTAATTATAAAATAAAGATCCTGTATTGTTTGGCGCCACAATCTTTACGTGTTTGCCATCTAATCCTGCTAAACAATTGGGGAAATTCCATCGCATCCAGAATTGTTCAGCTTTCTCTTTCCAGTTTATTTGAGAGACAGGTGGTAAAAACTTGGATTGTAGCTTCGTTTTCAGTACTTTTTAAAACAATTGGAATGAAGTTTGATATGGTTGATGATGATATGCGATAGCCAAATGCCAATGAGCGAAACGACTCCCCAGTAGCAAGGAATCTTTCTTACTTTGTTTATGTAAATGGCCATTTTTTAATGGTTTCGACGTGACAAATAAGAACTTCGGCTGTACTTCCGTATACGAACTATCTCCAAATTGTTTGAAATTTGGTACACGGGGTTTTTTTTTTTTCCTGAGTACGAATTTGCGTATAAAAATATCCACAAGTGCCCGCAAGTGTCCGTAAGTGCCCACTAGGTTAAAAGCGTAAAAATCGCTAAATGGATATCTCGCTTATCAATATGGATTTCAGTATTTGGCGCTATGTGTTTTTTTATTAAAGAAAGCAAAGTTGCTTCGTCCTTATTCTCTGGGCAAATTTCGATCCTGTATTTTTCTGGTTCTCCGCGTACGATCATTCCTAGAACCTATGATCCTTCGACAACTCGTCAACGTTCCTACTTTCGACGTCCACTTTTACACTCGTCAATCTCAACAATAACACCCTCACCTACAATTTGGTCTTCCCCGACAAAACTATTAGTAGTTCATTGAAAAAAATTAGTTTTCAAATAAACCATTTCAAATGCCATATAGGAATCGTATACACCAATATTACAATTTAAAAACTTCCGCCTTCGATATCTCGAAAACCAAGCGAGATATCGACTTTTTTACATGAATAAAAAAAGTGTTTATTTTGGCCTGTTCTACACGAATATATTTTGCGCCTATATAAGTGTTTATTTTGCGGCGCCACAGAAATCGTAATCGTTCACATTTTAACCTCACTTGTGGTCTCTTCGAGGCACCTAGGGGCACTTTCGGGCACTTGCGGGTATTTTCATACGCAGATTCGTGCTCAGCACACCAAAAAAACATCCGTATACCAAATTTCAAGCGATTTGAAAATAGTCCGTATACGGAAGTACATCCAGAACTTCCGCAAATACAAACTGTCTATTTAGATGTTTTGTGACAAACTGCAATATTTCAAATTCAAACTGTGGTATTCCGTGTCGCAACTACTGCAAGTAATAAAAATTTTTTTAAGTAGTGGGGAAATGTCGCGGCGACATGACGAAGCTCTGAGAACCAGGCTTAAATCACATCCATCCCAAAACCTTATGTGGTATTTCTGGCGTTGTTTGCTTGTTAAGAGAAGAATGTAAGCTTTTCTTATGATATTTTTTAATCACGTTGAATATTAACACAAAAATTGTTGTTATTTTTACTCCGTTAAATTTGCTTTTTATTAAGTTCATTTATAAACCATCTTTGGTTGATATTTAATTCAAATTATGCGCTTTAACTTTATCCAAGTAAATCACATCCATCCCAAAACCTCCTGTGGTATTTCTGGCGTAGTCTGCTTGTTAACCCTTTCAGGACGGCTGTCACGTAAGTGTGACAAAAAAAAAAACATTTAAGAGAACAAGGTAAGATTTTCTTATATTTTTTTAATCACGTTGAATGTTAACACAAAAATTGTTGTTATTTTTACTCCGTTAAATTTTCATTTATAAACCATATTTGGTTGATATTCGATATAAATGTTCTGTATAGTGTACCACAGTCCCCACCCCCCCCCCCCCCCCCCCGAGCGCCTAAATAACCTCATAACTCTTCATAATATCTCCCTAATATATCCAATAGAAATATTGGGACATAAGAGCTTTAGTTTTAGGATTCGAAAAATTGAGTTTTGCGTACATGATGGTCTAAAAGTTGAGGTTATGGGGTTATGGGGGTTCGACAGTTTGAGTTATGGGGTCACTTTTCGCCCACTGTAACTTTAAAATCGATGTAAGTGGAAAGAGCAACGGCCACAACACGTCATTTTACTAACTAGTAGTTTAAAGCACAAGTCACAAAATGTCAATAAATAACCAATAATATTTTATTAAATACTCATAATAAATTGTGAACCATAAGCCACATAAATATCAATAAATATAGGATCCGTCCGGTATAGCGAACTGCCCGCGACTCTCGAATGAACTTCAGCTTTACACTAAGAGAGACGGTATGAGCGCGGCCGCCGACAACCGATGAGTTCCGGGACGGGGCAAGGAGAATGCATTAGTGGGTGGAGCTTAGAGTGGACTTTCTAGTTTTTTTATGTTCGGTGCCCACAGTAAACACGCAGTAGCCACGCTTATAAATGCGTAAATCACATGAGGAGTTAAACCCTGCCGCACTGCTCGAGGTTTAACTCCTGGAAGGATTTAATCGTACCATCGACTCGGCTGACTCGCTCGAGGATTAAAACCTCTTGCGTATCGCTCAGGTTTAACTCCCGAGGCGAGCTAAACGACCTAAGTATGTTCGAATCCCATCCCGATTAGATCGTATTATCTGCAGAGCGTATATCGCTCGCGATAGGAGTTATACCTATCGCCTCTCAAATGACTCGCTCTAGGATTTAATCTCAAAAGGAGCTAAACCTTTTACTCGTAAGCCCTGCTTTTAATGCCATAATGGACCATTGAATGATATACAGCCATTTCGTAAATTCTGCAACAAATATTTTCCAGTGATGTCGTTATCAAGTGGCACAAAGTTACGTAACTATCTACCAACTATTCACAGTGACTTACTAAAATGGATTACAAGTGCATTAAAAAATACACAGCTATGATTATGTATTGAGACAACACACTGTAAAAAAAACATCTACAAAAATTGTATTCCAAATGTTACTGAATCCTCGAAAATATACAAGCAATGTCCTGATATTCCCGAACCACCACAGCCGATTCTTACTCGTCCGACATGGTTGAAAGCCGATTTTGATTATGCTGAACATTTCCAGCAAATAAAAGCTGTTAAAGGAGAGCCAGACCAAATTTGAAGATGTGTCCATTGAAACAACTTTAAAAAACTATTTATAGTAACTATAAAGGTTTGTACGACACCATACAAAAATTACCAAAAACTGCGTTGTCGGTAGAAGACTCACTACAAATTATAAACGAAGTAAATTCGCTGCTACAAGCTATAGGTGACACGATAAATGAGCCAGTTAAAAATAAGTTCGAAAGTGTATTAAAGAAAGACATCAGTTTTAAGCCAGTTTTATACTGAAATTAAGGCAATTTTGTGATGGTGCATCTACAGACCCTTTAAGAGCAAAGAGTATTTTAATTATGCCTGTATTACATCAGTACATGTCAAACGGTCGTTCTCAAAATATAAACATATATTTTCACCATAACAAACAAGACTCTTGGAGACAACAAGTTTTTATGAATCTTCTCCAGTTCGTAATAGTACTGTTAACCAAGCTACATGGTCAATCTAATTAAGAGGGTAAGTTTTACATACATGTACGGATATAAAGTATGAATTTATTCTGTTTGTTACTATATTTAATATTAGGCCAACAAATGTTCATAATATGTTATTATATCTTTTGTATTAAAAAATGCTATAGATAATATAAACACCTTAAATATCTAACTTACCATAATTAAAATTAGGGATTCTAAAACCTTAGTCTAAGTTAATTTAAATTTATGAATTAGTTGTCAGTAATTAATACGTTACTGACTCATAAATCAGTCTAATGATGAAGAAAAATAAATCTAAACTTTTTTTATATGGATATTTACAATCTAGAACATACATCAAATGAGGCAGTCAATAGTTTTTATATAATTGCTGCACATACTCTACTAGATCAGAAACATGCACCTGCTCCTAAAACAAAAAAATAGATATATAATCAATTTCTTTTTAGTATTTAGAAACATACCTTCAGTGTTGTATCCCTGCTACGTAACTGAATTATTCCATTTTTAAGTGTATTTTCATTAAGGACAACACTATATGGTATACCCAATTGATCGTATTGCTTATACTGAGCTTCAAGAGAATATTTAGATGAGCTAGGTAATAGTAACGTAGATACGTGATTTGTTCTTAACTGTCTACATAAATATACTGCTAAATCATTTATTTCTCCAACTGTTGCAGCATCTACAAAAAAAAACATCTAGTTAATTATTATTTTTAATTTACTTAATAATTACTTTCCAACTAATGAAAACAAAATATCAAGATTTAAACACAATATTGTAAGATAACTTACTTGGACCAGCAATAGCAAAGCTTATTTTATAAGGAGCCAATTTTCTATGGAACCTTAATAATTCTCTGGGCTTTCCTTGGAATAAAGGCTCATCAAATGCATCACATATGGAGTTTAAAAACATAGTTGAAAGATGTATTCGACTTGTAATGGAATGAGCATGTATGATTGTTTTTCCTTCCTTAAACTTATTAAAAGAATAAACACTTTTCACATTAAAGTTATTGAATAAAATGATTACCTGCAACTGTTGTTTAGTATAATTTTTAGAAGTATTATTCAAGTATACAGTTTCCACGAGCTGAGAACCCCATGGATAGTCGGCTAATATTTCACAGTGTTGAGTGCCATCTTCCTCACTTTTTATATCTGTCAATGTATATCTACCAGGAGAAGCTGAAAGCTATTTTAGAACTTTAATTGGCGACTTAATGGAACAAAACTGTTACATCTGGGACTTGAATTATTGCAAAAAATATAGAAAATCAGCATACACAAAAAAAGTATTCACTTATTTTGCTATTCAATGTTATTATTGAATTTACACCCTTTTCTAGGATAAAAGAGGTTTCTTTTTTATTTTAATTATGAAAATTAAGACCATCTTTAAGTTTAAGGTTTATCTAATAAGTTAAATATCTACACAACGAGTCTACAAATTCATCTGAAAACATAAACTCTAAATTCTAAAGGTGGTACAGTGGAGCATCGATTATCCGAACTAATTGGGAACCAGGGTGGTTCGGATAACTGATATTTCGGATAACCGATAATTTTAAAAAACCTATTTGGGGTGTAGGTACATAATGTGTATGTGCATAGATAATTAAATAAACAAACAAACAAACATTAATACAACACACAAATTTATTTTACACTTCAATGTGTAGCAAAAAGAAAAGAAAACACCATCATTTGTTAAAGAAAAAAATTGTAATTGTAAAAGAACATTAAAATGTAAATACATATGTACATATTTGCAGTAAATAAACATACATACATATCGTTAATACATATACATTTTAAGAAACGAAGTCCAATATTAAACGGTTCGGTTAACCGGTCGTTCGGATAACTGAGGTTCGGATAATCGATACTCCACTGTATTATGTCGATTTAACCCATTATATGTTAGAGAACGGGAGCTATTTGAAGATGATCTCCTCATTTCGCACAATAATTACACAGGCCCACAAAAAAAAAAGGTCTTGTAGTTAAAAGTTGAGGCACCATACGGTATGTTTTTTGGTGTGCTAAAAAAACGAATCCGAGGTCAGAATTCACCTATCACCCTTAGATTTTGACATAACCTCAAAATCACACTTTACAATACGTTAAAAAGAAAAGCCCAAAAAAAAAAGAATAAAAATCCAGAAGGTAGACCTTATATTACGTATTTAGGTGTGCTAAAATAATATCTTACACTAAAAATGAGTTTTAGTTGTCCACTTTTCTCCAGCACCCCCATTTACCCCCCAGGCGGTTGAAAATTCATTTCTTATAAAAATTCAAAATTAAAACATATTCCTAAGTACTTCGGTGCACTAAAACTGTTAATATCGATAAAAACTGATTTCAACCCCCTAATCGCCCTCAAACCCACCCCAGTACCTTACACCTCTCACAATTGGGGTGGTTTATTTTTGTTTATATTATGTTATTATATATCGCCTCTCGAGAGGCGAGGGACCAAAAAAAGCACCCAGACTGAAATCAGTTTTTATTTACATTATGAGTTTTAGTGCATTAAATGGGGATATGTATTAATTTTGAATTTTTATAAGAAATGAATTTTTGACCCTTTGGGAGGTGTAATAATAGGGGGTTGAAATAAGTTTTTATCGATATAAAGTGGGACAAGTTTTAGTGCAACCGAAGTACCTAGGAATATGTATTAATTTTGAATTTTCAACCCCCTGGGGGGGAAAATTTGGGGGTGCTGGAGAAAAAGTGGACAACTAAAACTCATTTTTATTGTAAGATATTATTTTAGCACACCTAAATAAGTAATATAAGTAAGGTTGATCAATTTGATTTGATTGCAGTAGTCCTGTGTTAGTTTGTGCTGTTGTACAACCTCCGCTGTATGCCGTATGTTGAATTGTGTTGAATAGGATAGTCATGTCCCCAACAAAACTTCGACATTTTTCGCGTGTAAGATATTATTTGGAATATAGCAGGGCCATCAAAACTTGTAAGTTTAAGAAACAGAGATTATGAAGAAACTCTTTAAAAATCGTATGAAAAGACGTTTCACGATTACAAATATTCCACGTGAAATACGATAGATCATTAAAGGGATACTTGGAATTTCAAGAGGACCAATAGATATACACAAAGATAATCTGATTTTGGAGAAATGTAAAATTTGTCACTTGTGTCCTAGTAAAAAGCGCAGAATGACAAAATATCTATGCCTGCAAAATGTAAAAAGCCTGTCTGTCTAAAATGAACTAAACCAATTTATAATGGATGTGCAGAAAAACGATAAAGTTTAGTTCTTGCTGGAAGCCTATATTTTTCTTTAATATTCAGTTAATTTGATTGTTTTACAACCTAGCATGGTCAAACCACAGATTTATATTTATTTATTTTATTTTTTATAAACATGTTATTTTCTCAATATTTCAGCATACTATTTCTTTAGTTCAGTATTTTATTTTTATTTTTGTTTTAATCACACTCTTTTTTACATATTTCAGTAATATTCATAATATCTGTGTATAATGAAATGTTTAATTTATTTTTGTTTTTGTATTTTTATTGTCCTTAAAAACAAGACTCTGAGAAGACACCTGACCTTTTATGTGACAAATATGGCTTCAGATCAGTTAAGAGTTAAAACTAAAAAACAAGATTTATGAGTAGCAGGAATGAACTAGGTTTAAGAAGATATTATGTTCATGACGGTTTAGTAGTTCTTTTTCGTTTTCACAGCCCACCGAAGCTTCAAAAGATTTTAGACATTGTGACATAAGCATTAATTAAATATTTTGACATTTAGATATTGCGTCGATAAAAAAACAAATGCTACTGTGTCATACTTTTAAGGCAAATAAAATAAACTAAAAAAAATTGCACAGTTCTATTGTAAACAAGTAAGTTGGGTTGACTTCTGGTTAAATCGGAAGTTGTAAATAATGTCTGTTACATTGAAAAAAAAACTTATCAGTAGCTATATATGTCATTTATTTTAATAAGTAATGAAGTTTGAAGCTGTTCCATGTCTCCTGTGTCACCTAGCATAGTGTTTCTTGGAGTCTCTGCTTCCACCGATATAGATACATCCGTGAATATTACAATACATTTTGCAGTAATGTATAGCGGTAAATAATTTATAAAAACAAATAATATAAGTCCTATACTAATACTCCTACATTTGATATAGCAATGCAACCACAGAAAAAAATCATTTTCGGGAAAAATGAGTAAAAAAACATAATAACATCCGTAGTTATAAATATCCACTCTACAGCTTATACTGCTTTTACTTTTCCTAACAAGTAAATAGTCAAAAGTCACTGAACTGATTTTCGTTCCTTTAAGTTACATTAAACGTATGAATTGAACAACTTACTTTCCTCCACCACATTCTTCTTTGCCTTTGCCATTGATGAAAAAAAGGAGTGGAATTACTTGGAGACACAAAAACTTTACATTCTGCAACTGCACCATCATCTTTATCAAAGAAATGTTCAAAACCCTTATTTGCCACTTCACTTTTGTGTTCGTTTAAAGTATGCAATGACGAGTTATTTTTTTTATTTATTTGTGCAATACCAAATGGTAACTTATCTAAACAAAGACCTTTAGCATAATTAAAGGTATCAATAATATCATCCCTATTTAAAAATATACTGATATCTTTGTGAACTACAATATTATAAAACCATTCCGTTTTTAGGTTTTCTTTCAACAAAGATCCTATCGGACCAATCTTAAGCAATTCTAAATTAAGGTGTGGTAAAGCTACTTTTTTTAATAAATCCATGTCTCTCAGCTAAGGATAATGCTTTAGTTAACATGGTTATTTTTAAGTCTATTTTTCTTCATGCAATGGATTTTCTCTAGCTTCTAATGGTATATTTCCTGGAGGTGCAACAAAATATTCTTCTTCAGTAACTACTGCATTTTTTAAAATATCTTCTCTGCAATCTCCTTCTGTAACTTTATCTTCTCTGACTTGTAAGGGTCTGTAGAATAAAAAAGTAGAAAATCACAAATGTATCCTATTTAAACAAAATCTATACAAAAGCAATATAAGTTACAAAAATCGTCCATATCTGTACAAAATATATCTCTTGGATGCATACATATTTTTAAGAATATACTAATCTAAGCTACTCACCCCGAAGGTGAGTGATTGATTTTAATTTTTTTTAAGAATTTTTGCAGAAAAAAAGTTATATTATAAAATAATATAACTTCTTAAATAATTATTTTCTGAGCAAAATGTCACAACTGAAAGTTGTTCCTATTTTTATAAAGATTCTAAATTTTAAATAAAAAATTAGATTCCCATTTGAAATTTTAATGTACTCCCACTTCACCCATTTGAGGGGTGGTGGGTTAATTTTAGCTGAATTTAGGAGAGTTCAACAAAATATTAGACCTGTATTTATTTATGTTTTTGATTTAATGTTTTCTGATTGTCCATTGTGTTCTGATTGTTCAATTAACCAGTTTTGAAATGCCTCTGAGGAGACATTGTAAAATTCACCATTGTAAAATGTTATTAGTTAAAAAAAAATCAGATAACCATCTGAGATAACTCTCGAGATAGCTGCCATGCTGTTTCTTATTTCGACAACATTTATTTATACTCAGTTAATTCACCAACTAATAATATGTTTGAAGTTTTGATCGATCAAGTCTGTTCGAAAGTGAAAAAATCAAAGTCTGTCTTTGATTTTTGGAGAATTTTGTGGATAGAAGTTGCAGGTAAGGCATGTCATTCGCAAACTACGGGTTGATGAATGCACTTGGATGTCATAGACTAAACTCAAAGAAACTATTATGGCTAACAATCAAACCTGTTGTATAAATGGATTCTTCACTTTCAATCAGATTTGATAGATCATAACTTCAGACACATAACTAAGATTAGTGGTGTATCTTATGGAGTTCTGGTTGATCTTAAATTTTGACAGAATATCATCCTGTTCAGTTCCTCTATCTCAAAATTCTTATAACAAAGTACTCAATTTTTTCAAAATTTTCATTGGTAAGTCATAAGTACATACTATCGTCTACAATACTTCAAAATTCAATAAACATACTACAGTAGAATACTACAGTAGAACCTCGATTATCTTGCACTCTATTACTCGTCACATTCTATTATCCGTCTAATTTGTCGATTTGCAATTGTCATACGAAGGCTTAGAGTTCAATAGTTTGTTATAACAAACATCTCACAGATTAACAACACATAACAAGATGAGTAGACACTGAATTGTGATAGTACGTTTTGTATTGTTTGTTGAAATGTCTACTTATTATGTATATACAGGATATTTAATTTCAAGATGCAACAAATATCTATAGTTTTCTGGCACATCACGCTCTCCATACCTGTTCAAACTATGGAGGGAGCCTACATGTAATTAATAGCAGAAGCCTATTCATAGCTTCAGTCTATGTACAAATAGGCTACTATTTATGAATTGAGAAAGACTTCAACTGACTTCACCATGATGTTACATGACTTCCCGTGAATTCAAATAACTTTATATGACTTCATGTGACTTCAAAAGACATAACATAACTTCAGTTGACACGGTTTTATACAATTTTCAAGGGATTGCCGGGGAATATTAAGGGATTCCAAGTACATACATATATATACATATATTCCTATAGTGCATTAGTTACTATGTAGACTGTATACGATCTCAAAAACAAATGTATTTAGTAAACATCATCGATATGCAAGCTGCACTCAAATCTTGATATTGATATTGATACTGATCCACACAGAACAAGTGTTTAGTGTACTCATAATAATATTCATTTTCAATACTGCAGTTTCCTGCAGGTCATTATAAAAAATATTTAATATACTAGAGATTTTGACAACTTATGTCAGCGGTAAGAAAAAATAGTAACAAATTATAGAATGCATAAAATTGCTCAAAATAGCAGTTAGGAGTCATGGCAACTATTTTAAAAACCATGTACGGTACAACGAGACTTGCATGACACGCGATATGTGCAAATCAGGAAGTGAGTCGAAAGACACTGTATGAAAGAGAGAATACGGCAGAAGGCTAAAGTACAATAGGGGCAACAAGTTTTCCTAATTCGGTAGTTTCTTGGCTGTTCTCATTTATAATTTTTATAGGTACATTCTTTCTATAGATTTATTTTTATTTATCATTTCTCTTAACTAATCATTTATAAAATGAAAACAGTAATAATTTTTGGATGGATGGATAGATGGATGGATGTACATTTAAATACAATAAATTACTATGATTATTTACAAGAATTTATTTTGTTATACGAGAATTTACATTTGTAAATTTGTAAGATTTGTGTATACTTTCTCTGCACTAGTAGAACATCTCGCAGAAGTTACAACGTTTTCTGCTTCTTCTGTTTCTGAAATATTGTCGTCTTTGTCTGTTTCAGCTTCAGAATAATCAGTGTCGCTATCGGTTGAATTTAAATTGATAACTATTTTATCAATGACCTGGTCAACAATGGGTTCTTTTTCTAGAAATTCGTTTTCAATTTTTTCTGGTTTTCCAGTCTGCAATCGAGAATTACTGATCATCGCAGTACGATAAGTCATCGCAGAGTTGCAACACATTCGAAAATGTGAAATCTACATTACGGATTGCAACATGAGATTTCATCGATGCCCACACAAGTTCAATAGGGTTCAAATCCGGATGGTATGGTGGTAATCTTAAGACATCGTGAACGGCTGTATGTAAAATTTGATCTATTGCAAATGTGTTGTAAGTAGACTTATGAAGTTTGACCAGATTATACAGCTCTGGTTTTAGCATAAAATCGGTAAATACAATATTTCTAGGTCGGAGCCATGTCTTCATTTCTTCTTTGGTTGTTGATGAAGTGGGGCTTTTATCTAACTATGTGTTGTGGTATGGTGCATTATCTATAATGAGCAAACTTTTGGGAGGCATACTTGGGACTAATTGCTCTTTCAACCATTTTTCATAAGTTTCATAATTAATCTCGTTATGATAATCACCGGTGTTGCATATGGACTTCCATCTTACATATGCTCAGTATAAACGCTTCACCGCCAGCATTTAAAATTATTAACCTGGATCCTTTGGCAATAGGTTTTTTGATACCATCTATTGAATTGTCTATAGTGTCCTTCTTGCTTATATTGTTTCATCTGCCTTAAGAAAGAAATTTGTTGATGTCAGGCTTCTCTATTAAAAGTTTTCAATTGGTTTCAAATTTCTTCCACCTAAATCCTAATAATTTTACTTCCTTCAGCAGGATGTCTTGACATCCTTAACAGCCAATACTTTCACGAAATTTGTTGTAAATGCGGGGCAGAGTAAGAACTTGTTTTTCAGTCACATGGATATTAATTATTGTTCTTCGTAACAGGCCTTTATCGGAAGTCATCTAAAGTCAGGCTACTTTTCTACCTTTTTTATTAGGAGTTACAAAAGAAGCCTGTATATTTTCTCTTGTTGCTTCCCCAAGGCTTCGTTTTTCCGTTCCCCCGCACCCCCCTTTTTTTCCCCCAATCCCCGTTTTTTCTTTTCCCCTTTTTTGCGGATTTTTTTTTGGGGGGGGTGGCTTTTTGATCATAAACTCAAACTTTTCGTGTTTTACCTGCAAAAAGAAATATTTAGAGATGTGCCACAGCAATTGTTATAACGAAAAATGAGCCAACTGAACGAAAAAATCAAAGTAAGTATACCCCCGTCGCGTGATAAAGTTGCGTTCTTGCATCTAAACAAGACATAAAGTTAATATACACTCAAAACCTTTATAAAATCATGTATTTGAAAAGCAATTATATTTTTACAGTGTTGAACTAAAAAAGTACATATATGCCTTACCTTATTTAATGGTATGACAGGTCCTCCATTATTAGCTTCATTCTGCATAAACTGCAAAACAAATGATATGATTTCACGGCTTTAACCGGTAAGGACTTTATTTTTCAATTTGCTTTCAAATTCCATATTAATCTACTATGTCTCTGCTACCACTGAACACTAAATAATTCTGCCTTCGGTTGTACCTACTTGACGATCTTACTTCCACAACGGTCGTCTAGAAATGAGGTCCCCACAACTCTAACTGGCAGGTCTACTGCGCATCCGAGCCTCACAGCTCAAGTTATTTTCGCTGTACTGTACATAATTAGACAGAATGTACTCATTAATAATTAGAATTTGTTCTTCAAAATAATTGGGAGAGCTGCTTTATGTTACCTACATTAAATATTTAAACATGTATATATTATTAATAATATTAATATTAAACATGTATATTTAAATCATGTTCTCATGTTCTCTAAACTTAGTATGTTGAAACTAATGATTTTAAAAATAAAAAACAAAAACGATAATATGGAAGGTATGAACGCTAACAATAAGATAATATTAAACAAAGTATGCATGAAAATTTAATGTTTAAAAGATTTCATCATTTATTTCAAATGATTGCAAAGGAGTTGCAATCTAGACTTCACAGATTGTATAGAGACTTCAATTGATTTCTCAAGATTCAATAATCACGGATGAATAAAATTTGAGAGAAAACTATGAGAGATCTAATATTTCAAAGACCACTAGTAAACCGTTCGTCACCAACCCCTCTCCCCAGTCCCGAGCATGACGGATAATAAAGGTTCTATCACAGCATTAGGACGACCAGCAAAATCACTTGATTGTTGGCGCTTTGAAGAGAGTAAAACAGATTTCGAGGAATCGGACTACTGATCAGTGCATGTGTACTAACGTTTTGCAATGGAACAAGGTATATTGGTCATCAGAGTTGTAGTAGGAATTTAAAAAAATATATTTTTTAATTCGTTTTTACAGGATGAATATATGACAAAAGTGTAAAATACATAAATAATACAATAATTTAATCTTTATTAAAATATTCTTGAGATAAACAGTAATTTATATTTACATTATTCATTCACAGTAATCTTATAAAGCACACAATTTTTAAATATGTCTTTGGACCGTCGATGCTCATTCAAGAACGTTAGAGATGCGACTAACCCATCTATCTTCTACAATGCGCACACGTTATGATTTTGGATAGACTGGCTTTGCTGGTCTTCCTTATGCTGTGGTTCTACTGTACCTATAAAAATGTTGAATAATGAAAAATTACTTACATGTCCTCTAATACGGTAAAGAGAGATTCTATATCATCAGTATCAACTTGAAGAATATAATCCGCAAACTCAATTGATGCCTCTAAAATTCTTATTCCCTCCTTATTTGCACAATCGACTAAAGAAAGTCTTTCTAACAATGCTATTGTATCGGCGTCTATCTCTGTTTTGGGTGGTGGCTTATGTAACTCTATTTTCGATGCCACAGCCTTCTGCGGTACGTGTTTTACATCTGTCTGTGATATTTTAATACAACGCTTAGATGTGCAAAATCTTCTGGACAACAAATTTACATGTCTTAGATAATTCATTATCTTCTTGTTTTTTAAAGAATGTTTTATTTTACTTTAAATAAGCGCAATATAGCATTTACCTATGCATCTGTAGTACAACAATGTGTACTATATTTATAGTTTATAGTAATCACAAAATCAACGCCACAAAACTACAACACACCTTCAAGGCTGTGAAAACTATTCAAAACCTCCAAAAATTAAATAGATATTCTAACCTTAAAATATCATGTGAAAACCACTGAACTAAGTAAAACTAGATGAGCAAATTATGGCGCCAGACCATTTTGATCCGAATAAGGAAATAACTAAAAAAAATGGCACTATTACTGATCATGCGCATTTAAAAAATTTGCAAAAGCAACTTTTGTTGCTTTGGGTTGAAAGTGGTAGTAGTAGGTTTATTCCAACAGAACATTTATGAACTGGTCTTGAACGAGTAATGAATTATTTTTCGCGCAAGTGTCAACTTAGAGAACTCATTTTCATTTCTGTTCTGTGTTCTGTGATGGAACAGCGGATTTCTCCTTCCACGAAAATTTTCAAATTAAACAGTACTGTGAACATGAAATCTACCTTCTTAAAATATTACTGGCTTATTTAAATATTTTATGATTGATATTAAATATTGTTTTGCGTTTTGTCTTATCATCTCAATCTAGATTGATGTTTAAGCTAAAGTAGTTTACGTCAACAATTTGGTTTTGTTGGACTCTATAATATTGTTGGTGTGCGTACTAATAGTTCTAAATTCTAAATCTTTCTCTTCACACGATTCGCTTAACAAATAATATCGAATTATTCGAATAATTCAAGTAGTTCAAATATTTATCGAATAATGAATAATTATTAATTTACAATGAATTTATCACTTTTTAACACCAATTTTAATCAAAAAACTTCAAATGAATACAACAGAAAGTCTGATGTAAAAAAATTATTTGAGAGATTTCTGACGGCAAAAACGTTTTTCTTTCAGTAACCATGCTCCCAGCTGATGAAAATAAGTCGAATTATTTGAATAGTTCGAGTAATTATATAGATATATAGAAATGCTCGAATCGAATTGAATCGAATAGAATGTTCGAACTACTCGAATAATTCGAACTGTTCGAATTATTAAAACTATTCAAATAAAGGTATACAAACAATTAGTTTGAATTATTCGAGTAATTCGAATATTCGATTCGAGCACTGTTCATCACATACTCGAATAATTCGAATTGTTCGAATTATTAGATTACTCGACATCCGCATATCCGAACTATACATATCCGAACTCACCATATTTCCGAACTTTTTTCACCATATTTCCGAACTTGTACTTCCACACAACCGAACTTGTCGCTGTCGAATGACCAATGAGCAAGAAAAACCCTTTTGCGCATGCGCCAGCAATTCGGTTATCCGGAAGTGACGAGAGTTCGGAAATGTGGAATTTTGCGGAACAGAAAAGTTCGGATATGCGGATGTTGAATGAACTTTTCAAATAAAGGTATACAAACAATCAGTTTGTATGATTCGAGTAATTCGAATTTTCGACGCGAGTACTCGAATATTCGAACATGTGTTTTAAAATACACTCCCTCCGAGTTACAGCCATCGTAATTTGCGCGAAAAAAATTATTTCGAAGTGACTACAATTACGCATCAGTTCTCGTTCCTTTAGACGCTCTATTTTTTATATTGTTGAAGACCAACATTTTTTTGTTTCCACTGAGCACCTTTAAAATTAAATAACAAGTAACACCATCTAGTTAGGCATGAAAAAAATCTACAATGTTGGTCTCGTTTGCATTTTTTTATACAACTAACCGTTTTCGAGAAAATCGCTGGTGACTGAAATGTGTGAAGGAGTGCCAATTTAGTGTTAAAAGTGTTAACCCCCCTCAATCCCCCCTAAAATTAGGTTTACTGTATTTTTGAGGCAAGAATGAATAGACCGCCTAAAGGAACAGAGGCTTGCACATTTTTAGTAGATTTGATGCTTTATTGTAGTCACAATTCAAGGTAATCGATTTTTTTCGCTCAAATTATGTATACTTCATACAGAACTAAAACCGATGCACGTCATCAAATACGTGTTTAAGTTTTAGAGCTCACTGATACCAGATGGTAATAAAATTATTCAGTATTTCGAAATACTTTTTTAAAGAGGATTGCTTCCTTAGTTGAGATTTTGAGATTCTGTTAGACGCTTCTTTGGACAAATATATGTTTAATTAAAGTTCAAAATCTATTTAATTTTTAGATTCAGGTTTTGATTAATGATTCCGCTATGTATCTATATTTGTTTTTATAAAAAACATTCAAAACAAATATAGATACAAATAATAGAGAATACATTACACATTTGCCGTTCTATTTGACATCACAAGGGTCCAAAAAGTGAGGTAAGGTAAGGTCTCAGTAAAATGTTTCCTTAGTTGGTGTCAAACCACACCTATTCAGGCCTATGATGTATCATTTGACGTTATTTATAACAGTGATGTTATAATTCTTGTCTAATCAGGATTACTCTTTTTAATAATCCCAGTTTCCGATTGGTTGAAGCTGTTAACAGCGGTATTATAAATAACGGCAAATGATACCATCATAGGCCTGATTATGAACTGAACGTAAAAAATTTACAAAACCGTCTCATTTGCTGTGTTTCTTTTACCTGAAATATCAGTTTATATCAGTTTATTTCAGTTCAGTTTAAAAATGGGTGTTTTATTATGCCATCTCATTGTGAGGATATCAATTCCTACTAAAATTAAAAATACCATGATCAGTTTCTTATTTCACTTAAACCGGGCACAGACATGCGGTATTCGGCGAATCCGCATGTTTGTATTTGGCGAACAGGGTGCACACACATTCGGCGTAGTTGCCGAAGACTGCTCGGTGTGGGTATAACGAATATTCGTTCAAATTAAAATGGATAGTGAAACAATGATAATTGATGCTGCTGCCTTTATAGTTATGAGTTGTGCATATATACAGTTAATGAAAAAAAATCTCCACTCCATTTTTACAAACAAAATACACTAAATTTGATCACAAATACAAAAAATACCACACGTAATTTGCGCGAATATGTGTATCGAGTGCAATGGCGAATATTTGTCTTCTTTGACTCGGGCCAAAAATACCGACAGACAGTGGGAAACACCGAATAGCGAATATTCGTCACGAGCAACTCATACACACTAGTCGCTACTTGCCGAATAGCAAATATTTGTTATTCGGTACTCGCCGAATACCGCATGTCTGTGCCCGGCTTAAGACTGTGATAAAAGTGAGGTTACAGTTGTTAGGTTTCTAAGAAAAGATAATCAAAATGTGGTTTTCCAAATATCTGAGAATCCATAGCAGTATAATTTGGGCTCCACAATGGATATCTACAATATTTTTCAGTGTTAGCTATGTCGTGTACGATTCTATCAGAAGAAAGATCATTCTCTACTCATTAGTTTTATGTGAAAATATACCATATATCTTCACAATGATTGGCTTTGCATAATGTTCTCTTCTAATTTGTAATTTCCTATATAATCTATAACTTATATATATATATATAAGTTTCAGTTCATTTCACTTCACCAAACTCAAATTGAAATGGAATGTTGGGTAAAATAACAGCAATTTTCACGGTATTTATTCAGAAACTAAAATAATTACTGCATAAAAAGTATAGTGGGGACGTGGTGATAAACCGATATTTCTTAACGGATATCCTAATTATCCTATACATACATACATATGTTTTGTGACGGAGAGTCGCGAAGACATGTCATATGATTTCCTATGGAAAGTCTCAAAAACAAATCAACTCAATCTCAATTGGGTTATGTCAACGTACATGTGATATATGTAATGTATGTGCGCTGGTTATGTTCCTCGATGGTTAATAGGGTTATGTTTCTTACGATAAAAAAAAACAAGGACTGTTAAATTTCTAGTTTATATAAATAAATATTTGATAAGCAAATGAAAATATTATTACAAAAAAACTACGAATTATGGAAAATTATAAAAATGGTGACAATGCTGAATCCATATTAGAAGATGAACTATCAGAAAATGTTGAACAATCTTATAGTGGTACATCCAATATTAACTTAAAAGTATCACCTGTGTTCTCAGCATCCTTTATAGAAACAGAAAATAAAACTTTAAAGTACAAATGTCCAATATGTAATAAAAAATTTAAAAGCCAAAGGAAAGTCGAAAGTCATGTTCATTCTCACATCCTAGTACACAATATTTATACAAATGGTGAGTTTACATGTTCAGAATGTAACTGTTATTTTGATAACAAAGTCAGCTTGCAAACACATTTAGAAACGCATAAGAAAAACAGAGGGACGCCCTAGAAAAGATGATGTTATTGTTGATGTTATAAAACCATTTATTTGTGATAAATGTGCAAAAGGGTTTAAAACAAAACAGCAGTTATTAAACCATGAACTGGTACATGTAGACATAAAACCATTTGAATGTTATCAATGTGATAAATCATTTAAATTGAAACAGCAACTACAGAACCACATCAAAACGCATAAAGATGTAAGACCGTTTACATGTAAAAATTGTGAGAAAACATTTAAATTTAAACAACAACTTGAAAATCATGAGAAGACACATACTGACATAAGGCCATTTAAATGTTGTCTATGTGATAAAGCTTTCAAGTTCAAACAGCAGCTTCAAATGCATTATAGGGTACATGATGGATTGCGACCTTTTGAATGTGCCTCTTGCAACAAAACATTTAAACTAAAACAGCAGCTACAGTTTCACAAGAAAGTACATAGCGATGATAGACCCTTTCAATGCTCAACATGCAAAAAAAGTTTCAAAATGAAACAACAGTTGCAAACGCATTATAAAGTACACACAAAAGATTTTCTAGAGAGCAAGATTTTAGAACCAAACATCAATTTAAGACCAAATGAATCCAGTTATGCTCTAGACAATCCCAAGAATGATATGGAGGCTATCGACAATTCGACCTGTGATATAGATTTAAATACCGAGATTTTAGAACCAGATATCATTTTAGAAGCAAGGTAATCCAATAATACTGTAGCTATAGATGATCTCAAGGTTCATATGGAAGCTATTTACAAATTTTTGGACCATGTAAGCACTGAATAAATAATAAGATGACCCTGTTTGGCATAAAGGCTAATTAGAGCTAGGTAATTATAGTCTTTTGACTTTTACTAGAGATGTAACAGACGCACAAATCGACAATGTTGAGTTGCTTCACTCCTCCAGACATCTTTACAAATTCCAACAGAACACTGAGGAAACACATGTATGGAAAGCCCACTGAGACCCAAAATAGAAATGATTACCTTGGAAATAAGCAGTTGAGACTGAATTTCAGAAGGAAGTAATACTATTTTAGAGAATGAAAAAAATCTCAATGAACTGATACTAGGAAATCACAATTAAATTCAAACATTGAGGAAGAATAACTGAACGAGTGTTAAAAATTGAATACTATTGAACGAAAGCATTAAATATTAAATTAGCCACAAACAATTCAATTGAATATGATATTGAACATTAATTATTCAGTGAATAACTGTTATTAGTGTGGGAAACTGTGAACACTGAAAATGCAGCAGGTAGTGATAGAAATGGAGTTAAAGGAGGTAGAGGCCTAACACTAATTTGTTGTTCGTGTGAAGTGTACTATATTACTGTTGGATGAACAAATTATTTATTTCTTCTTTCATTTATGTTACTTTTCTGAAATGGAATTTGTTCCGTATTTTAATTTGGCACTGTTAAAAACTTCCTGTTTTTTGTTGTATATCATATAACACAACTATAAAATTAAAAATATACTACTATGCGTTTCAAATGTATTGAGCGCTCACTTTGACCATTTACAGAAAAAAACTGCTGGACCGAATTAAATCATTTGTTCACATATGATTCCTTGTACTATTTACTATTGCAAATTAGAATAGCAAAAAGGTGCAATACTGTACTTTTTTAAAATATTGATTGATTATATAAAAATTGTACCGAATTTGGGCACTGATTTTGACTATGATATTTGTAAATTAATTTCCAGAAAAGTGTTCCTTCAAACTACCTACTTCAAGTTTTGAAGAAACATAAATTTAACCTTTTATATGGATGCTTTTTACGAAAATAAATATCTTATAGTTATTGAATTATTAAATAAAAAATTTCACTGACGTCTTTGTTAATATTAAAAATAGGATAAAGATATTGTCTCATGTTATAATAATTGCACAATGAGTAACAATGCTGTAAAAATAACTCCGATTTTATCAGAAACATTAGTATCAGTATTAGATATATTAAAATATAAATTGTAGTTAAACTTTAATGTACCGGCAAATAGTGGAAAAAAATACATTTTCAAACATAACAATTCATACATCGTCAGGGATAAAACATAGAGTTGCAATTTGCACAAGTTGTTAATTAGTGAAAAATAATTAGTGATAGTGCCTAAGTAAAACCCCTGATTTTTCCAAAAATTTTGACTCCTCAGTTTTTTTCGTAATTAACATTTAAAGTGAGACCTTCATACATTTAAACGCGTAGTAACGTAACGGAATTTGTATTAATGTAATTAAAGTACCCTAACCAATACCTATTGATATATTTTTTGTGTTTTTTTGATGCATTGTGTTTTGTGATGCATTGTTATTTTTTTCAGAATATATTTTATTTATTACACCTACGTTATTTTTATTTTTACATTTATCTTTTTTTCTTAACGATTTTTTAATACATGGAGCCCCGGATGGAATTAATTTTATTAATATCACACTGACAATAAGCCTATGGACGGAGAGGTATTATTACTTCACATAGGTGAAGTTGATATATTAGCTGCTTACGATTTGACATGGAACCGAAGGCAAATTTAAATGAAATGAGTTACCTATCCTTACCTCAGTTTTTAACCCTTGTGATATCAAATAGAACTAGAACCTTAGAAGTTTGGGCAGGAATAATCAGAGAAAATATCATTGGTCCCTTCTTCATTGACGGCAATTTGAATGGAGAAACTTATTTAGCGCTGCTCCAAAATAATGTTGTATCCAGCTGAAGGAAATCCACAACTTCCAAGTAATGCAATATGGTTCCAGCAGGATGGTGCACAAGCACATTAGGAAGTCAATGTCCGGCAATATCTCCACACAATCTTTCCAAATCGCTGGATAATGAGACGTGGTTCTGTAGAATGGCCTGCACAATCACCTGATCTCACGCCGTTAGACTTTTTCCTATGGGGATATGTAAAAAGCATGGTCTACAAAATCAAACCTGACGATTTGGCTGACTTAAGAAGAAGAATAACACTTGTAATTAGGTTGATTACCCCCGCAGATGTTAACTAACGCTAAAAGACATTTCTATTTACGTCTAGGATGCTGCCAAGATGCTGGAGGCATGCATTTTGAACATCTGCTGCATTAATAATGATTTGTTTTTTATTTTAATGTAACGAATTTCCTACGCTGGAGAAACTTTTTTTTTTGTTAATTTCTTCAATAAAATTTATAACAATAGCAGTTTTGAATAGAGAATGAAAACACCTTTCAAATGAAGTATCACAAGCCCCTACTTCCAATTTGAAAATTTAGGGGTTGTAGCTGTCACATGAAGGGGGTTGAATTTAGGGATGTCATTTTTACGTCGCAAGATGTCATTTTAGAATTAGAAATTGAGGTGTCTGAGAATTTTCTAAAAAAATGCATAATAATGGAGCTACTGAATTTATTCCATTTGGCTGTTCCACACTGTACTTACGAGCCCAGAATCATATCGTTTGGCCCAATGTTATTTTTGGTGAGATTTCTGAAACACAGACTTTATACTATGGATACGAGAATTATCCTTTATTACATTATTTATCATATTACTTATTATATTATTTATCCTACAAAATGCCAATAAAGGATCATTGTTGTATCCATAGTATGAAGTCGTTGTTTCAGAAATCTTACCAAAAATTAACATTGGGCCAAACGATATGATTCTGGGCTCATATATGCATAGACCTTTAACATATGTAGGTGTTTTGGTTAGAAATCGCATACAATATGGATACACTTATTATATCAAATAACGATAACAATTTCGTTCGCTAGGGAGCAAAATAATACACTTTTATCATTACTTAGTAACTCATTATATTCAATGTTTTACATTCATCAAATGTAGCAAAATCGCAATATCACATACATACATAATTTTACTTCAAAAAAATTTTTGGTATGAGCTGATGTTTATTAGGTACTTATATTTTATAATGGTTTCAATTCAAACGGTTAATTTTGTCAATTAACAAACAATGTACCTAAGCTAATTCTACTTCAGTTATTTGGTTTATTCCAATAATCGATAAACCTAATGCATAATTTTATAACTTTACTACTTCAGAAGGTATTTACAATTTTCAACAACAATTAATGATTACAATCATTTTAAGTGGCCAATGTAATACGTTTAACAAGAGAATGAATAATATTCAAAGTACTTAATTGGATTAACTATTATCAACATTAACTCATCTTAAACACAACTTGAATTAAAATTGTCATACATAATTAATATGTTTTGGTATTGTTATTGGATTGATATTAATTTTGAACCTGGAGTGGGTACTGGAACCTTCGCGTAGAAACAAAAAAACTGGACGTTTTCCACGAAACACCGAACTACTACACTTTTCTCGACGCGCGTTTCGCCAACCAAGTTGGCATCTTCAGGAGAAGATTAAAACTGGTTCAGTTTTAATCTTTTTTTTAATTTTTTTTTTTTTTTTTTTATTAATTTTGAAACCTAAAAAATTAAGTATACTTTTTTACAATTTATAAGATATTCCTTAACATCACCAATTTGCGTTAAAAATAGCTAGTTAAAAGTAATCCATATTAAGAATAGTATAATCGAAAAATCATATTTCAGATAAACATTTTAGTATTAGTGGCTTTACGATTGTAGTATTCACAAAGAAATTTCCATTACGAGCCATGTATACATAGCCCAGTTGTTGAATTGATGTTATCAACACATTGGTCGTGAAAAATATTTAAATACTTTAATAACTTGCAAAAATGTGACAATAAATCATCACTCATGATTGCATTTTTCTCACTTGTGATTTTATCACATTGATCTTGGGTGTCTATTACTCTATAGATACAGATATAAAAAGGCATAGCAAATCAAGAGCGCGTATTTTCTTTCCTAAAATTAGTGCTATTTACTTAGAATCATCCTTAAATTCTAACGAATAGTCGATCAGACTATTCTAACGAATAGTCAGAATATCATGTACAAGGTTTTCTATTTAAAATCCCTGTTGTTAAATTAATTTTTGCAAAATGATAAAATCGCCAAAGAAATTTACCTTTCTTCCATATTTTCATTTCATATAGTGAAAATTGTGGAAACTATGGTTTAACCAATAGTTTTGTGTGGTATAAAAAATGTATAACATAGATATGTAAAGGAGGATGTCTGTTTTGTATGTATAAACCATAATTATTTATTATGATTATTGTTTATACATACAAACTAGACATCCTCCCCTAAATGTATAGAGATACATATATATGAAAACAATAGGCAAATCTCTTGATGGAGACGCCATGCCTTGAAGGAAGCACCAATTCTCTCTTGTGGGATTTGAACCAACCAACAGTAGCATCGGTATTTGGTATAATTGCTCTATTTAAGACCATCTGGTACTGAATCATCCAATAACGATGGAGATGATTCAGTACCACAGCAATACCCAGTGAATGAAATGAGGTGGTAAGGGCGGCAAATCCGCAACTAAGTCTTTGACTTTGCTTCAAATGGAATGTTTTTGGGCACCCTCTTTTGAAATATTGTCCTAAGTGATTTTCATTTCTTCCCTCAGCTTAAGATTCACCTTTGTGGAAAATATTTGCATGATGACGAGTTCAAGGCAGAGGTGGACACCTTTGGATAAAACAACTGGAGGCAAACTGCTATGCTACAGGTGTTTTATGTATTTTATCACCTTGTCAAAAGGAGTACAGAATGGATATTACGTTGAAAAATAAATAATGCAATAGAATATCCACTAATAGAATATCTATATGACTCCGACCAGCCTCCGAGCGTCGACCAGCTCGCTCGTCATCTATCGTAAATTACCGCTCGGTCTTGGGTAGATCACATGCGAGGGTTATTGCCTATTTTATTGCCTCTTTGATCTTTTTATTAAAATAATATAATACTTACATTTTCACTTTCATTTCATGTACGTTCATTTTATTTTAATTTAATGCAGTCAACGCCTATGGAAGTGAATTAACATTTGTTACTCTAATAAAATCATTAATTAAAATATTAGATTAGACCAATTTAACAATAATTTAATAATTAGTTTTCAACTATTTACTTACAGACAATTTTCTGTAATGTTAATATTATGGCAGTGGTGACATGGAATGGAAATTTCTTTGGAAATTATTAATTTTCCTGTCCAACATATGGACTCAAATTAACCATTAAATAAGATAAATAAAGCAAGTATAGCATATGAATCAGTAAAGGTACCCAATACATATTGTCAGTATTTATGTAATGTAAATAAGATAAATGTGGCACTAATGCTGAAAGTATTAGGAATAATAGTAATACTGGTAGGGAAAACTGAGAAAAGAAAAAATCTACAATCTATGTAAATTACCTAAATGTAGAAAGGCTATGTAACATTATGTACATAGAGATGTTAAATATAAGGTAAACACATACGTCTGTTAAGTCTTATAAAAGTAACATAATAAAGTGACACAAATCTTATGATCTGAAGAGAAACAATATCACACACATTTTTGTTTTGTTTTTTTTTTATGGTATTTTTATTGAAAATAGGATTTTTAAGAACATAATCATGTTTGTTGACTGTAATTATCCTTTTCATTTATCCACAGTCTAATCAGAAAATATACATTAAGTCAACTGATATGTATTACGATTTAGGACCCTTTTCTAAAATATACACTAATTGTGTTAAATTTACTTGGTACACTTACTTTTAGTGAAGCACTATTTTTGTAACGACATTTGAGAAATGTATAATAAAAAGTTTTCCAATATGATGTGTATCAGTACATTCAGTACTTATATAACCTCTACTATATGTATGTATATAAACTATTTAAATGTAATGAGCAAAAACTCAGTCACAAAAGGGACTTTTCTCAGTCATCTTTATCTCGGTCAAAAATTCATAAATACTAATAAAAATTCTTGTCAAATAACATACAATATGTCAAACTGGAATTAAATATTGTCTATTATAAGTAAAATTAGAATCATGCCATAGAAACACTCCTCCCCCCACGTAAAAATCATGAGAACAATTATTGTGGACAAAGTGTGTAAAATAATACTCCGGAGTTACGTCATAGGTGGGACCGGGAAGGATACCTAATGTAAGTCGAAAATTACGTAAGTCGGGGTAGAGTTTCTGAAATCTAATTTTGGGTTACATTGAGTTATATTCTGGAATTAAACTGTTCAACAAATTGACGAATACATATAAATCTGAAAAAATAGAATAAACACAATATGATACAAGTTATAGCTCTTTTTTCAAAGTGAACGGTTTCTTGAACAACACCAATGACGGTTTCTTGATCAACGCACAAATACGACGTTTAAAAATAGTATGTATTTGTAGCGCTCGGCAAATGAGACGCGTGCACGCTAAAACACGTCCGTATCAGCTCGTATAAGCTCGAACTGCGCGACGCGTGCTTTGTGGGCGAGGGAGGGGATGAACAATAGGAATAACGTAACTTCAAATTCACGTAAGTCGGGGTAACGTAACTCGAGGTATTACTGTATTATATTATACAAATATTGGTGTTCATCCTTTAGGTGAAATCTTTAGGACTATAAATCTCAAGAGGAGTGTAACATTGGAGTATGGCATTTAGTTCAATCTCAATATTCACAGGTATCATTAATACTAGTTTATTCAGAAACACCCTGTATACATTTACAGTAAGATCATTTAATTTCCATACAGTTTACTTTTATCTCTTATATTAATTTCTAAGTTTCTCTTTAACTGTCTTTGATTTGATTTAATTCTAAAACTCCTCTATCCGTGTGATCATGTAAAAAATATACAGGCATGGAACACGTTGACTTTGGTATAACAGAGTAATAGCTGAAAGATTCGGTGTAGAAGGGAATAGGCCATGCCTTGAACCGCCTGTGTAATATTACACAGTTCGAACTGGCCAATGATACATGGGCATCAAAACAAGAGCATTTAGGGAAGGAGGTTATGTGTATAAAAGTTTTGTCATTTAAAAATTAAATTCGAACCCTGTGTAAGGAAAAAAAGCAGTATGTTAACAAAATGTTTACTTTTATTAAATCCATATAAATATGAACATTTAAAAGCCCATTTAAATTCTGTTCAGTTAAATTTTTTACGAGAAAAAAAGGACCTCCATTACGCTGGATTCAAAAATTCTTCGCTCGCGCTGGCGTTGGCGTCGGCGGAGCGACCTTGGCGTTGGCGTCGGCGGAGCGACCTTGGCGTTGTCGCTGTCGCATCTCAAACATGCCATTTATAAACTCTCATTGGCGCTCGTGTTTTCTTTTGTTTCATAAATTAAGTTTATGTTAACCTAATTTATTTTGTTTGCGTTTTTCATTTTGTAAACATGGACTTGACAAACAATAATACGAAATTGATGGGATTGTTGACTGTTACATTATGTTTATATATAAAATCTTGCTCCACAGTGATGTTAAAACGTGGAAACTGTCTAAAATCCAAGAAGACCAGAACTAAGGAGACCGAAGTCGTTCGGTGTCATGTTCTCATATCTGTCCGCCTCCAGAAGGCGCTATTAGCATGTATTGAACGTTGATTGTATGTATTGAGCTGTATTGAACGTCACGTGATCTGCGAAAGTCACGTGACAAGCAGCGAACCACATGTAACTGTTTATGAATGTAGGCTGTCAATGTGTATGCTTACATGCGATTTGGCTTTAATAAAAATACAATCCGAATGTTAAATAAATATGGTTCGAAAATGCTGTGTTGCATTGTGTGATACAAGAGGCGTTCCGAAGCGTCAGAATAACCGGACATTATTTCAAATTACTGATATGCACACAGATTAGTACAGAACGACACTGCTTACAGCGCCTCTGGAGGCAGATATATTCGAGCCCCTCGCGTTATACACTGAAAAGTAGAGATGGAACAAACGGTTCCATGTGTGTAGCGTTACATATGTAACCGCTCCATGAAAATACCGTTCCAAAATACCGTTACTTTGGAACGGTATGCGCACCTTTGTCTATTACAATACTTTTAGAGCTTCGCGATTTTGTCGCTTATAGCGACACGTGTTGAGTGTCGTGCTTTAATAATATTTTTAATAATATTATTTCTTTATTTGTCAGTTTGTATTTATAACTTATAACACAGTTCTCTATAATAGTTTTAGAAAATTTTTTTGCAAAAAGATATGGCTCCGAAAAGACATATTAAAACATCTAATATTTTGAACTTTTCTAAAGAAAAATCTGATTCACTTGCGATATGCAATTTATGTAAACAAGAAATAAGATACCTGACCTGATTCTGAATTAATATTACTTTATTTTTTAAGTTAATAAAATTATTTTGATTTTTAGAAATTTTTAATTTTATTTTCTGTTTCATTCCGATATTTTATAATAATAATAAAATGTCGAAGTAATTAAATAAGGAACCTCGTGTGATATACATTTATCGTCCCAGACTGCAGAGATTCTACAATAATTTGTCGCGACTGGTGCGACTGCCGTGTAAAGAGTAAAGAATGACAAGCGGCAAGCCAATCATTCGTTATTAGTTACACGGTTACACCATAGTTACAGGTCCTGAACCGCGACTGTGGCAAGTCGCGACAATGGCAAACCGCGACAGGCAGCACCGCGACAGAGCTGTAACCGCGACAGAGTTTTAACCGCGACAGAGTTGAAACCGCGACAGAGCTGAAATCGCGACAGTATCGATTTCATTCTCGTTCCAAAGGAACCGGTTACATTAAATTAAAGTAACGCGACGGAGCGTTACTTTAAAATACCGTTACAAAATACCGTTCCACATGTAACGGACCCATCCCTATTTAGGACTAGTACAATACATATCGAGTGATTTCAGCCGCCGGAATCCTCAAAAATAAGATTTTGGAGAAAGGATCGACTTGCTATTACTCTGCTCTTCTCTCTTTTCTGATACTGAACTGAGATGGTGTAAACAAGTCGGCCTCACTGGGATTCGAACCCAGACCTTTCGCTTCAAAGTCAGAGACTACCCAAAACACCGCCTCATTTCAATGAACGTAAACTTGCTTATTTTCTATTTATCTTTATTCTCCGTCAGCTGAAACTTATCGGGATGAGTTTCTCTCATCATGAGAACATCATTTATGACCCTCATCATTTTTCTAGCTCGCAGGTCATATATGGAACTTGTGCCACAATAAAACAAACAAAGTTGCTGGAACGAGAAATTCAATGTCTTAAAGAACTACGGTTTCATACAAAGCAATGTAGACAAATGTGTGTACCGTAGGGAAGTAAATGGAACAAAGACACTTCTAATTTTGTATGTTGGCGATGGAGTGTTATTATCGAAAGATATGTCGATCATTGATACAGTTTTAATTGAACTAAAAGAAATCTTTGATGTAACAGTAAGTGAGGTTAACTATTTCATTGGGATGTAAATATCAGGCAATAAAGAAGATGGTTCTATATTTGTGTCACAGAAGAACTATATGAAGCAAATAATTGATTGTGTTAGACTGAGAGTGAAGCTAATCCCATAACCATACCAGGTGATCCACATAGCAACCTAGACAATAGACATTGCACATTCATGGTGGGTTCATGCAGAAATTTTTAGTAATAAGAATAAGAATAGTAATAAGAATAAAAGTTAAACCTTCGTTTTATAATGACCCAGTTCATGCAGTAAATATAATTTTTAGTAATAATTTTAAAAATAAGGACACTGCATGAACTAGGTCATTATAAAACGAAGGTTTAACTTTTATTCTTATTACTAAAAATATCTGCGCTGAACCCACCTTCAGTGGGAGTCGTGAGTCGCTACCTGATCTGCATAACATAACCCAACCAAAGCCGCTGGAACGCCACACAGTGGGTTAGAACGTGGCTAACGTAAAACACCAGGCTATGGCGCGTTTTATGTTTTAGAGTGTCACGTGACCAACTGAGGCCCATCACTCTTTACTCTTATTAATGTTTCCTCACAATTCTCACCTATTTTTATGTATATTTTTGATTTACCTTTTACAGGCTTTTTTTACGTCATTGATTTTTGTATTTTTAGCGATGGTTTTAGTTAAAAAAAAATGGTTTCTGGAGTCTACTTTATGAAGGTAGATACCTAGTTATAATTGCTAATTATGTACATACCTATAGGTATACGAGCCTTTATAGGATTTGATTAAATTGGTTTGCTTTTAATAAAACAATAAGTAAGTAACTAATATGAAATTATTAATGATCACAATTAAAAAAAAAAACAAATGGGTAGGTAGTTCCTAAGTAGGTAGGTAATCGTAAAAATTAAAATACTGTATATAGTATAAAATATAATATATTAAGAAAAATATAAAACACAACTTAAGTAGTATACAATGAACTTAATTAAAAATCTTTGTACTGAAGTCTTGAATCTAGATCTAGACTACCTACATTATAATAGATTGGTGCAGATATTTAGGTAAAGATATAAGTACAAAAATAAGTAAGATACCTAGATATTAAGTAAAATACAAAACTAAGATGATTTTAACTTCTTAATTTTTCTAGCCTGGTCATTTTTAGACTTAGCTTCTGCTGCTAAATCATTTTGTTTTTTGACAAAATTGTTTAGCATAATTTTGCAAGAAGTCTGATTTATTTTAACCAATTTTCTTTCAAATGAATCATTACAATTACAATTTTCAGCTTGAATGTCAGATATGTGGTTTTTCAGAATCATTAGAGACACTTTATGTAATGTTGACAACTGATTCGATCCAATCAAAAACTGTTTTAACAAATCAGGATTATTGCAGATAATTTGCATTACATGCCATGCAATAGCCACTGGAATTACGGCCTGTTCAGGTGGTAAAATCAATTTTCCTCTGTCAAGCTCTAAAGTTAAATCATTAGGTAGATTAAAATCAATTTCAGTTGTTGAAAGCAGCCATTCGCTACATATCATACACTGTTTATGGCGAAGCTGCTTGCGAACTGCATACCCACCAATATATGCCAAGACAGTTAAATTTTCTTTAGAAATCATGTCTAAAGAAAAATCAAAATTTAAAATACATAGAAAATCAGATATATCAACAGACTTTTGAATATCTTCATCATACTTTGGTAAAACGGTTTTTAAAGGAATGTTGTCTGCGGAACATGTAAATAGTACCGCATTTTTAAATCTAATTTTTCTTTCACTTTCAAGTAATTGAACAAAACTTATGTAATAATTAGCACCGCTTAGTTGACGGTACTGACTGAACCTGCCTTCTAAAATATCATTTTCAAATTTACCAAGGAGTAAATAATCGATTTTATAGTTACTGAACATGTAAGGAATCAAAACTAAAAATGCATCGACTGTATTTATTATTGATGTAAAAGTTTCATTTGACAAGCCACGTTTAGAACCTACAAATTTTCTCCATAATTTTAACCATTCTGACATTTTTTGTAAGTACTCGATAGGTAGCGTGCTATCACATCTAATAGGTTCCCTAAATTTATCATTAAATCTATGACCTTCAAAAGGTGTTCTGACATTAACAATTTTCCACCACTTGATAAATATGTCTAAAAACATACATGTCTCATCAACATTGTTAAGGCTACTAGCTTGTTCCGAGGCATATTCTTTGGAAGCATAATTTAAGGCAGCCACATTTTTTTCATGAAACACATTTAAGGTTAACTTAACGTTTTGTTTTTGAATTGTAGTAGGATAAAGAGTTTTGTAGGATAGCAAATGCCCAAGTTTTACTAAAGAATTTTTTTCCAATTCATACAAAGCCTCCAAATTTTTAAAATCAGCAGTGCATAATTTATTGGGGTCTATTTCAAGCAAATTGGTGTCAAATTTAGGGAATTGAAAAGAGGATCGTTTTATTCTTTCACTTATCCAATTACTTTTTATACATTTTATTATATGAACCACATCAAATATGAAAAATAACTTTCTAGAGGAATCACAAGGATGTGGTGCAAAATGTTGCAAAGTACTGTTTTCTGAAAACATCGCATAAGCTTTTCGGTTTATAGCATTGTTATCAGATATTAAACTTATTACTTTAAAATCTAATTTTTCAACCTCTCGGAGAACATTTGATATAAGTTCCTTTAATTGAACTGCTGTCAAATTATTTACAGGAATTAAACTTACTACGTCCCTATATTTTGACAAAATACTGGATATCATGAAAACTTGGACAGTTTTTGCTGCTTTTGATGAGTCAGTCTGACTTGCACCAAAAACAGTGTTGCTTTTAAAACTTAGCTGTGAATTTATGTAAATTTCATCTAAATGTATATTTATCAGAAACTCATGTTCTTTTAAATGGCAAAGTTTTGATTTCAAATACTCTAAACTACCTGTAATAGTATTGTCTGTCAGTGAAAATTTGCAGATCAACTTTTTAATATTTCTAGGGTGCGGTAAATAAATACACTTACTGTTATAAAGTGATATGTAAGTAGATGTAGAGTGAACATACAAACTTGCCGTAATCATGAGAGTGGTACCAGAATATCTTCTATTGTTTTCTGTTTGTTGGCAAAGGGTTATCTGCTCCACAATGAAGGTAAAAAATACATTTCTATCCACTTCACTATCACCTATTTTTGTTAATTCTTCACACACTTTTCTTAATTTTAATTCGTTATGAACACTAGAATCTTTTACACCACACTCAACATAGTCCACAATTTTTTGTAAAACAGTAACATTATTAAGAGAATAAAGTTCTTTAGGAATTTTTGTTACAGGAACAGTTTCTTTATTAATTTGAATGAAATAATCCATATTTTCACTTATTATTATTGAACCTACTATTTGATGAACCCCATCTTCTGACATCTGTAGTAAATAAAGGTAAACCTTTTCATTTTCATTTAACAATATCCATTCTCGAGAAATTGTAGACTTTTCATAAAATAACAAAACGTCTTTCAGTGAACTTATTTTGTTCGATTCTACATGGTTTTTATGGCTTTCAATGCTCTCCAAGATGGCATGTTTTAAATTTTCTTCTTCAGCATCAACCAAACGTCGACAAATCGTTTGTTCAGATGATAAGTATTTTGGCACATTTTTAAAATTACAGGTAATGCACCTTCTTTCAGTTTTGGAATTTTCCTTGGATATTCTTTCCTTTCGCCCTTAACGTAACATACATCGGTTCTAATTATGTCGCTTTCCATAAAATGTTTTATACACACTTGAGGAGCTTTTAGGTGTGTTACGTCAATTGGAATTTTTCTAATCCAATCTCTCCGATAGGCCTCATTTTGTGGAAGACTATACGTTGTTACATGTCCCTCTTCTTCGCCTTTATAATTTGACCTGCAGCCGTTTACACTGCACTTTCTTGGCATTGCTAAAAATCAAACAAAATATGGACTTAACAAAAATGAAAACGTTCCTACCTAGTACTACCTAGGACTACTTACTTTGATTGTCACAACAATGGTAGAGTTTAGATGAAACAATAATTAAATTAATAGTAATAGGTAGCTTGGGAATGAGTTATTACAGGAATAAATTTATTACAAGAAAAATAACCATCTTAGCTGCAAATTAGTGTTAGCCAATATTATATATATAATATATTATATATAATATTAGGTTAGGCTTAATTTTTTAACATATTGTTATTCAAATACAAACAACAGATCGATGAAAACATAAAAACAAACCAAACAGCTGATGCACCATAACCAAACAACGGTAATGAACGGAATAATACTGACTAAACCACAGAGTATAACGAAAAAGATGGGCCTCAGTTAGAGATGGAACAAACGGTTCCATGCGTGTAACGTTACATATGTAACCGCTCCATGAAAATACCGTTCCAAAATACCGTTACTTTGGAACGGTATGCGCACCGTTGTCTATTACATATACTTTTAGAGCTTCGCGATTTTGTCGCTACAGCGACACGTGTTGAGCGTCGTTTGTCTTTTGCTCTTTTGTAAGTTCAGTTTCGATCGCCGCGCCGGTCTGTTGAGGCGTTGAGTACAGTCTAATTTGAATCGTTTATATTTATACTTTATTTGTACTTTTGTATTTATACTTTATTTGTACTTTTGTATTTATACTTTATTTGTACTTTTGTACAAATAAAATTGTTTATGTTTATTTGTACTTTATTTTTTATGTTAATAAAATTATTTTGATTTCTACACATTTTAATTTTTTTTCTATTTCATTTCTGTTATAATAAAATGTCGAAGTAATTAAATAAGGAACCTCGTGTGATATACGTTTATCGTCCCAGACTACAGATATTCTACAATAATTTTGCAGCGACTGGCGCGTAGAGTAAAGAGTGACAAGCGGCAAGCCAATCATTCGTTATTCGTTACACGGTTACATAAAAGTTACAGGTCCTGAACCGCGACTATGGCAAGTTGCGACAATGGCAAACCGCGACAGGCAGTACCGTGACAGAGCTGTAACCGCGACAGAGTTTTAACGGCGACAGAGTTGAAACCGCGACAGAGCTGAAATCGCTACAGTACATATGTATCGATTTCATTCTCGTTCCAAAGGAACCGGTTACTTTAAATTAAAGTAACGCGACGGAGCGTTACTTTAAAATACCGTTACAAAATACCGTTCCACATGTAACGACCCATCCCTACTGAAAAGCCGCAGCTCTGTCTCCTTAGTTCTAGTCTTCTTGCTAAAATCATATGCTTAATGTCATTTAATACGTCATATAACGTGACTACATTCATGTATTGTGATTGGTCGCGGTGAGCGTGCTACGAGTTTGCTACGAACACCCAATGCTGAAACATAAAATTAACGAACGCCGGCGAGCGCTTGAATTCGACGCCAGCGCCGTTTATAAACAACTCTACCTAAAACTACTGTTTTAACTTTAAGACGTGAAGGCCAGAGCAAACGACGAGTTTATATATCCAGCGTTAGACTTGTTGAGAGCTCCACCAACTCCACACAGGCATAAAACAAATAAGATTGCAGGTTATAAGGGGGTAATAATCTCTTTTATTCTTTATTTTATGTAAATATGGCCTATTCCTCAACTATACCCACAAATTCTCAAGAATTTAATTTTAAAATGTATAAATAGATAAATTTGCCTAAATGTATTATATCTAACTCTCCAGCTCAACAAAGGTGTAAATTATTGACTGACTGTAGTTTTAAGGTGGGTTCATGCAGATATTTTTTAGTAATAAGAATAAGAATGGTAATAAGAATAAAAGTTAAACCTTCGTTTTATAATGACCCAGTTCATGCAGTAAATCCTTATTTTTAAAATTATTACTAAAAAATTATATTTACTGCATGAACTGGGTCATTATAAAACGAAGGTTTAACTTTTATTCTTATTACCATTCTTATTCTTATTACTAAAAATTTCTGCATGAACCCACCATTATATTGTGAGAAATTTAATTGCACGGAAATTAAATGAGGTTATGTATAAATGTATCCCTAGATACATTTTTATGTACTTCTGACAAGCTGACATTCTAAAGAATTTGCCTCCTTATCTCGTGCTTAGTTTTATGCCATGGGTTAAGAAATATAGTTAATGCTAACTATACAGAAAATAAGTGGTTTCACTCACTTTGTTAAAATGCAAGTGTGTCCATATTGGACCCACCACAACAATTTATACTTATATTTCAGTCAGAATTTGCTTTTATAAATCTAATAATTAGTGACTCATCCACGTCCTATGATAAAAGTTGCTTGTTGCCTTTGGTTCGTGCTCTAGATGACTGAATAAAATATATCTGAAAGTTTTATAATAATTTTCGGATGGTCAACATGGTTGGCAAAACATGTACATTGAGTGTAATAGTAGTCTTGGAATTAGTGAATACATGTTTAAATTAGTCTGGTGTTTACTGCCAAGAACTAAACATAACATGTTGATAATTATTTCAAATATTATTTGAAATAAATATTGCTAAATAATATTGACTTTATGAGCTGTTGTTGATAGACATATATAACCCATTATTAATTTTTATATACGTTTAAAGAAGACCGAGTGCCCTTTTGTATAGTAACAAAATGGAAAATAAATATTTATAAAGTTATTCACCATGATACAGGCTAGGGTGCTAACCAAAAGTTGCTTTGTACAACTGTAACGACCTCATCAGATAATTACTCTAGAGTACTCCCCTGAATAAATAGGAACCAAAGCATATCACAGTTGCATAAATTACTTTTCTGTTAGAACTCTAGTACTCATAAAATATGTTCAGGTTCTATTTCTTTTAATCAACATTAGACAACTAATATAACTGTGATTAAGACGGTTTAATCAAGTTTTGTTTTAACATCCTCATATTTTTCTCGAGTTTTAGTAACATCTTCGTCATCTGTCTCTATTCTAGAGTCAGGAGTCTCTGGAGCAAACATCTGGTGTAATGTAATTATAATGATGGTTAAACTTAATAAATAATTTAGTCTATATACAGAGATCGATGCAAAGATTAAACTTATTATAGCAATTATCAATACAAATATTTCTAATTTATCAAGCCATTTTCTGAAAAAAAAAGAAAAAGAATAGTTAATTTGTATACTCATATATTATCAAATAACACCTAAATGGTGTTACTTAATATATTATTAAGTAACACCAAAACAATTGTAAAAAAACTGCAATCGTCTAATAAGAGATGAAAAAAGTTACAATAGTGTAGGTCCTAGGCCAGTTAAAAAGTAATATTAAGGAACTTCTTGAAATAACTTTTATGCCATTTCTTTTTAGAAAACCGCAGGTTTTTTAAGAAATGACATCGTTGGTTAATGAGTTTTACCTTTAAACTGAAGATATAATATGCTGATGTTTATATATACTACTTTCTAGAATTTTATTATTTATTCAAGTATAGAGCTTTATTTTGTTTAACAAATTTCTATTTATATGCATGATTTATGATCTTTAATGTTGAAATACACAATGTTTCCCAAAAAGAACACACTATATGCGTTTTCCATGAACATTTTTTACCTTTAAATTTAGGTGAGAACTAGATTCATAAAAACATTTGGGTTGTTCTAAAATAAAAAAAATATCTGAAATAATTCAAGTTCAAGTCCATATGGCTTGAACAATTTAAGTTCAAGCCATATCAATATTTGCTAAATTTGAGATTGAAAATTAAAGTCAGAAAAATGACCTTATATGAAATTTTCAAAAAACCTATTTTTGGAATTACTTCATTTTGGACTTATGTATTTACAATTTCCTTATGTATCAATACTCTAACAACAATCAAAAAGTTGTTAGAGTAAGCATAAGTATAATACTGTGATAGCCTCTATAAGTCTTAAAACAGTTCTTGGCTCTTGATGGCCATAATGTCTACGAAGAATTAAAAAAAAAACTAGCTTCTCAAAGGAAAGGACATCTCATTAAAAAGAGAATAGAAAACTTGTTTTGCAAAGATATATGAAAATATAACTTAACTATGCTAAGAATGGATTAAAAAGTGATTACCTGTTCGTTTTAGGAAAGTCGAAGTGCCATAACGGCAAGGCACAGATGCTTAATGCAAGTCCAGGAATAAACGAGTCATCCGGAGTTAATGTGTGACTAAACCTAAAAAAAGTAAATAAAACAACCATCCATTCATAGATATATTATCTAAACCATATTATGGTTTTGCGATTTATATCAAATTCCTTTATTTCGAATGTTTAAAAGTTCTATACAAAAAAGTTAAACAACGTTCAAATCTAATTTGATATTCATTAAACTCAAATAGTTTAAGCTAAATTGTATAATTATTAAAGAGGCTTACTTAAAATTGTGAGCCCAAGTCAATACTGCTGGTACATTTATTAATGCTATTATACACCAAATGAAAAACAAAGTTGTATGGAAAAAAATTGAATTGTAACAATGAGATAACTCATTCACTTCTTTGGGTTTATTCTCATAATGTTCTTTACTTTCATTATTCTGAAAATTTTCTAGTTCATTTTCATTCTTAGTTTCTTTGTTACTATTACTTTTTCTTTTATTCACTTTATTCTCTTCAGCTTTTGCAACATTATCACCCCTTGTAACGTCTTCATTTTTATGATCATCCACAATTAATTTTTCTGTATGTGTAATATCTGAATCACCGATTTGGGTTATAGCTTTGTGCTCATTTTTATTATCATCTGTTTTTTCCTCCCTCTCATGTATTTCATCTTGCTCATCTTTCTGCAAAACTGTTTTCACATCTTCAACATGTTCATCAGTAACCTTTGACTCCTCACTGCTCTTTTCTTCAACTGTCTCTTTAGACTCTGACTTCTTTTTTACTAAGAAATTTTTTACATCTTTTTGCAATGTTTTTAATAACAAACCACACCACTTCTTGTATGTAATCTTGAGACATTTGTGTCAACTAAAAGAACATGTTTTATTTATGACAAAATTAGCATGAAATGCAAAATAATACCTTCAAGAAATAAAATACTGCTCCCAAACAAAAGGGCTAAACCTCCACACGTGGAAAAACATAATAAAATTAAAACTCCTGCCACGAAAAGTGGGACCTTGTGCAGTGCTGACATTAAATAGTCTGACCATACCATATTAAAACTAACAGTGCGAGCCAAGAGCCTAAAATATATAAATATGTCTATAATGCTATTTGCTGTACAGGGTGTTCAGAAAATACAGGGTGTTATGAAGAAATTTCATATTTGGCACAATATTTTTTAGTCTTCATATTTCGACTCGCATGCTTTAAATACAATTTTTCTATTACAACCAATAGTGTGTCATTTAGGGAGGCAATGGGCAATGAATTATACATATATGTATATTTTTATCTTTAATTTTTGCCAATTTTAATATAACACTTGAAAAGTTTAAACTCTTTTTAAGGGCAAAAAGGTACTCTTATTTACAATCCCTATGATTATTTTCATGTCAAATACCTTTTAACTTTTAATGTTTCGTTGCATTACTTCACATTAGGGCTAGAACCAAATGGTACATGCCAGGGTTGAACTTGAGTATGCATGCTGCAGTGAATAAATAGTGACTTACTAAGTAATATTGTTTTCTCTTACTTTTCCCGCATCTGTTGTCACACTCTTACACCTCGTCGTCCCTCAAATAGGAATTCACTTCTTGGGATTCCATTTCTTTTATTTTCTCGGCGTTTTAGCGACTTTACGTGCTTTTCACATTGTCCTTTTCTGTAAACATGTAAGTAACACTTGCATATTTCACAGTACACAGTGGTAGCTTTAACACTTCAAATCTGGAACACAACCCTGCACAATTTTTTTAATTGATAAGCAAATGGGGCTGGCGTTTTAACCATCGTTATAATATCAATTAAGTATAACAATCAGTAATGCACAATTACAGGCGCGCGACCGTCAAAGGACTAAATAAATACGGAACCTGTTCCGCGTCGCAGTCGTCCCGGCCCCCGCCCCGCTGGCCGAGCCACGGCCACCGAGTATTTTGTTCTAGCCCTACTTCACATTGATTTTACCATTGAATTGTAATATTGAATTAATTTTTAATATTGAATGATTATTCTAGGAAAATCAGTAAAATTGTATGCAAATAAACAAACACACAAATTACTGTTAAATATCAATATTTACTGGCATAAAATAAAAGATAAAAAAACTATAGTTATGAAAAAAATATAAACGTATGTTGCCCTCCAAATGACATGCTAATGGTTGCAATAGAAAAATGATATTTACAGCATGCAGTTCAAAATATAAAGACTAATTATTGTATATTTCACATTTTTTAAAACAGCGCAGTGTTTAGAAGATATATGAGAACATCCTCTTCAAATGGCTCTAAAACCCTTAGGAGCTGGAATTTAGAGTTTCCATTTATCTGTTGAGGTTCTGGACACCCTGTATAATTCTTTTACATATCATTGGTTCAGTTGCAAAATTGTGTAACTCCAAAAATATCCTGTTACTGTAAACTAAACTCGGTTGTCGGAAATAGTTGGGATCGATTCTATTCCGGATAAACGATCTAATGCCTGTTTTATGCTAATTTTTTTTAAATAAAAATTGGAACTGAAACAACTTTACTTGTATTGACACTACATACATATTTTAAGTCAAAAATACCCAGCAATCAAAAAAAATAAAAACACTACAAAAAAACTCAAAATATAAAGGTGCGACAAAAAATATATTTTTTTAATAGAATACCCTATATTTTTTCATTTCAAAATATTATCCGCAGTTTTCTGATCACAAAAATATGTATGATTACATTTTCAAGATATATCCAGTGACTACTTACTTTAATGCTGCTCTATGTACCGTAGATTCCAGTGTTATCAACGATATAGTAAGAATCACTGCTAGTAACCAGACAATGCCAACGCTACCCACGAATAACAGAAATGGTAGCAAGAAAAAATCTGTTCCCTCTTCTACCAAGTAGACATTATCAGGTTTTGGCAGAAAGTTTTGTAGTTTCTCTTCACTAGAAACATTACAAACAAATGGAATTACCCCATTAACCCCATTATAGGGTTAAAGATTACAAAAGATCAGTAGGAATCGTCTTAACTAATTCAGTAAATCAGTAGGAATCGACTTAAGATATTTCCGAATACTAGAATGTGGCTAAAGCAGGTTGACCGATAAGATCAATCACTTGAAGGCTGAGTTCAAAGAAATTCGGTCTTTATTAAATTATGTTTATTTATTCTTTTTTGCTACAAATACTTGTCTTTACCAGACTTCGCCAAGTGAGAATCGTCATAGGGTCGCATTAGCCCATACATGTATCTACTTATAATAAATAGACATCGTGGACGTAAGAATCATAGTAGATCGAATTTACCGAATTGGGAAAGATTGGATGACATGCAGCTGAGATAGGGTGGGGGGTCATGAAACACGTTTGGCGTTACGTTTTAATACACACCAGGCTAACGCAGTTGGCCCCGCTCGCCATGCGGCCATGTTATTTTGTTTTCTTTATAGGTGGGGTGATTATAGATTTCAATTTAACTTACATATTTGTATGGTGTATATGTTCCGAATTAAACAATCAATATTTTCTGTTTGGTATGTTGTTGAATCCTTGAATTATTGCCGATAGAGATATATTCTGTTTATTGTTTAGACATTTCTCTGATTGTATGTAGTGGGTTGTTTAATATATTTTCGTAGAGACTAGATTTTCTCTATAGTGAATAAATAGATAATATTTAATATCAATATTTTCTAATTTTTGTTTTAATGTATTATAGACTACAATAGGCCTCTCCAACTCAGTGCTATTGCCGCTTCCGCCGAGCGCCGGCAAGGCTGGGAATTAAATGCAAGAATATGATGCTGTCTGTCTCTGTCGCGCAAAGGGGCTGTGCTGCGGACGAGTGAGAAGGCAGTGGCAAGGCCCCGGTGCCGAGGCGAGCACAACATGTGCCCCGGCACCGAGTGCTCGTGTTGGAGAGGCCTGGACTAAAAAATTGAGAGAAAGCTTGTGAAACTGTTAATACCTATTCGTGGACTCCTGAGGTTCCACAACAGCTAGAACAATGTTTACAGAGTAAGTTTTCCCTTACAGAACGAATATCTGCCACGTACGATTTTTGCCAACAGATGTCATTTCTACAAGTGGAATCAGCTACACGAATACGACAAAAACTTAATCAATTATTAGAAATCAAACTAGGATTTATAACTCTTTCCTGTATCAAACGACTTACACAGAAGCAGGAGGTAGATTTTGCTACACCCAGGTTTCACCAAAGGTCTCTACATAAATATTGATTATTTTGCTATGCTTCCATCACTTCTGTAGATACAGAACGTTCATTTTCTCTGTACAGCTGGATATTCACCGTTTAATTATGGCTCATATGGAATACATTTTACTGATACTGGTATTACAGCTCAGTACCACCCAAAGAACATATAGAGTGAACATGCACTCACCTGCGCTGCCTTTGAAAGATTTTGTCAATGGAAGACTAGAATCAGTGCCAAACAGTTTATAGTGTTTGTGTTGTTTTAGTTGGTCGAGTTCTATACAGCTCCCGACAAATAGTAAAGAATTATTCTCTGCCCATCACCTTCCTGCACCATTCAACTTTGTTGAGAAGCATAAGGTAAGACACAAATTTATTATATGTAGGTAATTGTGGGTTAGTGCAACCTTGTAATGATCCTCACTTTGATGAACTCTTGTCATTACCAAAGCAACGTTAACTCCCCCTAATCATCGTGGCCTCTTTATACATTCTATTATCAATCCATTTCAATGATTAATATAGACAAGTGTACTAAACATGAATTTTACAAAATGTAGATAAACAATTTGGAAAAAAGCTGTGTAAGTACGATTTGTATTCACAAGGCAAAGCTTGTTGCAATATTTTCACACAACGTTCATTTTGCTGTTGTAGCATGAAAAATGTTTATGGGAAAGTTTTGCTCTTGAAGTTATCTTATGTGTCATGTTATTGAATTCACATTTTTTTCTAAACTTAACATGTTCCTCATAAAACTGGACGTCTTCCACGAAACACCGAACTACTACACTTTTCTCGACGCGCATTTCGCCAACCAAGTTGGCATCTTCAGGAAAAGATTAAAACTGAGTTTTAATCTTCTCCTGAAGATGCCAACTTGGTTGGCCAGTTTTGTGTTTCTACGCCGAAGGTTCCAGTACCCACTTCAGGATGTTCCTCATACACAATTTTCTATGGTTTTCAAAGAACAAAGTTGTTTTGGATCAAATAGATCCAAATAGAACTAAGAGTTAAATACAAAAAATTGTAATGAAAATTACCTGAATATTTTTGAAAAGATTTTTACAAATGGAAGAACATAATACGGTTTTGCACCTTCCTTGAGAGCTGTGAAGAGAATTGAGCAATGACCCTTTTGTAAACTTCTCAGCTGAAACTTTAGAGATACTAACACAACAACCGCAACATTGGTTAGGAGGAAAGGTGTATAAAACCTTGTTAATTGTCCTAATCTGCCCATTACCGATAGTTGTATACTAAAAAAAAAAAATTGTAAATTAACATCAAACTGGAATACGAGGTGTGGCTATTAAATAACCGAACTGTTGTCATAACACTTTTTATTCATTACCAATTACAGTAGCAACTTTTTCGCCTTCAATGTACTCCCCTTGGCAATCTCTACACCGCTTCATACGACTTTTCCATTGTTGAAAGCAGTGCTGGAAGTCCGCTTCTGTCAGCTGGTTCAGAATCTACGTCGCTTTTGCTTTAAGTCGCATCAGAGTCGGACTCAGGTCACTATGATTACAAAGCGATAGTTCACAGAAAATACATCATAACACAATAATGAATACTCGAATAAACATACTAGAGGTCGGACCTTATGTGCGGTAACATCAAGGTCACGAAAAATAACACTTATGACTGTTTTACACACACCAATTTTTCTCACAATAAATTGTACAAGTTGACCTTCAATTTATTGGAATAAATTCTACTATTTATTGTGCAATAAATTGCTATGTGTAAAAAAATGTCTTTAAAAAACTTACCCATAAAAACTCCATACCGCATGTGTATTCTTGCCATAGATCATAATTCTCTAATGAAGGCGTTATGGAAAAACCGCGACGTATTCACTATCCCAAAGCACTGTACTGACGTTACTGCATGTAAGTACGGCTCCGTCATTTAATAGTCTGCCCTCTAGTATGTTTACTCGACTTATTCATCATTTTTGTGATGTGTTTTCTGTGACCTACTGTTTTGTAATAATAGTGACCTGAGCCCGAATCTGGTGCAACTCGCCCAATTCATGTCTCTAGTTATGACTTATATAAATCATTCTTGGACACCCTGTATACTTGCATTTTGTTATAACACTTAATATTATGAATGAATGTAAAAGAAACACTCTACTGTCTGTTCCAAATTGGTTATAAATGCATTATTATCTCGGTTATTGTTGGAGAGGGTTAAATGGAGAAAGTTTAAGAGGCGTTAATACCTCCGATTTTATTTTTAATTCAATCTATCTGTAATCGTTTTCAAGATTCCAAAAAAACTGTGAAGGTACATTTTAGGGAATGTCCCATCTTTTTAATTACAGAACTTTTGATATTTTAGCAAGGATATTGTTAGGACACTTTTTTAAGATGCTTTACTGACGTTGTCAAAATATGCCTTTTATTTCTGACATAATCCCATTACCTTTGATTTTTCTTATGGGCGCCATATGGGATTTTTATGTGATTAAATAGTGCTCAAAATTGTCTTTTCAATGGTGCATCATAATGCTAGAAAAACATGTTGCTACTTTCTGAGAAATTTAAGAATTATTTTTTTTGAAGTAGGCAACAAATTGCAATTTACAAACAAAAAAAGCAATTACTAAAAATGATGTAAAGTACATAAATTGTTTTTTATAACGTCCCTCCTCATCTAAACACTTTTCGCACTGCTTTAAAACTAAATAGGACTACTCTTCTTCGCTTAATGCTAACAATTGTACTTCCGACATTATTCTACCAAAAATTTTACTTTTTCTGAAGACTATAGTGGATATACTTCATTTTTTTGTATGCCCTAAACATAAAAGTCCAAACGAAGTGACAAATAATATTAAGAAAATCCCCCTAATCATTGAGTCACAGTTGCGCTATTATGCACTAGGCAACTATTTGATTTGTATCTTTTACAGTTTGTCTGAGAGCTGGTATTATTTGTACTTGCAACATGTGGAGGTGGTTTGCACTATTCGAATTATCTGTTAAATTCAGTTTTAAAGTGTTTATATGAGGAGGGGTCACATAGAACAATTTATGTAATTACTAGGATCCAGACTCTATAATATTGAAAGTATAAACCGTATTTTTTAAGCGCCTTGTAAATTATGTATGCATGTATTTCTTGCCCGGGCATACGTGCAAGAAATTCGGTGCTGGTTCGGGAACAGCTATATAAAATTTATCCATATAACGTAGCGAGGATTCCGTTGTTGAAATTTAGTATTTTACGTTAAATTAAATAATTTTACGTGTCGTGAGTTATTACACTAAATAATAAACGTGTGTACATACATATTTTGCACCGTGTACGTATTTCTTTTTAGAGTTCATGTAGTGTATTTACACATTATCTGATTTTGTGTGGATTTTTGCACGACTGGTACAGTCATTATCATGTGAATAGACTGAAAACAATGACTGAAAATTACGTATATTTTACAATAGATTTCAGGCAGAAACGTACTGACAATCAGAAAACGCTCGTAGTGTAACCACCTTGTTCTGACGATAATTTCGGACGTACTCGTCAGATCAAGATTTCCTCAGAAGTCGCATCTGTAGTAACCGTAGCCTAAGATAAATCAAAGCTAATGGGATCGATTTTAATGGGGGCAATGCTAGTATCCTAACACTGTACTCGCTAAAATATCACAAGTCCAGTAATTAAAATGAAAAGGGACATCCTCTAAAACTCCCCAATTTTTTGGAATCATCTCAAAAACGATTGGCACATTTTTTCTCCTTCTGGGAGCCGTCCTTTTCGCCGGATTGCACTGCAGCCTCTTGGGCTTATTGTGCGCAACCTCCCATCCTTCTCATACCATCCATTCCAGTAGCCGGGTCCCGTGTACAAGCTTGTATAGTTTCCCCGCCGGCTGGGGTGCTGTAATCTTCTGGACAAAGTTTGGGGTGTCCATATATGGCCTGCCTTTTGCGATCTAAGGTCTCGCAATCACACTGTTTCCATTTCCCTGTTGCAGAGTCTGCATTTCAGAGAGTTCTCCGTTGTACAGCCCCATTCTAAGTAGGTGTCCTTTGAGGGCGCAATGTCCTGTTAGGCGGCCTACAACAGCTCTTATCTGAATCCTATTCATTTTTAATAGTTCTTCAGTTCTTTCCTCACATGTTCCTTTAATTAAAATTTTTCCGTGTCTTTGCCTGGATATAGATCCAGTATCCATTTTGTCGGTTTCTGACCCATTCTCCTATTTGACCCCTTACTATACTCTTTGGTACTCCCAGGGCCGGTTCTGGGCCAGAATGATTGGCACATAGATTGGATTTGAAAAAAAACGTCGAAGAGGAAATAAAATCCTCTGGATCTTTCCTCATTTAATCATCTTTCTATCTCCAACAATAACGAAGATACCAATGCATGCATAATCAATTTGAGACGTATATCTATAGAAGTATACATATAGCCATGTTATTTGGAAATTATAAGCATTTTTCTTTTATAACTTAGATTTTTGCATTGTGTTCAGCCCTTTACGATAATATCAAAAAACTAAACTAAAGTACTTACCTTATCTGATATGTACAAGATGGCTCCAAAGTTAATTTTATAATGGCTGGGTGTGAATTATTTAATGGCCTTGAACTATACAGCCTTACCTTAAGAGGGCCTTTCTCAGTATTTCTGAAAAACAAACACTACATCAAAATATTTTACTTAATTTTAAATTTATACACAGAGTACTCAAAAGGAAATCAGTGATATTAGACACTATGCATGAAAATCAAACAAAGATATGAACAGTTAAATATACGCCACTGAATACAGGTTTCATTGTTATTTTTGACTGTAGCTCCATTACAAGAGATGTAATGTTAATACGTAATTAAATAAATGTATGAGTGTAAATTTTTACTCTTATTGTGATGTCTGATATCAATGAAAACATCTGAACAATGGTGTCATGTTGGAAGAAACTCGTAAATTATTAATATTTACAGCCACATTCATATATTTGCTACTTACATGAAACTATGTAATAATTTTAGAAAATAAATTGAAACTATAAAAGGCAAAAATAAAACCAGTAAATATATAAAATAAAATAAATAATGATAATAATAAATATATTGAATTTACATACGTAAAATATTTATGATGATTCTGATTACTCCATGGTACAATTAAACTAGCAGAAGCATGGTTATGTTCTGTCGCACAGTCTTTGGGCTCTAAATACAAGTGATAATACTGAATGATATGTTCCAGTTGTGGCAAAATAAGTTCATAATTTACTGCTTTTTCTGCAGTCTTTTCTAAAATAATTTGTCTACTCAGATACCACCATTTTGGTAAATCTACTGTTATTTTTCTTTCCGTAGAATCATACACGTCAACATGGAAAACTACCTAAAAAAATCAGTTGGATACACAACAGCTTAAAGATAAAAAAAGACACAGTGATTAAAAAAGCTACAAAGAATGATTAAAGTGAAAAATAGTAAGGACCTGTGATACCGACAGAATATATGTGATTCTTGCAAATTTGTTTTTTTGAAACTACAAAATGGCAGCATAAAAATCATATTGTGTAGCATTTTTCGACACCAGTTATAAAAAAAAATTGTGTCATCAATATTGTAATGGAACATTATTATAAGCCAAATATAAATTTATTTATTTATTTGTTTTAATTACTAAATTTATGAGATCACCCCATTCATATAATTAAATTATAAAATACAAATGATACATACATAAATGATTTGTTAACAAAAAAAGACAAAAATAAACCTATTCAACAAACACTTTCTTACTTTACAAATACAAATTAAACGAATTAATTTACGAAGAGTGACTATTAACTTTATCAACTCTACTTTTGTCAACATTGTACAAAATTATGTTATTACTAAATTTACTGGTTTGCTGGTCGATTATATACCGTCGCTTTTGTTTGACCTTTTAATATAGTTGTATCACAGTGGAGTTGTTTTCCATATTTTTTTAATTTCTAAGATCTCCGAATTTTTTATTTTATTAAGTATTTTCATTTTAGTTAACATGACCTTTTGGTTATTTATAATGTTGCAAGGCTGGGGCATCAAAATCATCAGGTCTTTAGTCTGAATATTGTCACTATTTAGAAGTTATCCGGTCACTAATAAGCACTTTCTCAACAAGTAAAGCGAAATAAACCCCACCACAAGTCGGGTTTATTTCATTTAGTATCAGCCCAAAAATGTGAGACACAATGAACAGAATACTTCTTGCACTGCTTTTAATCAGCCACATTTACCACACCTAAATATATTTTATAGACGCCATATCTATCTGATTTTTAGAATGTTGACTGTCAACTAAATAAAGAACTAAATAAAACCTTTCTAAATCTAATTTTACTGAAGAGACTTACCGGTTCCCTTGTTGGTAAAGCTCTGAACACAATATGAGTGAGCTCTGAATGATTTTTTCTCAGTTCATTCATATTTATTTCAAAGTACCGTCTTTTATATCTCGCAGATGGCCAAATTCTTGACGACTGGGTCAAGTGAATTGCTTCAGTACTAAAAATATACACTTGAAAAATGTTTAGAAAAGTAAAAAAGGAACAGCTCCATTTACAACACAACACAAATAATGCTAACACGACATTTGATTAGTTAATTGTTGGAAAATTTACCCATTCAGAATGAAGTTATCTATTAGCTGAGTTTATTATAAGTTTTTAATAAATAAATAAATAATAAGCTATGAAAGAAATTTGAATAATTTCAATTTGTACCCATATAACAGAAATTATGTATGTATGTAAGTAATTTGTACCCTGGGGATACGAGGGATATGAACAACAATGGGTCATTTTTTGCCTTTCTTTTTGATTTGCATTTTGACATGAAACATCAAGTCTCAATAAGTTATTAAAAAGAATATTAACACATCGAGTGCCGGCTCGGCTACAGCCTAAAAAAATTGTCTGTTTACGTGTGGCTCCGATCGGAGTCGGCACGCGAATGTGTTAAAACGTTTATTGTAAAAAAAATATATTTAAGCTATTATTCGTTTTTAATAGAGGTCGGATAAAAAATCCTGATGCCAGAGCAGGTGTTATTTTACAACATCTGTTTATTTTACCATCTGTTATTTTACAACAGTTATTTGTGGAATAACGACACAACCGTTTTTTCAGATACAGAATAGCAGGTTACAAAATAACGACTTTTACATGTTTAATGTGCCCGTTTAAATTGAAAACGATCAACGTTAAACGACTAATCTGGTTTTCAGTTGTTAGTATGACAGTAACGCCACCATTACCTAACTGTGGTAAACAGTAAATGTTAACAACGATTCGGGCCTAGATCAATCTCGAGAGTTGTAAGTTTGGAACTTGAAACGGTTGATAATGAATGTAGGTATATTGAGGACACATTTTTTGTGACTTACGCGGCAAAATTAAATAGAGCATTATGGATGTATGTTTAGTACTAAATGTGGCCTAATGTCATCAAATCTGGCTATGAATGAAAGAGGTGGAAATAGCGGTTATGTTGATACTCAAAGTAAAACTTTGTCGTCAAATTTTTGACAAGTGGTTGTCACAATTGTAAAACAAATAAAGGCTCTCACATAATGTGACAGCCTTGACTATTAATAATAAGGTTATACATTTAAGTTAGAATAGAAATACGTCTTTTTTTGCTCGGCCAACTTTGATGACTTTTTTTGGATGACTCGTTATAATATTACCTTGGCAAAACAAGTGTTACCTTTAGCACAGTATTGTGCCTTTAGTTACCCGCAGTTACAAGTTACAAGGTTGTCGGTAAATAACACAGAGTTAATAACCAAAATAACTGAAACCTGTTATTTTAAAGCATTGTTTGAAAATAACGGAAACGATTATAACCGTTATTTGAAAATAACGCTTCTGCTCATCCCTATACAAGATGCATAATTCATAATATAAACTAGAATGCTTCATAGCACCGAACATAAACAAGACTAGAAGGTCCACTCTAAGCTCCACCCACTAATGTACTCTCCGTGCCCCATCTCGTATCTCAGCGGTTGTCGGCGGCCGCACCGGTTGTCATACTGTCAGTCTCAGCATAAAGCTGAAGTTCATTCGATAGCCGCGGCCAGTTCGCTATACCGGACGGATCCTATATTTGTTGATATTTATGTGGCTTATGGTTCACAATTTATGAATTATGATTATTTAATGAACTATCTGACTTCATAAGTGGATATTTAAAGACACTATTGTGCTTAAGAGGATATACTTTTTTTATTGGTTATTTATTGACATTTTGTGACTTGCGCTTTGAACTATTAGTTCATAAAAATTACATTGTGTTCTGTTGATGGTTGTAACAGCAGAGCCGCATCTAGAATATCATTTTTTCGATATCCAAAGGATGAAACTAGGTAAGATCGATGGGACTAGGTATTTTTAAGTTTTACCTATAAATGGTAGGATATGTACTTTTATTTAATACCTATACATATTTTCATATTTTCAAAATAATAATAATAGTCTGTTTTTTGTTTTGTTTTTGTTTTTGTAAAATGTGACTAACTATGTAATTTGAATTAAAACATATTTTTTGTATATTTATTTACTAATATGTCCGTTTTAGATGCCAAAGTTGGAAAAAATCTAGGATTTATAGATATGCATAGATATGCAAATCTTACACCAGAGCAATGCAATGTTTATTAATAAAAATTTGTAGTTTGCATTTTTCTGAAGGTAGCTTCATAGGTCATGTATGACAACTCGTTTACACTATGATGCAGTCCCTTCTTTAAATTTGTTAACAACTAATAGTAAGTTTTTATTTTTTTTTTTTAATACGTAAAAGTGCAATGATATTGTTACATTTAGTATACCAGTTAATACTCGACTGCGTTAAAATTTGGTAAAAATTTCAGGTAACGTGCCTCTTAATATTGAAAGCGAAGTGAAAGTCTACAGAAATTTTTCTGTTGCATCCGAGGTTTCAACACATTTGGAGCAAAAATAATCTGAGGGTAAATATACTATCGATGATTAAAGCATGTTATTGGCAGTGGCAAACTAGCTTTTAACAGAGAGGTTACGGATTCAAATCTCAGTAGGACCTATTTTTTTTCTACTTGGTGTAATCTGGAATTCTAATATCTAATAGCCTACTGAGATTTTTCACCCGGCACTGGGAAATACTAACAAAGCCTACACATAACACTACGTATAAGAATTGTTCGATAAATACCGCATTTCGTGAATTTTAACGTTTAGATTGGTGACTGCATTTTAGGCTTTTTTCAGATAAGTACACACAGACGCCAATGACTATACTAGGCTTCGTTTATTTTATACAGTAAAGTTCGCAATAAACAATATTAAAAGTAAAAAAACTACAAAAAAAACTTACTTACTAAATTAACAATTTTAAAAAAATTGTGAATATAATGTAAATTATCTGTCTGTTATAACTTATCTGTTACCTATATTAGTCTTACTAAATGTTGCAATGTAATCAGTTTAATAAACATTCTGATGTTATTTACTTGTTTTATTCCATTAAAATATTTCAATTCAATACAAATCCCTATTCACGCTCGCGAATTAGTAAGTCCGCGTACTTATCAAATACCCCCGAAATTTTCCCAAAAACCCATTTTCATAATTTTCTAAGTTGTATGTTACAAAGTCAGTTAATTAAAAAAACAGGCCTATTGTAGGTATGTGCACAGAAAATTGAGAATATCTCTTTTATGGCAAGAGATATCGAAAAATAGATAGAGAAGTTTTTTGAAGAAAATGATCCAAACTACAAACTTTATTCAAAGCATTTTTTCTAACGTTATTTTTTGAAAAATTATAAACAAAAAACAAAAACCAAACTCGACAAACTTTTTTCGAAATACAGGTCCCACCGCTTACAAAAGAATCACTCGTTGGATATTTTGGATCTTGGACGTTTTACATTAATCATTGTATAGATCTTTTAACATTAATCATTTATTTTTACCTTTTCGAAAGATAAAAGTGTACGTTGATTGAACTAAGTTTCACAAGACTGGTTCTAGTATAATGTAGATAACTTACAGTACTATGAGTCATGTTACTTTTACAAACATGTAGATTTGAGATTACGTGATTATTATGAAAATGTGAAACATATCTCTTCTAACTAGATGTTTGGTAAGGATAAGTATAGAACATAGTTGTTTAAACTTTTATAAATAGATGAAAATAAATAATTGTAAGAACATGAAAGATAGTTACTGTCTAATTTAATTTTAAACAATGTCACACATAAAGTAAGTCAACATTTTTTTCTTATCAATATAGGTAAATATAAGTAAATTTTGACATTGCTAACAACTGTTTGCTTTAAAAAAAAACGATGCAAATTACTATTCCAAAAGAGACAAAAAATATCTTACAAAAATTTCGAAAATGTAAATGGCAAAAGTTACTTATTTTTTTGCCCATTTACCAAGTTTTAAGTCTCTAGTACAACTTCCTTTTTCTTAAATGTTTTTAAAATGGTTCACTTCTGGATTAATCAAGTTTAGGCAAACTTGGCAGTTTATGTCGATTTCACCTGAATGTGAAGTGACATTAAATAATGCAAATTAACGTAATTAAAATATTGTTTTGTGAAAAAAAAAAAAAGAATGACTATTGTTTAGTATAAGTAAGAACATACCACACCCTGTTTGGACCCCTAGGGAAATTGGCGTTGCAAGCAAAAAACCCAATCAACCACTTCTAGATTTACTGCTAAAATTGACAACATTTCGTGTGCAGGCAAGTTCACCAATCGTACCATGTGCCAATGTGGTTCCTTTAATCCCTTTAAAAATTCTACTGAATACTGCCGAAGTATGTTCTCAATCCATTGCCCCCTATAATCGATTTTCATCATCTCCAAGTAATTGTCCCGATTTCGTATTTTTATGCCACTATGCTGCAAAAATGTAAGAAATAAAAATATTAGTATTTAGTTTTTCGACTAGTCAGTCGTGACTACCCGGCAGTTTTTTATATGTACAATAATAGTTCTTACATTTGTCATATGGTGTTGAAATACCATTTTGCGATAAGTTGAATTCGATGATATTTGTTTCGTTTTCAAATCCACACTATCAAACAATGCCCTATTAACTGCTAATATAAGTTGTTTACACCAAATAATTTGTATATGATTTGTCTCTACCCAACATCGAGGAATATTAGTCGTCTAGAAGAAAAAAACTATTATCTCAAATTTTTCTTCTTCAGGTGTTTACTTACTACGACAGATAACGAGTTATTCTCCTGCAAATCGGTTAGATATGAAGGTATTAAAAAGTCACTGTAACCTCCTGAAATACTAATAATTGTTGTATCCACAGATTCAGATGCTTTCCAGGCATTACTCTCATAAAACATGTGCATATGGTAGTCAAGTAAAATAGGGGCCCTCTTCAAAGGTGCTGCTTGGGTTATCAATACGGATATTAGGTGGGGATTGGAGATTTGCGATAACAGATTTCTTGCTATAACCCCTCCCTGAAAGGCATTAAAACATAATTATAACAGATTTCAAATTCTGAGAGATACACTTTTAACTGAATCGTTATTAACCTAATTTCCGGATTAACCAAATCAAAATTCGATGAATTCTTTTCTGGTGAAACGACTTTGAAATCGTGCAGCATAAAAGTGCTCATCAAATCTCAAGCAAAAGAAGAAATCTAACTATTTCACCAAATTTAATTAGTGTATATGTGCTAAAAGTAACAAACTTTTTAATGTTAAATTGCTCCGTATTGTTTATTTTTAAAAACACTTTAAAGAGTGTGTACTGCACTGTATTCTATAGTATATATCGTTGCGAGCGCGTAGCCAGTCCGCCGCTGCCTCGATACCAGCTGACCGAAGCAACCGATGGCCTATGCCGACGTAAACGAGGGCGCCTCGAAGCGTCGCGAGAACATCGATAATAATCTAGGAGTTCCTCTAAGCTGTTCTCGTAACTATCCACGACAAATAAATATAAGTAGCCTCAGTAACGGCGGGAAGAACAGTCTATCTTTGGAGATAAATTACGCGTCTCGGTCTTCGTACAACTATCGAATATAAATTGTATAAAAATAAATTAGTGTTAGTTGAAAGTGCGAGTTTAAATTTTTCACACATTACGAACCTGTAGTGAACAAAAACGTTAGAATATTATGTACTTAGATCTATATAATAGTTAACAATTGCATCCATAAAATATATGTTGACAAAGGAAATTTTTGAGGATATTGAACAAAATACAAGCAATATTTTTTTGTTGTCGTTTCGTTTAATATACATACTTACTTCATGGCTACAAGATTACATAAGAATATTTTAAAATTTGAAAACAATTACAATAATAAAATTATTACATTTGCAATCATATTATTGTAATGTATGTATATATTCTTGTAGCTCTGAAGAAGTCGAAGTATATTAGACGAAACGTCGGCAAAAAATTAGTGCTTGTATTTTGTCCAATATCCTCAAAATTTTCCTTCGTCAACTTTCGGTCTACATATTTTTTAAAAATTAATTTAATTTAATGCACGTACATAGGTGGTTGAAAATAGAATTGTTTTTCCAACTCAGAGTTGCTTAACACTCTAACTTGGCAGTAAGAGTGTTTTGTGTATTTTAACATTTTATTTTTATCACAAAAGTACACACTTTCTACAGAGCTAAATAACATTTTTTTTTCAACCTATCATATCGATAGATTGAAAAGTATAAATATACACATACATATATATGTATTGTTTTCACTAGCTCCACAATTTCCAAGGACGTTTCATAATATAATAATCTTTTGGCAAACAAATATAGTGAGAAACTGCATATTACATAATTCTTATATAACTTAAGTTCATGAGTTTTTGGAAAATAGTATATTAATTGAGTAGATAGGTACCTTCGCATATTCATCAATCAAGAAATTGTAGTTTCAAATTTAATAAAGACCATGACTTAAGACCTATGCATGCTTACAAGATTAGTTAACGTATATGTCAATGCATAAAGGTAGATTACATTTTCAATACTGAGATAATCATTATCTTATGATAAAAACTGATATGCATTGCATAAAATTAATTATTGAATTAAAAATCTGTGAAAAAATAATCATGATTATTTCGGTACTATCACAAAAGAAAACTAAAACACAAGATTTTATCTACATCACCTTAAGATTGAAATTTGTTAAGCTTAAGTTATTTACAATAGTCACTAAATTACTAAGACTGTATTTATAATAATTACTATGATTTCCAAAGCATACAGTGCGGGCCAAAAGTCCGTCCCCCTCCTATTATTTTTTGAACTAATTGTCGGATTCACTTGAAACTTGGTGTGGTTACATAAGGCATAAAATACTATCTCATGGAGTAACTTTTAGACAATTTACCCTTAAAACAGGGGTGGGGGTGCAAAGGGGGAAAAATCTTAAATTGGAAAGGGTGGCATGCGGCACCTCATTTGAAAGGGATTTTTATGGGGAGTATCACGGTGTATGATTTTTTATTATTAGGCTAATGGTTTGTGAAATAAGTACTTGGAAGTTTTATTTTCCCTAACAATACTCACCGTTTACAAGAAAGTTAAAATTAAAGATTACTCACTTTTTGTAGCGAAATTCCCACTTCTGCTTTATCATTAATGCAGCAGTTGTTCAAAATGTTTGCCTTGTACCTCCTGGACAAATGTAGAGTTGATGTTTAATCGCCTCTCTTACCCTACCAAAGGTTTCCACCGAAATACTTCTACAGCCATCTATTATTTTTTGGCGGAGATTGGCTAAATTTTGCGGTGACGTACTGTACACCTGAGATTTTAGGTACCCCCATAAAAAAAATCTAAGGGAGTGAGGTCCGGAGACCGTGCGGACCACTCTGTTGGGCCTCTTTGTCCTATCCATCTATTCCGATAATGATGGTCCAGAAACGCTCTCACCGCCCGTGTGTAATGTGGTGGTGCACCATCTTGTTGAAACACAATGTCTTCTATGAACTCATCAGGATGGGCTTCTGCGATCTCTACAATAAGAGGGTGTATTAAGTCCTCTACCATAGGTACTGTTGGCCGTTGAGATTGCCTTCGATAAATAGAGGTCTCACAATATGGGTACCCATAATGCCAGCCCACACATTAAGCTTTTCTGGATACTGTGAGTCCCTTCCCGAAATACATGGGGATTCACATCTGACCAGTATCTCATATTTTGCCTATTGACTTCCCCATTTAGGTAAAATGTGCTTTCGTCCGAAAAACACACATGGGTTATATAAGATGGATTATTATCAATTCTATTGGTCATAAGTTCACAAAACCCTATGCGTCTATCGAGATCATCCTCAGTCAAACATTGTAGGTACTGCATTTTGTAAGGGTGGAATTTCTGTTTACGCAGTACTCTTTTTACCGTAGTAGCTGAAACACCACAGGTCCTAGCTACGCTTTCGCTGTTGGGGGTGTGACAACCATTGCGGCCACAGTTTAGATTTGGACACAGTCTTCACCGATAGTTGGACGGCCACTATGCGGTTTATTGCCTACGCTCTCCCAGTGGTGCTAAATTTGGGAAACTAGCTGTCGAATGTATTTTCTAGAAATAGGTCTGTCCGGAAACCGTTCATTGAAAATCCTTTCGGCTTCATGGTAATTCCAGCCGTCTTCAGCCCAAATGAATATAACTTCTGTTTTTTCATTTAAAGTACGTTTATCCATAATTTAAGGAAAAACAGTGCAAAGCCACCCTTTAAAGTCGAGATCAAACTGTAACTGTTCACCAATTAAACCTTAAACTAAAGCAACTACCAAAAAATTGTATTCAGTCCGCAAGTAACACAAATTGTCCAGTAACGTTATTAATTAATGAGTTTATAGTAGCCTTATAAAAAAAACCAAAGAGGTGAGGTGTAGAAACCTAAACCAAAATCTAAATCATAATTCATTAAATTGTGGCCACTACCACTATTGACCACTTGGAATATCTTTTAAACGTCCTTGGACTATTTGTGTTACTTGCGGACTGAATACAATTTTTTGGTAAATTTTTTCAAGTTTTAAACATCGACTCTACATTTGTCAGGAGGTACAAGGCGAATATTTCGAACAACTGCTGCATTAATAATAAAGCAGAAGTGGTAATTTCGCTACAAAAGGTGAGTAATCTTTAATTTTAACTTTCTTGTAAACGGTGAGTATTGTTAGGGAAAATAAAACTTCGAAGTACATTATTTCACAAACCATTAGCCTAATAATAAAAAATCATACACCGTGATACTCCCCATAAAAAATCCCTTTCAAATGAGGTGCCGCATGCCACCCCTTCCAATTTAAGATTTTTTCCTCCTTTGCACCACCACCCCTGTTTTAAGGGTAAATTGTCTAAGAGTTACTCCAATTACTCCGAGAGATAAATCGCCGTATATATTACAGTTTATAAATTACCAAAATGTATTAAATATTTAAGACCTAGAAAAATAACTTTTACAGGACTCACTTTGTGCTTTTTTTGAATTAGGCCTCCAAAATATATTGTGAATATAATTTTTTAATGAAATATGATATACAGAAATTTTAAAGCAGTTTTTTTCCAATTTCAATCCCCCTAAAAATTATTACGGTAGACTTTGGATTAGAGGTATCAATATTTACATTATCCCGTTCACAGACACTTTTTTGTACCCTACATTTTGACGCCAACCATTCAAATTGGATACTAAATAAAAAACAACATAGGTGTTCTGGTTCTTAATGAGCCTGTACAGGATTTTGCTCTTTGATTTTGAAAAGACCGCCTTTTTTGGGGGAAGAGGGAAACAGGGGATGTTAATTCACTACTTTATTTTCCTAATTACATGTAAAACTGACGTAAAAACTAAAAACAAAGACACGAAACATACATGCCCTTAAGCAATGAAAACTCGAGTGTCTCTCCCATGCCAGGTTGGGACTGCTACAATTTGACACCCTGGTAATTTTATATATTAATCTCTAAAACTTGACAAAGTGAGAAGAATTAAAAATGGTCAAAATATATAGGCCTAATTTTCTGTATTGTTTGTTACAACAGGTTTTACAAGTTAGTTTTACTTCTTTTTAACTTATACAAAATGACTAGTTATTTTGCGTTATTTTTCGTACTTACCATAGAATGTCCCACAAGTATAATAGATGTGGGTTTAGTTTTTCTTTCATTATACAATTCCAAAATTCTGTATATGGAACTATTAACATAATTTAGTTGATCATAAAGTACTGGACCATATAAACCACTTAATTCGTCATTAAAGTCAATGGTGTAATAATCAAAATGGAAAGGTGTTTTTGAGTTGAGAGCTATTCTCAATGCTACAGAGGAAAGAGAGCGAACTAAAAGAAAAACATAATATTTTTAGATCACTTGATACATGGGAGTAGAATTGTGGGTCACATATTATGGGCCCCAGTTCGGCCCATTTTCAACTAAAAGCCTAACACTTTCAAAGCCTAACATTTTCAACTAAACATTACCAAGTTATGAAATCTAGAACAATTACGAAAAAGATCAATAAAACCTGTCTTAACTTAAATATAGATTAACTTACATACAAAATCTGAAAACCTTCTTTTAAACTGCATCGTATTGAACAATAATATGTATTGTATTGAACAATAATCGATATCTAATGTTCATTTCAAAAAAGGAATTTTTAAATCTTTGTGTAAAGTTAAGTTTGTTACATACCATGGTCGATCAGTTATCATTCTAAGGCCAGATACTTTTAGTCTCGATTGAAACGGATTCATTAAACTGACGGTTAGCTTGCAAGTGTTTTCTACACTTCCTGTAAACCTTTTCAATCTTATCATCTGGTTAGTTAATCGGCCTTAACCGGGAACAAAAGTACCACCCCTAAGTATGTGAGCTTGTATCTAAACGCATTCCTAAATATTTCGTGCTTGTAGCTTGGTATCTGTATATTTTTTAGTACACACAGTATAGATAAGTACACACGTCATTAATTATTATCAGGTGATTCTATATTTTCAAGAGTGCCTTGTATAGCATGAAATGTCAATTGTAGGACTAGAGCCATATCCCAAAAATGATCAAAATAGGTAGCTGCATTTTAGAGTTATTAATTACTAACACCTGAAATATATCATGTACATACTAATCCCCCTTCTGTCAGACGGCTCTTAAAAAAAAGTATTTTTTTTAGGAATGTACATGATTCACCAAAACTATTATACTAATATATTTTGAATATAGAATCATGTCACTTTGAACTAAATAAACATTTTTTAATGATATATAAAAAATATATATAAAAAGGTCATGTATGAAATACTTCATATTTACATTACACAATAAAACTTCATTGCGATCTTAAAATATTTAATCTTATTAAAACAATTAGACATAATCATTAAATACAAAGTTAAAACATATGAAAAATGTTAATAGAAACAACAAAACAGTCAACATGTCAAAAGTGCAACAGGGAATAATCATAGATTTTGGGTGCATTCTGAATACATTTTTTGGCACATTCCAAATTGGTTTTTGGCAGTTAAAACATAGGCAATATGTTCTTCGCTTCAGTTTATAAGGACATAAAGAAAATTTCGTTCTTTGTTCCAATTTACTTTGTGAGTGTTGTGTTTTCGGTTTACCCAGTATTAGTATGCTTAACTTCAAATTTCGCTGCAGATAAGAATTGTTTGCCCAATGTTCTAATTTGGGTGTCTCTAATTCAAATACCATTTTTTTTTTAAAAAAGTGGGCCTTTCGAAATGTGTGTTGTCTTTGTACTTATGTCAAATTGACGATACTTTTTTGACGAAAGGCCTTTTTTGATAATTTATTGTAGGAGTATGGGAAGCGGGATGGAATAGAAGGAATCATCTCATTTATGGTGGTGCGATTAAGATACTAAAATTACAGCACAATTTTTCTTGGTTACATAAGAAAGCAAAGTAATGTATTTCATAAAACCGTATGTTAATTGGGCAAAAACTGAGAAGGAATTTCTCTTTTGTTCCTTTTTAATGTTCCTATCAAGCCAGTTCTCTCTTTTTAAAAGGAGCCCGCCCTTTTCTTATGGAAATTTGGTTTCGGCGTAATTCGCTGGGATTGTAATATGTTGCACCTACGGTCACCTGGATCAAAAGTCTCCATGGGCACAACTCCCAAAAATCAATTCTTTTTGAGTTACAGGCCATTTAACCAGGCAAAGTAGGCTTAGAAACCGTACCCATGTCTATGTCATTTACATTATTTTTATGATGAATTAGACTAATTATTTAGCTGCTATTGGTTATTGGTGTTAAAAAAATGTAAGCATATGCCAATAGTACTTGCTTTAATTTCCAATTTGTAATATGGGTTGGAGCGTGCTTGAAAATTCGAATACTATGTAGCTGTGATAAGGTTTTATAGCACTCTACAATTTCTTATGTTTGTATATGTGTGCGTATATATGTGCGTGTGTGTATGTGTATGTAAGTGAATGTGTGAGTATATGAATAATTCTGCGTCAATGTGTATATATTTGTGTATGTATGTGTATGTGTGTATGTTTGTGCATATACACGTCTGGAATGTTTATTTGGAAACATAGGAGATTCTATTACATGCATTTCAAATGCATGGAATATTGGTAGGAGTCAAGCAGAAGATGGGCGGAGCAGACGTCATACGTAATGTATTCCCCTAGAATGTTTAAGCTGACAAACTGATGGTCGGTACTCATGGAGGCAGTGATGGAATCGAAGTGCAGCATTGCCAGATACTGCGATGTTTACGTTTTAGATTACGTTTTCATTTGGGCTATTTATTTCATAAGTTGAGGTTTTTTGGTGATTTCTGATCTAAAGTAAAAAAATCGATCATCATAACTAGTAAATTACTCCTGGAGTGGGTACTGGAATCTTCGGGCGTAGAAACAAAAAACTGGACGTTTTCCACGAAACACCGAACTACTTTACTTTCCTTGACGCGCGTTTCGCCAACTAAGTTGGCATCTTCAGGGAGATTAAAACTGAACTGAAAACAGTTTTAACCTTCTCCTGAAAATGCCAAGTTAGTTGACGAAACGCGCGTCAAGAAAATTAACGTCCAGTTTTTTGTTTTTTAGTTATTTACTATTTTTAAGTACTATGCTGCTCGTTTGTTGGCTTGCGGACCACTGGTATTGGTTTTCGCCTTAAAAATATTTTTTGTGTTCATTTTCCTTTTCACTGTCTTAAATTTCTTGATTCATTTCGTGCTCTACATGCTATTCTCCATTTTCGCGTTCACTTGCTTGACTAATGTTCTCTGAATTAGAAAAAACATAGCAATCTACTTTCAATAGTTTCTGAAGAATTACATTCCTTCTATCTCTGAATCAGTCTAGTGGTCACTATGTATGGTACCTCTTTCGTCACGACCTTATCAGCCACTATAGTCACTATCTAATTCCTCGTACCACTTAAAAATTTGTTCCTTATTTCCAAGGTCGCCTATTCCTCGCAATCTCACTTTTTTTAGGTACTTCATATACTTTAAATGTCACATACACACAAACTCTACGTCTCTCAGATGGCACAAACACTTTGATTCGTGATATAAAACAATCAATACAACACAGAACCGTGATTTTTGGATTGCAGGCGTATTTTAATGTAGATTGAAATTACCTACTAATAGAGTTGGGAGAGCTGAATATGCGCAGTTAACAAAATATGTTTGGTGAGCATATGATGCCGTCTGAGAGACGGGAGGCTAGTAGTTAAGGGTTAAAGAAAAAGAAAAGTTTAATCAAGAGTTTAATTAGTTTTGTACACTGATTTCCCGGACACCCTGTATACATAACCCAGATGGTCTGCGGCTGAAGATTGTACAGTTGTACAAAATTTCATAAGTATGTTACATTTCTATTGTAAAGTAATCACCTACTACAACATACCTTGTTTATAAGAGCCAGCATTTCCGGGTATAAATAAAACTGGAATTCCATCAAAATACATACTTCTAGTTCTAGCAGTAAGTCTTCCTTCACTATATGCATATAATCCATATTTTGGAAATAACTTGTCAGCTTTATTTGATATTTTCTAGAAATAAAAAGTAAAATAGTTTAGTTAATATTTATGGTATGATATAATTACAAATACATATGGGGTCGGTAGGAGCCCTGTGCATTTAAGCCAATGCTTATTGTGCCCCCACAGGCTAATCATTCCATTAGTCCCGTTTCCTTAAAAAATTTAAGGACAGTTTCTAGTGGAGCGTCTATTACTTCTTTTGGTTCTTTTGTTATAGCCCCAAAGTTCAAATGCCTAACAGCTGCCAGTGTTGAGCATTGACATAATATGTGGAAGGGGGTTTCTACCCAGTTTTATAAGATCTTTTGTCTTATCCCAGGATGGTTCGTCAATGAACATCCACGATTGTCTCAACCAAGCGACTTCGGCCCAGTGAGAACTATGTTTTCCTCTGAATAGGTCCTTTATGGTCCTCCCGATTGTCCGACAGGCCAAACCACTGATGGGTTCCGGCCCTATCAGTGAACCTCAGCCCCTTCCTTTGCAAGAAAGTCCGCTCTTTCGTTCCCTTCATGGCCTAGGTGTCCTCTGACCTACTTGAGTATGATACTGTTGTGTTCCGCTAGTTGTATTAGTGAATCCATACAGTATTTGACTACCTAGGAATGTATTTGATTCTACAAAAAGTAGAGCTTAACATCCTTGCATGGGGTTTAATATTCTATTGTAAAAAAATAACAAGTACTATATTAGTTAGTATATATATTACTTAAATTTGAAAACTAGATTTCATTATTGATAATATAAACTATTAAATTTCATATAGGAAAATAGAAATAACAAATATCCTTATTAAGAAAATATGCATGTATAGTATATACAAAGGAAGAGTCCTGCTTGAGAAAAACCCAGTACTTTTACATGGGAATTGTTCCATTGGCTTTGGCTGGTGAAGGTAGGTATATGGGGATGGGGTTTTCTCAAGTAGGATTCTTACACCTTCACCAGCAAAAGCCAATGGAACAATTCCCATGCAAAAGTATTGTGGTTTTCTCAAGTAGGATTCTTCCTATACAAAGTATACCTATATAATAATATGCATAGGTACAACATTATTGCCAGTTATTAAAGCAACAAATTTTGTATTTATTCAGTTAATATTAGTCAATTACTTTTAAAAAAAGATTTGGTAAATTTGAAAATAGAAGGTACCTGTATAAAAAAAAATAAAGTTTAGGTACATGAGTTTTATATTTATAGAATACTTTTTTCATAAATGTTACGCGTCATAATTAGTCTAAAATTGTTTATGTGACTAGCTGAGTTCTATTTTTAAATGTACAAAGACAATTTTAATAATCGTAAAACTTAAAAAGCTATTTACAGTGACTTAAAACTTATTTCTTTTACATATACATGACCAGATCTAGACTTCCTCAAAATTATTTTAAGTGTGCTAATTATAATAAATGGTATTTATTAGTTTATTACTTACAACAAATTGGGGATATTCAAACATGTAAGTCATTTCACATTTATCTTCCACAAAATCATTTAAAAAGTTTAATAATCCTATTCCATAACCCATCACTAATATTAAAGAAATTACTATAAATCCACTTATGGGATTCATTATTTTATATTCAAAAAAATCAATTTACCACTTCCAACCACAGATTACATTTAATTTTTTTAAATGAGGATGTTACTAGCAAACCGGCGTGATTTGCGTTTTCTGTGGTGGATTTATGAAAAACATGTAATATATTAAGTAATCATCATCAGTATCTGAGCGTCTTTATCTTATCACTTATCAACTATGTTATTTTATTATGAATTAACTGACACCACATGATTAAATTTACAGTTCCAAATAAATATTTTTTTCACTTCCACCTGAAATTTTTTCACCTAACCTAAAAACTTTTGACATTTAAATGCATTTTACAGTTGGCGGACATGGATCGGTTCTCTGAGAAAAGAAAATTACCCAAGTCACTGGTGACAAAAGAAAAAATTTTTAGTGCTCTGCTCAGCTCTCAGCTGTTTTGTGTTATCAGCTGTTTTGATGTGAAGAAGTTTGTTTTCTCGTTATCACCAGTGCAAACTATTGAATTAAAAAAATGTTGAAAAATCCTCAAAATCTTTATGACATTTGCATCAACAAAGCAGTTGCAGATTGCGTTACAGTGTGCAAATTTTGTAAGAAAGAATTCAGAAACTTGCCTAACAATGTTCTTTTTGACTTCTATTACAAGGTAAATATCCACTTCATAGTAGCTATAAGCCTTCTCATATTTGCTTTCCTTAAATATTCTAATTTATAATGCTAATCATTTCTCGAACCTTGATATACCTTGTTTCTGCTACGATACATATCAGACAGTCTATTTCCTTACATAACTTGAGATTTACTTGCATTAACTTTATAATACTTAGGTTCTTTGTATTAGTTTAGCTTAATCCTTAACAAGTGTATAAATAGTACATTAGAATAAGATTGTATTTAATACACTCGTAGAAAAGGTGAATAAGAATTCATGAAGTTAACTGTGGGTATAACAGTAAATTACGATAACATATTGATAACTAATTGTCACCTCCATTTATCACTAATAGCAAATTTGAGCTAGCTTGTGGCTAGTTGTAATAAACATACTATTTTAGTATCAGTTACGTTGATTCCTATTTTTTTGTCCTTACCTATGTAGTGAATTGAGATAAATGCATCAATAGATAAAATTTGTAAAAAAATATGTTATATATATTGTTCTTAGTATTATCCACAGATGTTTAATTACACCTTATGACTCTTTAAATGGAAGTTTAATATTTGTACCAGTGGAGCTAAATTTAATCTTGTTTTAAATTGCTTTCAACTCCTTGTATGTAATAAATGTGAATAACTCATTTTGTGGTTCTGTGAAGTTGTCAAACGCATATACAATGCTCTTCGTTTTGAGACTATATACAGTGGAGCATCGATTTTCTGAACTAATTGGGAACCAGGGTGGTTCGGATAACTGATATTTCGGATAACCGATAATTAAAAAAAAAACCTATTTGGGGTGTAGGTACATAATATATATGTGCATAGATAATTAAATAAACAAACAAACAAACATTAATACAACACACAAATTTATTTTACACTTCAATGTGTACCATAAGAAAAGAGAACAAGCACTGCACAACGCCCACACTGATGATGTGACGTTGGTCGCATAGGCCACTCATGGAGTAGAAAGGGGGGCGGTTGGATTTTGAGGTTCGGTTAACCAGTAGTTCGGATAACTGAGGTTCGGATAATCGATGCTCCACTGTAATGTCATTATTGTCAGTATCATTAATCGACTACATTTTTACTTACTGGTGCAGGCCTCTAATATGTACACATATCTATATCGTGGGCTTCAAAAATCTATAAAATCCGAAGGTCCCAATTGTCTTTGATTTTTGTCGAATTTTTTGTATAGGGGTTGCAGATAAAGGGGTGTCTTTCGCAAACTACGGGTTGTTGATTGCACTTGGTTGTTGTAAAGTAAACTCAAAGAAACTATTGTGGCCAAAAATCAAACCCGTCTAAATGGATTCTTCAATTTCGATCAGACTTGATCGATCGATACTTCAGATACATATTAGAAAAATATCAAAAATCCGATAAATCTCAAGTGAAAAACGTAAAATCCGAAACTTACAAACTTGAACAACAAAAACATAAACGTTCATTTTCCCACTTCCACATCAACATTTTCCCACAACTTCCTAAGAAAGTACACATAACAGTTCAGAAGAGTAGGCGCGAAAACAGACGCTAACACACAGACGGATTTAGGATTTCCTAACGCACAGCAGAATAAAGTGGCATATATATTTTTTAATAATCACCTAAATGGTGATTTAATAATCACCTAAATGGTGATTATTAAATCACCAAATAAAATCAAAATTATTATTATGATTAAAAGCTTAATATGCTCCTTTGTAACAAGAAAAACATTTGTATTAATACACTGAAGAATATCAATATTGTTTACAAATAACTAAGACATAGACATTATCTGCTCCATATATATCAAAAATCTCTTAATTTCTAAAATCTCCTAATATCATTGGAAAAATAAACTACACAAAAGAACTGCACTTTACTCAATCACAAGTCTCAACAAGACTGACTATGATGGTTTAAAATTATTTTATTAGGTATGTAATTCTAGGATTCGTTTAGTCATAAATGAGTACATACATAACGACACTGGGGGACCATTACTGTAGAATTTCTTTCTTAATAATTATTATAGTCTTAATAGTTAATTCTTTATAGTACATTATAATGATAATGAGGAAAACTAGCATGTGGAAATACCAATACGAATTTATTATTAGACATTTTTGTATATTTACAAATACATATAGTATTTAAACACTGTCTAACACAATTTCTGTTAATTACGTTTTTATGCTTCAAGAATTCTATAGACACTGAACAGAATGTTTGCTTAGTGCCCAGAACTTAAATTTAGAATTTTTCCAAAATTAGAAATACATTTGATTCCAAAAGCCTCCCGATTCAATTTTAGCAATAGTAACAGTGTGAGAGCAAAGATCAAGACTCGTATGTCCCATGTAAGTTTTACGTTTTAACATAAAAAACATCACAATCTGTTGTCTATAGTAATAAGGTTTTTTAGAACTTTGCCTGTTGTCTATGTTCTAAAATTTATTAAAGCGTTGCTTGTTTTGTAAATTTACCCAGTTAATTGATTAAGATTCTTAAAGCCTAGAAGAATTTAGGCAATCATCTACAGTGTGTCTTCTATTTAGGCAATCATCTACAGCGGTTACATCATACAGGATGTTCGTTTTACCGCAACCCTTAACGATTATTCTTCTGTAACATTTTTTGTAAATGTAAATTTTTACATGGGACATCAGAAGTTGATAGACAATTTTGTTCTACACAAAAGAGTCAAAACTCGAAATTATGTACGATTTGGAAGGTATTGCAGAAAATCTTCCGAAAAAAACTTAATACCCCAAACGCGATGAAAGATAAGTACTTCTGACACTTTCAGTTTTGTATTTAACAAGTTTTTTTTTTCTGGTTTTCTTAATATTAGACGCGAAATGTGGTAATGTATGACGCTACTCCCGATTATTACAATCATTTAGTTGAGAGTTACTAACATTTAATTAGCATTTATTTTGTTTATTTTTTAACTGCCACTGTTTTCAGTTTATTATGATGTGTTATTCTTTATCGTTGCTCTGCTTCATTTATTCTGCAATTTATTCTTTATTGCATTTATTCTTCCAAATCGTGCACAATTTTCTTCCAAGCATAACCTCTTATGTAGAACAAAATCGTATATATATTTTTACTGTTTAGGTGCGTATTCATTTGCAACAGAATGCCCTGAACGAACCAAACAACCAAACGCGCCGCGTATGCTGAACAGATTGCAACAAACATTTTGCGCGGACAATTCGGGCTGTTTGGAGTGTTTGCGGTATTCGCTGCGTTCCCACCAGTAATCAGTGTTGTTTGTGTGTTCGTCGACATGGATGCTGATGATGTGATAGAGAAGAGAAAAGAACGAAAAAATGTGGGCAAGACCCTTTTTTTTGCGACGTAAAAATATGGCTTTACTCAGTGACCTGGATTATATGCATATGAAAAATTTTACGAGGATGGCTGCAGAAGACTTTGAAAATCTAATATGTCTAGTAGGTCCTAGAATAGCCAAGAAATACGCTTCATTTCGAATGGCAATTCCTGTTCAAGATCGTCTGGCTATTGCACTGCGCTTTTTAGTTTTCCTGTTCCCATAGATTTTTTCCCCTTGGCTTTTTCCCTTCTAAAACATTAAAGAAGACTTTCCATTTTTTTAACATCATTTGGGGTGCATCCCATATTTTTAGCAATTACCACCCATGCATCATGTTTTATAATTTCATTAAAATACAATCCGTTTGTAGGATCCCATAATATAGGTTGCCTTTCAAACTGGTCAATCAGTTCTAGGCATTTTTCCCTGCTCCAGTCCATTTTCTTCGACAAATTACTTTTCCGCCAAGAACGGAACGTCACAAACACAGCAAACGCACCAAACGTCCGTATCCACTGAGCACCAGCGAAATAATAATTCCCTTTGCGCAAATCGCGTTTACCGACCAACCTCGGAAAATGTTCGGCGCATTTTGTTCTGTTTGGCGCAACGTACTGACTAGACAAATTTGTTATAGCGCGCGCGACGCGTTTGGTTCGTTCAGGGCATTCTGTTGCAAATGAATACGCACCTTTTCATGTAAAAATTTACATGTAAAAAAGTTGCAGAAGAAGAATCACTAAGGGTTGTTAGAGCAAAATGAACACCCTGTATGATACACAAAATTTTCCTCCTTCCTAAAAAGAATGGTTAATGGAGACATGAGCAGATAAAACATGAATTAAAAAAAAAAATACCTTTTTTAACACATTTATGGCGCGATTTTTCATCGGAGCAAGATGGTTAAACCAGGGTGTTGAGATAACCCTCTAGCTAGGCAACTAAATATTCTCATTCAAAAAATATGCATAAGTACCATAGTCATAACATGTGTTATGCATTCGCCCTTCCCTCTCCTAAATAGGTACCTACTTTACTTCGCATAGGCGAAACGAATGACCCTAAAAAAAGGGCAGAAAGTCATATCTCAAGTAACACGACACATGGTTTGTGTAGAGTAGAGTTGCCACCTCCATGAAAAGGACCCGAGGAGACTCCAGGTTTCCGCGAAGTATCTCCGGGCTCCGGGTTTCTTACGTTATTCTCCAGGTCAGCTTTGAAATTTAAATTAGTATTTATAAATTTATATAATTGTGAATCATATATAATAGTTCCATGTATATATCGTTTAAAATATAGATTATTTGTTTGAATTCTGGCGCGTTTCTGTCTCTAGAGGGCAGTATCGGTACATAGTGCAATCTAGAGATGTTAATTTAATGTTAAATTAATTAATTAAAATATTTAATTTATAAATAGTATTTATTACGTCACGAAGATCGTATTCAACACAACTCAACCAATTGTGTTCAATTGTGTTTCTTCAAAAACACTCAAAATAGCTCATTTTCATTAAAATTGACTTAAAGTTTAGGCAGCACGAAGTTGTGTCATCATTGGAAACGATTCATTCAACATAGAACATCTTTGTTCATGTACATTTTGTAAATAAAGTTTTAAGTGTTAGAACGCGTCGTTTTCTTCTGAATGTGCCTTGTAAAAATCCAGTGAAGGAACAGCCGCAACATATAGTCCACTCTCAGAAGGAAAACCAACTCTTTCTCCAACCGATCTCAATCAAGTCCTAGAACATGCCAGTGAAGTATGTAATATTCATTGGGTGACAAATTGTATAGGCAAAAAAAAATTATATTCGTATTACCTCCCAAAATCCCATTTATCTCCCAAATCCAAAAAACTTTATTAAGCAGGAAATCGAATTCCAGATGTCTTTGACATACATGAGTGTCACAAATTTCGAGTTGATATTATTTATTAATTTCTTAGATCATTTTTAAACAGTAGTGTATTAATTTTTTAAGCATATTTTGAACTGGATTTCTATTGTTTCTTTTTTTTTCAGATGTATCTTGACAATCGCCTTTGCCTGTTAGCAGTAGAATTTAGTGAATTGGAAGTTTTTAATCGAATATTATGTGTGAAACATCAGCGTACAAAACTTTTAAAGAGTTTTCAGTCACTCATAAATCATGGGACAAATGTTCCCGAAGAACTTGTACAAATTTATTCAAAATATAATACTGTTTCCGTTTTAAGTGGTAATAACATAATAGATGTAGGTTTAAGGATAGGCGGATTTTTTAACGAAGCCGGATGCTTTAATTATAGCATTAAAATTTTGAATGTCACAGAAAATATTTGTAGAAAACAACGACAAGACGATTTTATTTTAAGAAGACTGTTGGATTGCTACCACAAGTAAGTAGATATTTCAAGAACAATGTATGAAGTTACTTGTGTCATATAAGTTAGATTAATTCTTCTATGCGCTTTTCAATAGTTAATAAAACATTTGTTAATAAAAATCATTAGTACAGACTACAGACTGGATATATTATTTGTCTTAATTTTAGAGCTAAAAATGGTTAATATCTTTTTACACGTATTTTTTTATTTTAGGCGTATTTATGCAGAAGCAGTGTATTGTGAGTTTAAGGCAGCAGAAAAGACTTTCAAATCTGCTCACGAGACAATAGAAAAATTGGAAAAGTTGAAATCTTTGCCAAATTTAGCTGGTCTATATTCAAACTTTTCTTTGCTATACTTTATTCTCAGTGAATATGATGAAGTAAGTAAAAATATGTAAGAACTGTAGAGTAAGATAATAAAGGTGTGACCAAAAAGTAGGGTGCATGGTCACAAATATGATAATGTGATATATTTGAATAAATCTAATTCATTGGCTTTCAAAATATTCCTTTTCTGTTACAATGTACGTTAAACATTGTTCACTAGGGAATCTAGCCATTACAGTAATATCCTGTCATTAAAAAAATCATCATTTCTAACATTATTTTTAAAATGAGTTTCACTTAAAACTCCTTCTCATTCATCTGTAAAATAAATTCCAATGTTCTGTAAAATATTTACACATTTTGACCTCTATAACTTTGACAACTTCAAATAATGCCACTTCAGCTTTGACGTCACTGTTATATACATTTTTGTACAGAATTTTTGTTGAGCGCGGCAAATTTGCAGAGGGTGGGTTAGAGATTGAATTTCACTTTTGGCGCTCAACTGGCAGTCCGTAGTGGGTTCAGTCAACTTCCAGAGCCTTTAAGTAAGGTTAGGACATGAATTGACCAAATTAGCCCACGCAGCCTCCAACAGGGGCGGTGTCAAAGAGGGTGGGTGGGGGGTTTGTGTAGGAGTTGTCGGAGGGTTGCTTGAGTTGTAAAAGGGTGAACGCCCATCTTGGAAATCTCTAAATTGCCACCAAAATTCTGTGTAATCAAATTTTGGCATGGGGTTGATTTTTAGGTTGTGGGCGGCAACCCCTTAAACCACAGCATAGCAACTTCAGAGCATTAAAATAAACTCTACAAGCTACCGGAATTTTCAAACCGCATAGACCGAATTTTCAAACTGAATAGAATGCAAACGGCGCTCATCTAAAAACTGTTATGCTAATTTTGATGAGCAGTTTATAAAAAACTGCATACTAATGATGTTTTTTTTTAATGGCTCATAAAGTAGTGCACGGATTAAAAGTAGAGCTGGCATACACAACATATAGGCAAATCGGGTTGCATATGATGGAGGTTGCCTCAATTTAATGACGACGAGAAGTCAGCTACGCGAGTGATTGCAGTAGTCCCATGTTAGCTAGTACTGTTGTACAACCTCCACTATATGTAATACTCTGTAACGCGTCTCCTGTGTTAAGAATAGATGATGAAGAATGACTTAAATTTGAAGCTATTTGACCATTTTTTTCTGTACCAAATATTTATATTGAATTGACCTATGATCTGGATCTGTTTTAGGCCTTCGTATGGTCAAAAAAAGGCACTGAAACTTCTCACAGATGATTTACCATCCAGGTTAGTTTTTAAAATACTGGCCGCCACAGGGGTTTCCGTCAAATCCTGAGTAATGCAATTTTACGATTGTTTTAGGATCATCATAGATGTTTTAAGACAGGCTTCAAAGGCATGCGTGGTAAAACGTCGTTTCAATCAAGCAGGATTACTAATTCGTCAGGCAGTAAATTTAGCCTCAAACCTTTACATTCTCGATAATCACCCCCATTTCTCTGACACTTTATTGGATTATGGATTTTATCTCTTAAATTTTGACTCTATACAAGAGAGTGTAAAAGTTTACGAAAAGGCGCTTAATATAAGAAAGGAAGTTTTTGAAAAGAATAATATACATGTCGCTTTGGGACACGAAGATCTGGCATATGCTCTGTACGTTAACGAATACAGCTCTGGAAGATTCTATAATGCAAGGTAATTCCTTCATTTTTACCAGTTATGAGTAAAACTCTAGACTAAAAATGCCAAAATATCTCACTAAAGCATATATATCTGAATAGATCAAGGAAAATTAAATTTTGGGTCACAAACAAATTTAAAATTGTAATGTATGTATAATTTTAACTAAACTAGTTATTTTTGCTAAAAACAATATAATCTATTTGATATCAAAAAACCATTAACTAAAAATAAAATATAACTATTATCAAAAAAATCAGTTTAGCTAGAAAAATAACTTTCAATCAAATCAAATCAAATCCAAACATCATCAAATACGTTTCTATATTCATCAATGAATTTAGGATGAATGGATCAAATCTTTTTCTTTGATGTTTTTTTCTTTGGATAATAAGTGGGATTTATAAAGGTAGTCTTTCTGCTTATTGTGTTCATAACTATCTCTTTCTATTTACATTCCCTCTTCAAAATTTAAGCTCGTCTTTGTTATCTTTATTGTTATTTCTGATGAATTTATGATTGATGTAGCAATTCTCTCAGCTTTAAATAAATAGGTATATACTAGGCCAGTGAACAGATGTAGTAAAAAAATTTGTGATCAGTGCATGCTAACTAGTTGATTGGTTGTTATTTTGCTAGATCGTTTTATACTATGACAAATTTTAAAATTAAATATGTTTATAACAGTTGACAGTAATCAACTGTAGTAGTAACAGTAATATAAAAGTGATTATTAGTGTCATATCAATTATATCAATCAATGAGCGACAACTACATATGAAGGCTTCATAAGCCAGTCAGTGTAAGTCTGTCAATTAATAAACAATAGAGAAACGAGATTATGAGAAACGAAAAATTATGTCTTAAAATTGGGCTAAAAATGTTCTTGTAAATATTCACATATTTTTTTATTGAAATGTAATAGAAAATAGGCTTATTACTTACTAAGGCTGTCAGAAATTCGCTGCGCGCCATAGGCGCACGCATTGTAACAAGTGCATTAAAGGGAAGTAACTAATAAGTAGTAATGTAGTGAAGTACTCACTTCACTGTTACAATTATAACGGTGTATGCAACACTTACCCTCTTAACTAGCATGATGAATTAGTTTGGTTACCAGAGTTATCATTGGTATCATCATCACGAACTGGAAATGATCCATAAAAACTGTGTAACATCCGGTATGTTTCTATACTTGTCTCACAGAGTGATGTTTCCTGTGGTGAAAATATGTTTCTATAATGGTAATAGAATTTTTTTAACGATGTCTCGTCTCGTCAACTCAAAACCCCGCCATCTAATTTTTACTATGCATTTAATCTTCTCTATAATGTCACCGTGTACAATGGTTTCATAATATTGCACGATTTGATAACTTGGAACTGTGGTATGTGAAACGGAATATTACAGGCTATCAACAAACAATAAATTAAACAGAAATTGAGTTTTCAAAGGCACGCCCTGTTAATAAACTTCACTTGGTAAACATATGGATGTTTTCTGGGCTTACACATGTGTGAATATTGTATTATTAAATTGTAATGTTTCAACTAACACAGTGGAGAATTCAACATATGGATACATCATATGTTAGACATAGAACAGCAACTATAGCTACATTAAATATGTTGGACACGGAAAGTTGACAAGACCTGCTTTGCTAGTCGCCCTCCACTAAGATTCATGAATCATCCACTGACCTCATTTCAGCACTATCACACCGTTATGTTAAAACTGTTCAGACATTAAAGGCAAATTACCTTGGTGAACTACTGTCGATTTCATAAATGAAACGTTTGTATCAGTAAAAATGTTCACGCCCCCCCACATACATCTGCTATGGCACGCAGCGCTCTTTGACAGCCCTACTTATTATTACACATACACATTTACATCGTAATAAGTCATAATTTGTCATCATACAAACCAATGGCTTCTGAACCCTCGTCTTAAATGTCATAAACATTTTTCAATGGACGAAAAAGGAGACAATTCGTGACATACAAAATACGATGAGAATACCTATTATATGGTGTGTACCAGTCCGTAGTTAAATGCGCCTCCAGCTCGCCATGTACACATGATTACTAGACAATACGTAGTATTTAAGCAAGAAGACTAGAACTAAGGAGACAGAGCTGCGGCGTTTCACTGTATAACGCGAGGGGCTCGAATATGTCCGCCTCCAGAGGTGCTGTAAGCAGTGTGGTTATTTACTAATCTGTGTGCGTTAGAGTCCGTGTGAATGTCCGCTCGATATTTTTCGTTAATTTGTTGTTATCTTTGCAATTACAAATTTTCGTACTTATCAATATGAAAATGTACTCAAAATATTTCATGTTACGTGCTTCAACGTTAACAATATAACAAAGGAAAATATTTCATTTCGTTCAGACATCAGTAATTTGAAATAATGTCCGGTTATTCTGACGCTTGGGAAAGTTTCTTGTATCACACAATGCAACACAGCACTTTCGAACCATATTTATTTAACATTCGGATTGAATTTTTATTAAAGCCAAACAGCATGTAAGCATACACATTGACAGCCTACATTCATAAACAGTCACATGTGGTCCACTGCTCATCACATGACTTTCGCAGATCACGTGACGTCGAGCACAGCACTGCTTGCAGCACCTTCTGGAGGCGGACAGATTTGAGACTGTGGCACTGAACGACTTCGGTCTCCTTAGTTCTAGTCTTCTTGTATTTAAGGATCATCACAAGGTTGCACTAGCCCATTAATTACTTACTATAATAAACCAGTGTCCAACCTTATAAATGCTTGTTAACAAAATTGAGTGGCTCTGGCCCAGGAAGGTAATGGGTAGTGTTTGTTGGCGAAACTTAAACGCATCTACTTATAGGAGACTGTAGTGTGGTGCTGGTATGAAAAGCCGGCGACGACGACATATCATTTGCAATTTTCTTCAGCCGTTTTTGTACAGAGACGTGTACACTATCGAGAGAGAATTCTTTTGAAGACTGATGGCGCCCACAAACTACAAAAAAGCAGGGGGGGGTTTGCCCTTTCCTATAACTAGAACGAGTTTGTGGGCCCTCAATTTCCGGTGCAACACAATTTTAAGCGCAAATATTCTATATATACATAAGAAGTACAATATCTTATACGAGTACATTTAATATATACACAAACATATGGCAGAACGGAAAAATCTTGTCTTGCCCAACACACTTTTGACAACAACCATAGGACAGGCATAAATAATTTAAAATTAATTATTAATGTAACAAACAGTAGACAGTTGGATGCTTTTGAAAGTTTAGAAATCATTAGGTGTAACAATAGTATGAATAAGGACAATGGTCCGATACCCACCAGTCCACTGTTTGCTCTAATAAACAAAGACAGATGTTACGGTTCAGTGAACCGTGGCAACAAATTTAGTATAAATAGTGCAAGTGTGTGGGTTAGAATTTAGTTTTAATCTTCTCCTGACGATGTCAACGTAGTTGGTGAAACTCGCGTTAAGAAAAGTATAGTACTTCGGTGTTTCGTGGAAAAAGTCCAGTTTTTTTTTTATACATATAAACGCAAACAATTAGGAAAAAAATAACGAATGGGGGAATACAAACGCAAAAAGGTAGAAAATAATTCCTTGTTGGTTGCTAACAGCTATTTGGCAGGTGTAACCCAACCAACTAACACAACACAAATACAAAAGACAAATTTCATTACAAAAGGAAAAAGGAAAAAGGATAAAGCAAATATAATTGCCTACATGTAACGTGCTTTGCTCACAGCTTACTCCGAGTGATAGACACAGTTAGAGAGAGCTATACCATGGTTGAGTGACAAAAAAACTGTTTAAAAAAGCTCCAGAGTGCGTTCAGTTGTTTCATAAATTCTATCCAAGCATACAAGCTTTAACATTATAGGGTACTTGGGTAGAGGCTACTACTTATTATTGCATTAATCTGGAGAAAGTAAAAGAAGTACTGCAACAGCTATATACCAGTTAAGCAGCAGCAATCGCTAATGCCCAAGAGGTTGTCATCGACCCAACAGTGAAAGAAATTTTGCAGAAAATTTTTAATACCTATTCCCGGTTTCCTGAGGCTATACGGCAACTGGAACAACATCCACAGACAAGTTTGAAAGAAACGCACAAGTATGAAAGGAACTTCATCAAGTATTAGAGACCAATCCTATTTATCTGCTCTTTTATCACTCTTTCCTTCTCGAACTCTATCCTGCATCGAACGACTTTCACGGAAATAGAAGGTAGATTTTGCGACACCCAGACCACCTAGAGTCTCTACATATATGAATATCTCTTATTTTGTTATACCTCTGGTACTTTTGTAGACATGGAACAATAATTTTCCCTGTACAAGTTCACCTTCCCTACAAGTTCACCTTCCCTGTACAAGTTCACTGTACCTTCACCAACAGAAGACATCGTTTGACTCCGGCTCATATGGAACACATTTTTCTGATATATTGGTATTACACATCAGCACCATCCTCAGACCGTTTGGAGTGAAAATTTACCTACGTGCGCAGCCTTTGAAAAAATGGACATCTAGTATTAGTGAACAGTTTACAGTGTTTGTGTTGTGTTAATTGGCACAGTTACAAGCAAGGAATTATTTTTTACTTATTGCCTTCCTGCGCCATTCAACTTTGTTAACAAGCATTTATAAGTTAAGACACCGATTTATTATACATAGGTAATTGTATGTCGTGTAAGAAATCTTTAACTTAAGGATGTTTCTTGTTTTACCACGTTCATTGTCCTACGACCCATATATGGGTCGTAATGTAATTGAGAAACTACTGTTAAAATTTTAAATAGATCCATGCAATAGTATTCGAGTAATCTTTTCTCCCAGTGTAAAAAACGTGAATTTGAGAAAAACGCTTTTAAATTTTACGAACAGTTATATCCTTGAAATTCTCATTTTACCCATTCTCTTCTGGACATGATCGATACACTCCTTTTTACTCACAGTACAATCTTTATAAGGCTGTGCGTCTATGATACCTTTAAATGTTTTTGAATCGCTGTCCCCGCCACCTGGATGTCCCATCTTGCTCAACTCACGCTCCAAGGCACTCCAGCAAATTCAAGAATTAAACTGTTTATTTATTTATTTTTTTTTTTTTTCACTATAAGACCAAGTGAATATCATTTTTGAGCCCCTAAAGACCTATTGTTTAAGCCAAAAAAAAAAAAAAATTTTTTAAAATTCTAAGGTACCTAAATTTTAACAAATTAGTTTTTATGATGTAATTGTTTTGGAAACCGATATTGCAATTTTTTGTGGATAATAGAAGACAGTACATACAAAAATCCTTATTACTAAAAGATTGCAAAAGATAACTGGAAGCTTTTACATATAGAAAAATAGAAACAAATTATAATTCAAATTGAGTCATAGCTTTTGGTCTAAAACACGTACAACTAGTGTTTGTTAGAAAATTTTTTCCTGGAGTGGGTACTGGAACCTTCGGCATAGAAACAAAAAACTGGACGTTTTCCACGAAACACCGAACTACTACACTTTTCTCAATGAAAGAGAAAACGTTTCGTGGAAAACGTCTAGTTTTTTAGAATTTCTTTTGTTAGTGACACAAAACTGTTTAATAGACTTAAATTGGGGCCATGTAAATTGCAAGAAACCCATTTCAGGGAAAGAATCCGGTAACAGTTCTAGCTAGGGCTAAAAAGAGATTTATGTTTTTAGAGAAAATGCCGAAAGATCTATTCGTATAATGGAAAGGATTCTTCCAAAGGACCATCTGATGTTAGCTTCAGTGAAACGTGTGAAAGCCTTAATTCTGGAGGAGATTGCCTTGGACGAGCGCTACAACCACGAACTGCACGAGACGTTCCTTTCCGAGGCGGAGCAACTACATAAGGCAGCCCTTTCTTTGTCCTACAAAGCATTTGGAGAGAAAAACGTTCAGACAGCTAAACATTACGGCAACTTGGGCAGACTGTATCAGAGCATGAAACAATACGAGGAGGCAGAAAAGATGCACCTACGTGCTATCGCCATCAAAGAAGAATTACTGGGGAAAGACGATTACGAAGTAGGATTAAGCATAGGACACCTAGCCTCATTATACAATTACCATATGAAACGTCATAAAGACGCCGAAAAATTGTATCTGCGTTCCATACAGATCAACTTAAATTTATTTGGCGAAGCGTATTCGGGACTGGAGTACGATTATCGTGGTTTAATTAATGTCTACACAAAATTGTTAGATGCGAGCTTGATGATTCACTACACATATAAAATGCGACAGTGGAAGTCACTCAGGGATAAAATTAAGCCCATAGTACATAAAGAAGAATTACAGCCCCTTGAAGTTATTATAGACACTTTTTTTTAGTTTGTACGAAGTGATTTTTTTCTAGTCATTGGATTTGTTTTTATTGAAAATGCATATAGATCGCACATGAAATTTTTAATATCTATTAAACAATTTGTATATAAAGTCTAGTCTAGAAATTTGTATTTCCTTATAATGTAAAAAAGTACTGCCAGTTTATGATATGTTTTTTTTATTGTTTAATGTTTTATTTAATGATAGTAATAAAAATAATATTTTATTGTAAATAATATCCATAAGTAGGCTTAGGGTAAAATATTTTATTAACTCTACGAGAGCAATTCGCGTTAATCACAAATCTCGAAAAAAAAATTTAAGTTATATACTTGAGTCAAAGTGCTTTTAGATTTTATCTCTTATTATTTGATTTTTAAACAAAACTATGAAGAAAAATCTCAATCAAAAGTGTTGAAAACCTATTTGGCCTTTCAACATATCTCTTATCTCCCTATTGAGATATAAAGTTAATCTTGTTTACATAATACTAAGAGATTATGTTTTAATATGATAAGACAGTTTGGTAAACAAGTTGTATTGTATTATAATACGAATATTGAATAAAACTTCCCTAATAAATAGTTATTATATTATATAGATTTTATACAATATTTGTATTATTACCATATGATTTATCAAATTAAGGTTATCACGTAACATTACAAGAAGACACTAGCTGTCACAAAAACTAGAAATGAGGTGTATTTGAAGGAAATGTATGTGATGCACTACGAAATCTTTGAGGTTAGATTACAACTGAGTACGTAATATGTTAGATCACAGTTGAGAACATGATAATTAGACACGTGGACGTCACAATTTAACTATAAGTAAAATTACGACTTTCGTCTCTTTTTCTTTTCAAATAAAAATATTTATTTTACTGCTTCAAAGAAAAGCTGAATATGTAATAATGGAGAGAGGACAGTGGAAGAGACTTATTTTCTTTCCTCTATTTTCTGACTGGAAATGCTAACCCTCAAATTAAATTTATTTTGACAGGCAACTTTGTAATGCTCATTCGAAAGATATCAGGAGCTAAGTTGATGTTTCATGCCCAACTCTCAAGATATTTTGTAGATCTGCTTAGCACATTATGAAACAACTTTTAGTTCTGTAAACTTGACACCAATTTTATATCTCATTAGTACCAAAGATCGCTGATTTGGCACTTGGCAAAAATTGCTATGCATAATGGCTGTTCAAGCATAGCCAGTATAAGTAGGTTTATTTAGTCCACTCTCATTGGACAAATTGATTGTTAGATTGAAGTCAATTGTTTTTATCAGTTTATGACCATTCCTTTTTCCAAAAAACAATGAAGATATTGTAAAAAATCAGTGTATTAAGAATTATGAATAAATAACATGTATTAGCTTTTTGGTATGTATCTGTAACATGCCTATTTTCTTACATTGCAACTTTCTTTTAATTATTATAATAAACTTTATTTAAAACAATATTATTTTCTTTTGCAATCCATGACCTTGGTAATTTATTCTTTCTTAGTATGTTTCATTATACAATGTATTCGTAAAAGTTAAAATAAACTCGAGATTTGTTTTTAGGAAAGTTTTTACAAAAAAATGCTCGGACAGGTTGATTTTGTTTTTGAAAATGACATTTCCCATGACCATATCTCCCGGCCAGGCATTATTCGATATTTTCGTTTCTTGCTTTTTACTGTCAGATATACCACACTGGTGAGACCTAATATGGTTGAGATTCAGATCTGTGGTTTCTGATGGTCAAAGACGACGAGTTACTCCTTGATTTTAACAGGCTTACTGTTGAATGAGCGAGGAACATCAGAGGAACCAGATCGAACCTTGTCTTAGTCCCATTTATGTACACGAGAGGGCGATACTTACATATGTATCACCAGCCATATCTCCTGGCCAGGCATTAAGTCGATTTTTATTATTATTACTTATGGAGTAGGTATAAGGCCAGTGCACTGAATCCAATGCTTATTGTGAACAAATGGCTGTACATTCCATTAGCCCTATTTCCTAAAGGAATTTAAGGACAGTTTCCAATGGAGCATCTGTTACCTCTTTTGGTTCTATTGTTACAGCCCTAATGATCGAAAACCTAACAGCTACTAAAGCTGGGTAATAAGTGGAAGGGAATTTCTTCTCCGTACCTCCTACAGTCGGGATTATCTTTCACCCCAATTATGGTGAGATGTCCCCTGAGTCCATCTCAACTGGTTTCTATCCAGCAGGAGTTCCAGCCCTATCAGTACAGCTTCTACCTCTTTCTTTGTGAAAAAGTCCGCATGTTCATTACCTTCCTGACTAGAGTCCTTTGACCCATTTTAAAGTGATACTATTATGTTTTGCCAGTTGTACTAGCGAATCCGCAGTCTTTAACTGCCTGGGAGTATATTTCTGTAGCTTCCAGGGCTTGCTTTCAGTGCTGCTTGGCAGAGTAGGTAAATCTGGATTATCTTATTCTATAAGACTTCCTGATCATTTCCTGCGCACAAGCGAATCTTGAAGTTATTTCCCGCCTATACGGTTGCCGAGTTCCCCAGGTTTATGTTGATATCTCACTCTGGATCTCTGTTGGTTGCACACGCTCCAATGCTTTGTTCGGTTTCAGACCCATCTATGTACCAGATGGTTCCATTCTGCAGGGCTAGCATACATCTGTTGTCTTCTTCTCTCGCTCGGTATAGTCACCCGATAAGGTTTGTGGAAGACCATTACTCAGCGGATTCTGTCGGACCGCATGCTGAACATGTGGTTTTATTTTAATTCTAGGAAAATCTCAGTACGGAATCTCCTTCTTATGGTGGTTACCCTATATTTGGAAATTTCCAGCGTACACCGTGCTACCAGAGCATCCGCCTCTAACACAATACTGGCGGAAGATACAGAATTGCTTCCATAGCTGCAGTAGGTGTCGTTTGCATTGCCCTCGTTATTTCTTATCAGGCCAGTCTTTGCAGCGTGCCTTGCTTTTTTTTCTAGCTTTATGCCACCAGATCAGGGAACCATAATTATGTAACTATGGGAATTATTTCTTTGGAGCGTATCCAAAGTGCCATTGCTGGCTTTAATCCCGTTCTAACAATCATATTTTGCAGGCCCATAAGGTGCGGATAGCCTTGTTGGTAATCCTTTCCATTGATAAGTAGGCCACTGCTATTGTTTGTTGTCTTCCATCTTGAGATATACCACACTGATGAGACTTAATAAGATCAAAATTATATGGTTTCTGATGGTAAATACAAAATATGCTGAGAGACGATAAGCACAATTATTTTTGCTCCAGAATTTGAATGAGCTTTCCACTGCATGCATATTGGAATAGAGGGACTTCAATGATTTGAAAACTTTTTAAACACACAAAATTGTCCCAATCTCGTTTTTGCTCATGATATGCAATTGATCCATGTCACTTATTGAATTTTATAATTCTAGTTGATTTATGTTTCATAATACTAATATAATAATAATATACGATACAGTAGACTGTAGACAGTACAGTAGACTATAACAACAAAGATTGATGTTATTACTTTGTACAGGGTGAAGTGGGGCAAGTGCGTTCGCTTCTGATAAAAGTCTCTAAAAACTATTAACTTGTTTGAAAATGCCCCTTGATTGAAATTGAAAACTCCCGCCAATATCCGATGCAAACCGCACAATGTTATGTTGGCACCAATGAAGAAATATTGTAAAAGAAATTTACCCTCGCGAGTAGAAAATTGCGTTTATCCAACGCACTTGCCCCATAGTTTACATTAAGGATAACATATAGAAATAAACACAGATAAACGCACTTGCCCCAAGCCTTGGGGCAAGTGCGTTTCATGTGCTCTGTAAGGCATGGACGATGTGCCTCCTTACCCTGAAGCACGAAAGATTTTCTTTCTTTCAATAAATTAAGCTTAAGAATCAAATAGTTCATACAGCCCAAAAAGAATTGGATCATGTGAATGACATTCGCGCAGTTATGAACTAAAAAGTCAACTATACGAAAAAGGGGTCGCACTTGCCCTACTTTACCCTACTTGCATATTCGAAAAAAAAATGATCACAAGTGAACCAAGTTAAAGAATTTAAAATAGTAAAAGCACTAAAATCTAAAATATTAAAAATATGTTTATTCAATAATATAAAATTATACAGCATCAGAAAGATATAAAATTTTAAACAGTAACAATAATAGACAATCCCTTAACAGTCTTATAATTTTGATCTCAAACTTGTCATTAGTTGTTCAAGTTTGAGAGCCTTTTGCAAGTTTCCTTGTATCTTCAACTTTCCCATCATGTACGCCGTAGCAGGCTTTAACTTTCCAGAAAACATGTTGAAAAAGTTTTTGCTGTCCATTGTGAGCGTAGCGTCTGGAGGGCTTGATGGAGAGCCTTGTCCACATAGACCACCGCCATTTTTCAAATCGATAAACCTAAAAGTACATAATATTGTATAAGTAATTATTTAGTGCAATTATATGTTATGATATGACTATTATACAAGGGTGTCAACGAGATCATGTATCTGATTGTCATTTTTTAGTTAAAAGAAAGTTATGAAATTTGGAATGTATGCAGCCTGATTCAAATAAGTGTAACTCCGTTAACACTTTAACAAACATAACAAATTAACAAACTAGTAGATTTCCAAACGCTGATTGAATGATAAATAATCGAAAAACAAAAAATCAAACGTCACATTTTTAAGTTTTTGAATCCAATTACTCAGGGTTCCTTAAGCTATAGAGACATCCAAAAAAAACGTCATAAAAGTTGGCCGAAGAAAAAAAGACGTATTTCTATTCTTAATCGAATTTATAACCTTATTTACTTATCAAGACTGCCACTTCATATGACATCCATTGTTTATTTTACAAATTGTGACAGTCACTTGTCAAAAGTTTGACATAACCAAAAAGCTTAAACCTAGGGGCTACCTGTTAGGGGGAGGAGGGGGAGGGAGATATTAAACTCTCAAAAAGTGTAAAAAGTATAAGTTTGTTGTGAATGCGCTAAATTGAGAGGTAATTAACATAAGAGGTTAACAATCCTAATAAAGTAGGTTTCTTTGGTCAAAAAGGTTTTCAAAAAGACTGTAAAAGGGTTCCTTTTTTGTGCTGTGGTGTCCTCTTCTTCTTTTGTGTTTTTATCCCTTAAAATATGTAAGGTAAAATAAAAATAAATGAATAAATAAAGTGCAGTGTATTTTCCGAAGTACAAAAATCTGTAAACCCTGAGAAATGCGGTTCCAGCCCAACTCGCGAGGCCGTGCAACCCTAACATGACCGCTATTTCCATCTCTCTCGTTCATAGCCAGAGTTGATGACGTTTTTTTGGATGTCTATACTTCGCTAATTTCTATTTTCTTGGGTACGTTTAGAGCCTTATAGTTCCGTTATTGTTCTTCATAGTAAAAAACATTTTTATTCAAAATTACAATAGATTACATACAAAAATACAGGGTACCATTAAAAAATGTTACTTACACTTTTTTTTTATTTCAAAATATGCAGTCAGAAAAACACTTTAAACAAAAATGTAGCAGCTGTTCAACATAATCTTTTTTTAATGGAACACCCTATATTTTTTATTGTTGTTAAATTCCACTTGTTCTTCTGATTACTACGATATAACATATACTTTCCTCCATAGGTTTTTGAAATATTACGCGTTAAATATGTAAAATAATGTACTCGGGGAATATGACGTAATTTATAGTAAGCTGTGGATAATTATTCTTTGTTGTCAAAAATGAACACAAAATTTGCTGTCTTGGTTCCTTTGTTGTTTATGTCAGTGAAACATATGTTTTAAGGGCTGTGATTACCCTTATTAATACTATTAATATTAATACCTCAAATGATTATTTAAGGTAGCTGTGAAAGAAAATAATTAAATAAATTGTCACTTTTGGGTGCATGATTTCACCTATCATTTTACATCATCTATTTTAATAAAATAGATGATGTAAAAGTATTATATCTATGTAAGTACTAATAATCATTATTTACAAAAATATGTCAAACGAATAATTAATAATAGCACTTAAAATGCATGTTTCACAGACATAAGCAACAAATGCTAATTAACAGACTTTGGACAAAGGTGGTTTTAACCTTGAACGGCTGTCAAGTAAACATGAATATCTGTTTATCGGATGTAAACCTTATGTTTTATTGATGACAATTTTTTAGGATATCCGGTTATATGTGGTTAAAGTAACTTACTTATGTTCAAAAACCTTAATGTATTTGAATATTGCGCAATTTTCGTTTAAATAATAATTATCTGACAAAAAAAGGAACACTGTACTTCGCCGATAATATTTGGCCATTGTCTATCATCCAATGCAAAGGTCCCATGACCAGAAACTGTTCAGTCCCAGGAGCAACCGCGCACGCGCGTCTTGGAAATTATGGATGAAGCAATCCATTCATAACAGCCGTTCAAGATTAAAACCACGTTTATCCGAAGTCTGGTAATTAAACAGCTGATACATTTTTCTTTCAATTGTTTTTCTGACAGTATATCCTTAAATTTCAGAAAAAATAGTTTACCCCTGTCCTTTTTTTTTCGAAACTAGAAATAAGGGTGAAAAAAGGGGTGGGAATTCTCACAAACTCACCCTGTACATATTACTTTTTTTTTTTAATGATAACCATTACTTTTTCTTAAACCATGAAAATCTTTATACTTTAGGTAATAGTATAAACACCTATAGACTAATATAATATGTGAATGGATTGTGTTATAAATGAAGATCCTTTTTCTTGTGAAAAGCTGTTTTAAAACAAATAAAGAAAGAACATGCTTACCATTTACCAGATTCATCGCCAGTTACATGGAACTCAAAAACAGCTTGAGTTTTGGCCACTGCCTCTTGAGACAGACTACTTTCGATTTTCTTAAAGAGTTTGGCAATTTCACCGTGGGTTCTTCCTGTTTGAGTCCTATGGATAGTGAAGGTGTCCCAGGGAGGTGACACTGGCATATTATCATCCACAAAGAAGTCTGGCATTAGTTTATCAGCATTTTCTGGAAAACATGCATACTGCTTTAAATCTGTTACTCCGGCCTCTTTAAGGATCTCCTCGTCGATAAAGAAGTTACCCGTACATGTTTTCGGATCTTGAATTAGAATGGCATATGCTGCGTCTGCCACTATTTCTGGCTTTCTGCTGTATTTGGCTGCTTCTGAACCAGCAATCATCTCAATTGCGGCTGTGTGAATTGCTAAAATGAAAACGGTATAAACTTTTGTCAAAGAAGTTGAAAAGAACTCCTACTACTAAACTATTATTAATCAATAAAGGGTCAATGATTATTAAAATATAACTATACAATTGGTTACCTAGAACAGAGTAAGTAAGGATAATTAGTTGTCTGCTTTTTTTCCACAAATGTAGCAAGTTCTAATGGAAATAAGTTGTGCACACTTTTATCTATGTAGGTATGTATATGCAGTTCTCATGCTGTTATATTTTCAGATCACATTTATGATTTAAAAAAATACCGCATTCAGAACAGTTATTAGTAAAGCCGGCAGAGCATATAATTATTATAAACATACTTTATTATGATTTAAAAATGTTTTATCTATAATGTGATGCTCAATTGTCTTTTTTAATTGTATTTTATTATTCCATAAACATATTTAAAATAAGCTATGTCAATAACCAATTACCTGTTTTTGGCCAAAGAGCATTAACTCCAATGCTGAAAGGTCGAAATTCTTCATGCATTCCTAAGACACACATTGACATACCATATTTTGCCATGGTATAAGCTACAGTATCTTTGAACCAATGTGGTTTCATACTGAGAGGTGGAGATAAGTTAAGAATATGAGCATGGTTACTTTTCTTTAGGTAAGGAAGACATTCTTTGGATCTAAAAATATATCGAAGACGTTACATACATTGTAGGAATTGATATTTATTCACATTGTTATTACTTTTTATGTAATACCATGCAATATTAGTAACAAAAAGCCTAAATATTTACTTAATATTTTTTACTTTGCTAATTAATTAATAAACTAAGGATAATAATTGTCGATAGGGTAAATATATTCCTAAAAAAAAATCATTACATAAAATCGTTTAAAAATATATTTAATGTAATAATTTTATAGAAAGTTATTATATAACTTTCATATAAATATGTTTAAATATGTTTTTATATATTTTAAATATGTTAAAATATGTTTTTACATATATAACTTTTCCTTATATATGTAAAAACGTATTTTAACAACCTGTTTATATAAGTTGTTAACCACATTTTACATGTAATATCGTGGCATCAAAATACAAAACAGTTTGCTTTGGATTTGATCAATCCCTAGTTCATTAATTTATTCGCCCTTATACCAATAAACCCATTGTTTAAATTAAATGTTAAAAGGTGAAACAAGCAATTAATGTATATAACAATATAAAGACCAAAATGCAATAAAATGACATTAAATAACTGTCCTTTTTAAATAAATATTTATATATGATAACTAGCATTTCCATAGTCAAGTCATGATGTAATATAACAAAATGAAAAACAAAATATTTATTTTTGGTACATTCATCCTTGACTTTTGAAACTTATGTTTTTGTAATATATGTATTTATACCTATAATATTGAAATACATTAGTCTTAAAAAAAGTTTATGCTTCTTGATTTTTTGAGATGAAAATTTTTCAATTTACTTGTAATGTAGTACAGATGTAAACATGGAACCATTTTAGCAGAATACGAATTTTAATTTTGAAAAAATGCATTAAACCATTTTTCACATAAAATTAAATATTAGTAATTTTCAGATTTCAGATTCTACAGTATAATATTAAGACTAAGATTAAGATTGTTGGTAACGCGATAGTATAGAAAATCTACAAAAACTAAAGGTGAGTTACATGTTTTTTGTTAACCTTTAAACGAATTTAAAACCTGAATTTACCACAGTATTTTTTTTAATAGACTAATGTAATCTTACCAACGCCTGACACTTTAAGATGGCACTTTAACAAAAAAAAAAAAAATACAAATTATTATGTTAGAGACCATTATAAACACAATATTATTCATCTTAATCAACAAAAGTAATTATAAAGTAATTATTTATTTATAAAACTTACTTTTTCTTTTTTTCGATTCCAATGCCTGACCGACCAACGAAAAAAAAATTGCCTTTAGCTAAATTTTATGAAAGCCTTACCTGACCATCATTCATAATTGACTGTGTAAATGAAAACAGTATGGGTATAAAATTGTAACAAAATTATAAACTTTGTATTTTATTCTGAATTTTAAAACACATACTACATATATTGGCATACATTATTTTTTTTTAATTGTTGATTTATAGAAGTAAGCAAAAATTTTCAGGAATGCATTATACAGGAACTATGTATACAGATGCCTCGTGCAGTAATAGATATTGGCTCCTTAATTTCTGAATATTTTCGAAAAGATATCAGTGGATATCTTGAGAATTAGGCTAGGAGAAGTAGGGATAGTGTTTCAAATTACAGGATTTCCTATGATTATATGTTTTCTTTAATTTCTTCTGTTATAATTAATTATGATTACAATACATATGACATACTCTTCAGAATCAGTGTCATTTTCCTTGGTCTTTGACCAAAAACTGGAACAAAATATTTAGCCTTACATTTTCGTTTATTTAATTTTATAGTATCCTGCTGTAACAGAACATAATATGGCATTATCCATTGCTATTTCCATAATTTAATATCATCAATCAAAGTCAATATTGAGTCAGGTCTGATCAATTATAAAATATGTATTCCAATAGTTGACCCACAAAACTACCAAAGGCTAATAGGACGTCAGCTAAACCAAATATATCAGAAAACATTAAAAACTATATAGGGACTCGAACTTTACTTTAGGTACTTTATATAAGTATTTTTCACCAATTTTTATTATTACTCAAAGCCCACCAACTTGACACCCAGTTCAAGTATTGGTGGATGCCAATAGCCAACTCTCCCTTTATAAGCTCAATTTACAACAAAGAAATTATTTGTGAGATTTAATAATAACATACTATTATAATCCTAACGAAATTAGATTACAGATTTTTTTTTCAGTAACACATATTTTATGTAGTCACTATTTTTTGGAAGATCTTAATATTTGTTTTAAGGAAAAAAACACTTTTATATATAACCTACCCAAAAGCTGTAGTTATAACTGATACCCAACCTGAATAATATGTTTACTAGACAATGTCCAATCTTCGATCTCTAAAATAACTAGAATTTTACATCACAGTTACCTTAATATTATACAGTATATTGCCAACTGTCAGTTATTGGAAGATGTAAATATTAAGTTTAAATACCTTAAAACATTGTATAATAAGTATTTTTATTTACTTAGGTACATCATACTTTCATTTAAAAACAAAATAGAAGATTAAATACACTTATGACTACATTGACGAGACAGTAAAACAATTCTCAGTCCAAGAAATCGAGTCAGCAGCTTCCAAATTGTTTAAATGGAAACACAAAATTAGGTCAAAAATGCTTTATTATAATTACGCGATAATTATTGTGTGTCCTCTTATTTTTTTTATATGAAATGAACAGTAAAAGCTCCAAGTAACAATCAGGTTTCTATTTTTTTTCTTAAATATTCCCCGACTTACACTAAAAATGTGCCTCTTGTGTTTATATTATGCATCAAATCATAACGTTTCATGTCGGTTGCTTCAGTACCAGAGAGATTGATTGCTGATGCATTATTAACAACAATGTCTATGCCTCCAAATTTTTTAACAGCTTCTTCTACTGCATTACGAACTGCTGCTTGGTCTCGTACATCAACTATACAAGGAAGACCTTTTCCTCCAGCTTTTTCAACTACAAAATATCTTTTATCAAATATGCTTTATTTTTGAATATTTATAAGATTAATAAGAGTAGAGATCCACATTTTTGTTTGGTAAAGAGTTATAAAGAAAAAACTAAACTAACACCTAACAATAAACTGATATTTTTTTTAGGGGCCATCCATAAATTACGTCACAAATTTTATGGTTTTTTGACCCCTCCCCGTCCTTGTCACAAGTGGTCACACTTGTGAACCCTCCCTGATGTGACGTCACATATTTTTCAATTTTATATTTAGAAGTAATTAAATTAAAACAGAAGTTTTTCCTATTATTTTTTTACATTAAAAATCTTTAATTAAAATTACATAAAGTCAAATATTTTAGATATTGGACAAAACAAATGACCAATTTTAAAGAGCGATAAATTATGTTAATAAAAGATACAAAACCGGTAGGACAGCGAGCGTGCACTCGCCGACGACTTAAACCTACATAAACCTTATAAATATAGATTGAGTTAGTAGTATTTTTTAAGTATTTTTGTATACATATAAATTTCGCGATTTTAGTATTTTAGATTTTGAACCCTCCCCCCCCCCCCCCCCGCCCCTTCTCACACAATAGATTTTGAACCCTCCCCCCCCTTAACGTGTGACGTAATTTATGGATGACCCCTTAGTGGTATTTTGTTTTTAGTAATGTTAATGTCCTTGATTTATGTTTTGGTAGATAATTGTTGTGGTGGAGGACAGCACAAAGTAGACAAGTATATATTTTTAAAATGCCAACGTTTCGACGCGTTTTATTAATTCGACTTAAATAACCTTGAAAAAGACGTCAATAAAACGTCGAAACTCCACCCCAACAATCGACCAAAATTTTGTTTTTTAGTTTTACTGGTATTTCTTTGGTTTTCAACTTGACTAAAAAAGTCGTTCGCTTCCTGATCATAAAATATATATATCGTATGTGTACATCAGACATGGGTCAGTTATGAAAAAAAACAAATAGAAGAGACGACAGATAAAAAGCAACCGCATATGCATCGAATATTGTGAGAGAATAATACCGACCCTCTCACAATGCTATGCAACTCGTTAGAACGATATATATAATTTAATCAGCGTGTAAACTTTTTTTCACCCTTATTTGGAACATGTAAACATACTTTCCTCGCAGGCTGTATATATGGTTCCAGGAAGTTTTGGATGTGCTTCTGCTGTTTTAGCAGCCACAATGACATTAGCGCCATCTTTTGCCACCTTTAGAGCTATGGCTTTACCTATACCTCTGCTAGCACCTGTTATAAAAACAGTTCGGCCGGCCAGTTTACTGAAATAATAAATCAAGTTTGATCTTTACCAAACTCAAAAGGTTAACCAAAGCAAGAACCATTTTTTATTACTTGTTAATGGACAGTGTAAACAAAATAAGAAAGTAATAAACATGGCTTTGTCACTTTTTTATATTAAAGTCAAAAACAATTAGATTAATTTTGATTATAAATTTAAGCTCTACTGTTAAACAACAGTTTTCCAACAATACCATTCATAAAAAAAATTGGGGATGTTATAAATGTTATAATACAGAAGAATTTTTAAAGAGTTTACAGGGGGGCAATTTTCTTAGGATTATAAAAGGCTAGCAGTAAATTCATAAATGAAAATAAAAATTAATAGCTGTGCAACATCATTAAAGTAATCAGTATATTGATATGCACATTTTGGAATTTCTTAAACTTGTTAATTTCACGTGACTACTTATAAATATATTATAGCACAAAAGCACCACAAATGTACATTACACAGACTGCACTTGGGAAATAAAATACATATGTACAGTGACTCACAGTGAAAATCATGCAGTCTATTAAAAATCAATTTTTCAGCTATAGAGACGCCACCTATTAATGTTTGTCAAATGAATTACTATTTATAAAAAGGTAGTTCTATGATACTACATACTGAACTACATACAGACAGATTGCCATATAAGCTACGGAGGTAATATTTATGGCGCCTAATATTTATTAAACTTAAAATTATTAAAAAATTTCCGTTTATTAAACAATCATCATATTAGTATTTGGAAGATAGCTTTTAGACGGTTTGGCATTGATTTTACTAGTTTTTCTGTATATGAAGAATTTATTTTATTTCATTCTTCTACTAACGCTTTTTTAAATCGTTTTAATTTGATATGTGGTGTTTCCGTATTCGCCGGTCAAGTTCGTTCCATAAATTTTCTATAACATTCATGTCTGGGGATTGTGGTGGAGGATTTACAAGATGTGGGCAGTTATACACTAGCCATTGCCTCACTACACCTGACGTATGCTTTGGGTCGTTATCTTGATAAAACCAATAACTGTCTGCAATGCCCAGTTTTTCAACAGAAGCCCGCACATGTTGTTTTAAAATGTTTAAATACGACCACTTATCCATAATCCCCTCTATAAACTCGAGTCTCCCTACCCCAGCTGCACTCATACACCCCCAGACAAGTACTCCTCCGCCACCATGTTTTACAGACACACGCAAATTTTCTGTTTTCAGTTCTTCATTCACTTTTCTCCATACTATAACTTTTCCGTCAGATCCAAACACATTGAATTTACTTTCGTCCGTAAATAACACATATTTCCAGAAGTCAAATCCTTTATTTAAATATTGCCGTGCAAAGTTTAATCGTGCTTTGCGGTTCTTTGGACTTACATACGGCTTTTTTTCTGGCCACCCGACCATTGTAGCCATGTCTCCTGAGCACTCTTCGAATACATTCGGCACTAACATACTTATTTAAAAAAGTTTCAACCTCACTGGCTAATTTTGGGGCGCTTAGCTTGGGATTGGATTTGATTTTTTGTATAATCCAACGTTCATCTCTAGGTGTTAACTTTTTTCGCGGACTTGTGCGTTGCTTATTAGCGATACGATTTTCACTTTTGTATCTTTCGATAATACACTGAACAGTAGCGTGGCTTCTATTAATAATATTTGCAATTTGCCGTTGACTTTTTCCCTGATTGTAATGGTATATTACCAACTGTCGTTCTTCGACAGTTGTATGTTTTCTTGTTTTTACCATTTTCACGATCTAATTCTTCAGTGCTCTAATTTACAACTCGAATGCTCTCAGTAAACTGCCGACAGTGCCTACGTGTAAGTTGACAGGGGATTCCCCGATTTCATTGAAACTAGCATGACCGTGGTATTGTGAATGCGCAGTGCATGATTTTCATTGTGACCTAATATTTGGTTATGAGTGAATATTAGTCGTCATAAATATTACCTCCTTAGCTTATATGGCAATCTGTCTGTATGTAGCGTTGCATCATAGAACTACCTTTTTATAAATATTAATTTCTTTGACAAACATTAATAGGTGGCGTCTCTATAGCTGAAAAATTGATTTTTAATAGACTGCATGATTTTCATTGTGAGTCACTGTATATTTGGGACATGAGAAATATGATTGTACTGAAGTCTCCTGAGGAAAACAGAAAGAACAATATTACAGCGCTAATAAAAAGATTGTTACCCACGTTTCTAGTAAATAAATATCAACTCCCATTTCGCTGGAAATTGACATGTATAAAAAAAGTATAAACAATAAAAACAGACATTTTTATTTCTATTGGACTCAAATATAGGCATATATATGTTAAATTGATAAACCTATCTAAAAAAATCCTTCATCCCCTTGTCTTGCATATTGCTTTAAAAATTGAAAAAACATATCATGAAAGAAATTATCTGTATAGTACATGTTAATTATATGTTGTAACCCTTCAATGTTTTTCAAGATTTATTAAGGATTTCCATTAATTAAATTAGTATTACTTTTTTTATTATTTTTTGGATTGATTTTCCCAATAAATAATAAAACTTCATAGAACTCACCCAGTATTTATCATGATTGTAAAAGGCACTATAGGTTTATTTCAACTTACAAAATTTAAAAGTATTTAACTGTACTTTAATCTTAACGGGATAATTATTTATAACCACAGAACAGTGAACACTAACCTAAAACCAAAGTCCACAAACAAATGTCGACGTCATCGACATTGGACTGGTGATTGACTCTCTTCTTTTATCTATGGTGATTGACGTCTGCGCATCCAAACTCCAGTAGAAAGAGAGGGAAAACCTGGGCGACATATTTTTCTCTCTCTAACGCTCTATGATTGGTCGTTGACTAAAGAGAAATATATGACGTATGTTACGTCATATTCGATGGTCGGTCATGAAAGACAACTTAATATCTCTGATAGTGATAAATGATAATTTGTTGAGTCATAAAGAAAGAAAGAAATTGTCTCTCGACTCTGTACTCTGTAGTAGGGATGGGCACATTTTTTAAAAACATCGATGTTCAACATCGGTACCTACTATCGATGGTAGTAAAAACATCGGCTAGAAAACATCGATGTTGTGAAACATCGATGTTTCAAAATAATATATACCGGATGTAACAGGATCATGGTACACCCCCCTTTTCTTCTTTAGTTTTCAAGATAATTGATTGAAATTTGGGATATCCTATATACATAATAAGCGGCACCATCTGACATACAAGTGATTTTTTTCCACTTCCGGTTTACTAAAATTATAATTGTAAAAAATATTGACGTTTTAAATGTCACTTATTTGGTATCGTTGGATTCAGAAAATTATGCAGAATTCAAAAATGAAATAATATAAATGGCGTTCCATTTAAAAATCGAAAGTTAGTGCCACTTCCGGCGAAATCGGAAGTGGAAAAATAATCACTTGTATGTCAGACAGTGCCGCTTATTATGTATATAGGATATCCCAAATTTCAATTAACTATCTTGAAAACTAAAGGAGAAAAGTACCATAATCCTGTTACACCCAGTATAAAGTGACTTTAATTTTTATGTTCTCTGAAAAAAAGTGTATAGTTTTGTAGAAGTAGAAACTAGAAAATGTGCCTACAGATATCGGCTTACTGTCGTTTAATAAATGAGATCTTTGCTGGAATTCAATACTTTCTGCCTTGACGGATATACCCATGTCGCGTAAGCCACAATGTACAAAGAGTAAAACAAATGAATTAGAATTTTTTTTCGGGTTTTTTTTAGAAACTTAAAAATGTTAGTATTGAAATATTGAATGATATTTGTGGGATACGTATTACTTATCGATGTTTCGATGTTTACAAGTAACATCGATGTTGAAAATATAACATCGAAATTAAAACATCGATGTTTTAAACATCGATGTTCAGTGGAAAACATCGATATTTCAGAAACATCGATGTTAGGTGCCCATCCCTACTCTGTAGTAGTCATTTCCAAAAAGTCGGTCGGGTCAGTTGATCTCGGTGTTGATAGAATTGTATCAGCCATCCAAAAAGCACGTCATTAAAGTTGGCCGAGTAAAAAAGACGTATTTCTATTCTTATTATCTTAAATTTATAACCTTATTTAATTGTCAAAGTTGTCACATTATATGATAGCCATTATTTATTTTACAATTGTGACAGTCGCTTGTTAAAAGTTTGACATAACCGAAAAGTTTCGACGTGACCGCTATTTCTATCTATCTCTCTCGTTCATAGCCAGATTTGATGACGTTTTTTGGATGTTGCTATGAGAGGACAGAACAGAAAATAGATAAACTGAATCAAAGTTTACAGAATATGTAAATACACTCGAATCCGCATATCCGAACTTTTCCTTTCCGCAAAATACCGAATTTCCGAACTCTCTTCTCCGGATAATCGAACTGCTGGCGCATGCGCAAAGGGTTTTTCTGGCTCATTGGTCATTCGACCATGGTGGCTATTCTTGAGCACTAGAGAAATTACTATTTCCCGGCGGATTTATTCTCCTGTCTATCACTTGAAATTCACTTCTTTGAAAAACATGCATTCTTGGACATGGGGAATAACAAAAGAATTGAGAATATTTAAGGGAATCTATTACAGTGTTGTCACATTGGCTTCTACAATCCAGCCAATCACTACTCTTAATTTTTTTGAAATTTGTCAGGTAACCTATTCAATTGAAATTTGACACATTGGGCGCATTCAGGGACGGTCAGCGGCTGAGTAGCTAACTTAGCTACTTCCCTGAATGGACGTGGCTGACACTTTTTGATCTCAGCGGCTGACCAATTTACTAAGCCTAAAATATTATAGCTGAGATGCTGACTTGACAATAATTCTATCATGATTCTCTCTGTCGTTTTATCTGTGCTGTGAGCAACTGAATTTTAACCTACTTTTAAACAAAAGTTATAGAAAAGAAAATATTGCTTGTTTTTAAACAAAAGTTATGGAAAAGTAAACGAACCTTTGTTCTTTAAGTGTCTTTAAGCACAGAACACGGCAGGGAATTATGAATCCATGATTCATGAAAGTTATCTATGCCATAGAACATATTATGTTTTTAGATCTTTGCGAAACTCATACAAACGATTCAGGGAGTGTTAAGCCGCTGACTGTCAGAAAAGGCTAACTACTAACACATAGCGGTCAGCGGCTGAGCGTCCCTGAATGCGCCCATTAATTCTATCATGATTCTCTCTGTCGTTTTATCTGAGCTGTGAGCAACTGAATTTTAACCTACTTTTAAACAAAAGTTATAGAAAAGCAAATATTGCTTGTTTTTAAACAAAAGTTATGGAAAAGAAAACGAACCTTTGTTATTTAAGTGTCTTTAAGCACAGAACACGGCAGGGAATTATGAATCCATGATTCATGAAAGTTATCTATGCCATAGAACATATTACGTTTTTAGATCTTTGCGAAACTCATACAAACGATTCAGGGAGTGTTAAGCCGCTGACTGTCAGAAAAGGCTAACTACTAACACATAGCGGTCAGCGGCTGAGCGTCCTGAATGCGCCCATTATCTTACATACGTCATTTTGTTCTGTAACCAGGCGTTTTATCAATTTAAATTTTTTTAAAAGAAACTAATAGCATAATTATCATTTACTGCTATAACCATGAACGCAATAAACGAAAATCCCAAAAGGCTTCACATATAACAAATTATCAAAAACAGTTGATGACAGGATATATCTCTGAGCACAGCGAAATGAACTCGGGAAATTTAATGAGAATTATTCCAAAATGACATGCCAAAAACAGTGGTTGAAATTATCATATTTCAATCAAATTATCATATTAGACATATTAAATGATATACCCGAGGCACCGGGTAAGGAATGGCGACAGTGGGGAAAGGTAAGTACAACTTTACTATTTTAGCGGGCTATCATTTCTGTATATCTTCCAGTAAAATAAGGATTAAACTTTTCATTTGTTTCTAGTGTTCAACAAATATGTATTAAAAAAAACCCAAAGGTAGCCAATAACAAAAAAAGAGCAGAACAGAACAGGAGGAGGTATCCCGATACTCAAATGCATTGATAATTTCGAAGACAAGGTTGAAAACTTATGAAAAAACTTAAAAAAAACCTATGAATATGAAAACTTACATTTAAAAAATGAAATATATTTAAAAAACTTGAAAAACATTAATAAAAAAAAACTGGATGTTTCTCTATTTTTTTGTTACTAAACACTTGCTATAAAGTCAGTATTAAAGCAATAGATTTGTATCTATACGTTATTTCTTTGTTTTTATGACAGACTATCACTTTAATACATAATTGTAAATTAGTAAATAAAAAACATTAACCTATAATATATTGCATTTTACCTTCTCCTTGATCTTTCTCTAACTAAAAGTAAGGGGAATAATATAAGGGAGTACTTTCTCCTGTTTCTAACAAATAAAAATTCAGGAATACAAATCTTAAATGGGGAGTACAAAAAATAACATTTTCTCCTATACATTCTACTCCTTTACTTCAAGAATAACCACCCATATATCTAATGGTGGGTTCATGCAGAAATTTTTAGTAATAAGAATAAGAATAGTAATAAACATAAAAGTTAAACCTTCGTTTTATAATGACCCAGTTCATGCAGCAAATCCTTATTTTTAAAATTATTACTAAAAATTATGTTTACTGCATGAACTGGGTCATTATAAAACGAAGGTTTAACTTTTATCCTTATTACTATTCTTATTCTTATTACTAAAAATTTCTGCATGAGCCCACCATATACTCCTATATTGCTAGAAGCATCGATAAAAGAATAGAGCTAGAAGGGTCTGGAGATTGGCGAAATCACCACGGTGCAGACATATATGCGTCTGTCTCTCTCTCGTAACTACATATGCATTCGACAGCGACATTTGACATTCGACAGCGACAAGTTCGGTTGTGTGGAAGCACAAGTTCGGAAATACGGTGAGTTCGAATATGCGGATGTCGTGTGTATCTGTAAACTTTGGCTGAATGTAGAGTTTTAAAATTAGAACCAAATTATTGTGGTGGTGGTGTCGTCGCAATCTGCGTGGGACACTTGCAAAAGGTGTAATAAACATGAACATAACAAAGAACCGGGAATTGAAAAAAGTTTTAATTCTTTATTAAGGCCACAAACATTTTGAAGTTTACTTTTTAAATAGTTCAGGATATAAGCGAAATTATCAACTATTATTATTACCCAAACAATTTAATATTTGCTCAGGCACAATCATATTAACCTGAAGTGAGTAGTTCACGGAAGAAAATTGTTTTTCTACGACCGCTATGAAAAGCAGTATTTTCTCATACTTTACACAACTACAGTTATATATTGTTCATACCGTGAGAAATCATTTCTCACAGTTCATTTCCCACACCTGTACATTTTGAGGAATCGTCAACATCAAAATGAACGTAGTTGGCTGCTAGCGCTTCTGTTTTAAAGTAATTATTGAAAATATTGTTTGATCTATCAAATCATAAATATCGAATTACTTAATAAGTAAAACAGTAAATCAAATATATTTAAAAGCAACATTTTAAAAATAAGTAATGTATTCAATGTATTTGAAATAAATAATGTATCATCGTTTTTAAATACCTATAGTTAACATAAATGCTTGTAGTAAATTTCTTTCTACATTTTTATAAAAAATATGCAGTCGTAGAAAAAGTATAGTGTGCAACATGTGCAAAAAATGCAATTTCTGCACTTGTTGCACAATGCCTATTTCACATATCGTTACAGTTTCACTATTGAATGTCTTTCTATTTCTATTAACACCGGTTTTACTCCGGGAGGAATTAGCTTAAAAACATGCCCTTTGCCATCGGGATAGGCTTTTTCGCTGGTACGCAATTTTTTTATTGCAAAATTAGCGTTGAAAAAAAGTGCAAAATCTTCAATATTATATAAAACAAACAGAGTTCACTTCAAACGGGTGAGACTACAGGAAAAGATAGCTGTTGGGGTGCTCAACAAACGCCCGCAATCCGGACGTCCAATTTCAAAATGGCGGCCTATACTACAAAATTTTAAGTTGATGGTGGCACTTCACTTGGCGTAGCGTATTTGTGTTCGAGTATCGTTGTATTTGTACAAACATTTGATGTATTCGCAAATATTCCAAACATACCATCCACACATACAGCAAAACACTCAAACATGCCAAAAATGTTTGAATATTCAGAACCAGTGAATACAGTGACGGACGTGTTGACAGCGACAGCAGCTTATTACCTGAATGCTTCTTATTACCAATACATGTTAAATATACATAAGTACAAAGCTACTAAAAGACCATGACGAAAACGGCGCTGGTGGAACCAAGTGTGGACAGTTACCCCAAATATTCGCTTTATTTGATTTCTTTGATGCGTTATTTGCACAAATAAAGCAAATATAGCGAATAACTTCTCTACACATCGTCGTGTTTGGGCAAATACAAATAATATACGAATACGCTACGTCAAGTGAAGTGCCACCATGAAAACGCGAGCGCGTATAACTTCCTGCAAATTTCAGATGTTTAAATTGCAAAATAAAGAAGTTATTAACAAAAAACCGAAAAAATGCGGTAACTAAGGGCCTTATCTCGGCGGTTTTTTATATAAAGATTGAAAACCAATTGTATCGAATAGTTCTAGAAAAAACAAGAATTAAAAAAAACTCCCGATCTGACCAATAGGAGCCGAGATAGCTTTTTTATACGGTATTCTGGCCGTTCTAATTAATATTTTTTGACAAACAAGGGCTCGTTGTAAAGTAGAAGACTTACTTTACACGATTTTTTTTTTGGATTGATTCGACCAAGATTTGACCAAGAAAACTTTAGTTGAAGACAGCGCGTTCTGCGCGGAGGCCCACGTGGTTGCCCGTGCGGCGCTCGTCTTCTGGAGTCCTTAATTAACAAAGGATTGTGCCACGTAGAAAGCAGCCATCGGGATGTTTTTCTTTTTTTTAATCAACTTATTTTGTTCCGCTCTTTCAAATGGTGCAAGCGACATTTTGCGAAAGTCTGCGGATGACTTTGCCTTTTTCCTTCCGCTTTTTTTCTTTTTTTTTTTATTTTTGCTATTTTCATTTGAATTAAAACAAATTCTCCTTCCAACGACTAGCGTAAAAAGGGGGTCTTTTTGACTTTAAACGTGTCACTACCTTCTATGCGTATGCTGTAAGCCTCTCTATGCAGATCCGCTATTATTAGAGCTATAGCAGTCCACTGAGGGTATCCCATTTAAAAGTAAGCTGAGGCGCACTTTCATATTGGTTTCATAAAAAGCAGTTAAGTGCATTTTTAAAAAAAATGCTGGTAATCTCAATAGGGTAAGTTACTCAGTATATATTGTATATCAGATATTAGCACTGTTAAAAATCATTTTTGTTATTCTCATTAATAAGCACGAGTTATAAATTAATATTTCCTTAATGTTTTCAAATACCGGATTCGAAAAGGGGGGAGTGGGAAACGGTCGTCTACAACAGATACCGATTTGAATATGTACGGAAAAAGGGACGTGTTAGTTGTCATGTCCTGGTAACTCAGGCATTGCGACGAGTACTTAAGAATTGCTTACTTGAAACATTGTTCTATCCTTAAATTTGCATAAGTGCATATATTTATACGATATATATCAACACTTTAGTATTATCCCATTTTTCTATACGACAGTTTTTAAATATACTGTCTTTACTCTACAAACGATCCTACACACTGCTCACTGGAACCAACGTGTCCGATCGACAAAACGAATATTGGAGCTAACTCCTTTGAGGTGTTGATTGAAAAGTTCCTTCTTTCTAGTTCCATATTTTACAAGTCCATCAACACTTGTATCAATTGTGGTGTCAAATGCAGCAGCAATCGTGAATATTGCATTGCGACTGGAGCGGCTATTAAAAGTTGGCTTTATAGAATTACCGAGTGTAATGAACATGTGTGTATACTTACTAAGTGGTGTATTTGGGTATAACTTGAGTTCGGAAATCGGCTTACCGCATGGAAAACTGCATTTTACCTATCAGTGTTCCCGCATGAGATCGGCGTACTGCCGCGAGACGTGAGTCCAGGACATTGGGAAGGATCAGTTGGTGGAGTGGGTATGCAGGGATCTGAAATATCTGGTATATAATTTACAATGTACTTGAAAATACAGTTTATATTATCATTGCCATAGTTTTGTAGTGTCAAGACTGCGTTGTAGCACAAATTCCGAACTTTAGGTGGATACTCAAATAAATTCTGGATAAATTACTCAAATCTTTAACAAACATACAATTGATATTTTTATGGTATCTGTTTACATATCAGTGTCACAATAGTTCAACCTTACAAGTGACTTTCATATGATTGTTTTCTAGTAAAGTTATAGAATAAAAGGTCCATGATAGAATAAACGAGAATTATTTTCTTTTTATAGTATTACAAAAATGAGTACAATAAAATTAAATTAAAAGTACAAATCTTTTACTACTCACGCCTATTTCAATTACAGCACTCAAAAAAAAAGTCTTTGTTAACAGTATGCGCAGGTCCACAAGTGGCACACAACTTATGTGATAGTATTCACTAGTTCTAAATGCAAATTTAAAAAAATTCACAACGGCATGTGAAACACAATACCTAGTATCAATAAAATAGTTGTTAATTTCTGTTTAATCTACTTATATTTTATATATACAAAAAAATACAGATGAATATTAAACACAAATATTAATTGTATTAATTTAAACTTATCTTTAATAATCAAATTTGCTATTAAATACAAACCAATTATTTGAAAATTCAGTATTCAAAAAGTATGTACATGTTTTGAGCCGTAACTCACAGGTCCTAGTTGAATTTGGCTTCAAACTTTTAGTTTAACTATTATCTATTCAACACCAATTATTAGTTTAGGCTTCATATGTGACAAGGTAACAAATTATTTCAATAAACTTCGAGTCTGTGTGTACTAATTCAAAACATTCAAGTGTTCTATTCAACATGTCACAACATGTCACTATTCTTAATTCCTTAAATAACAGTTTAGTCAGATCTTAAAAATAAAAAAAAAGGTATAAATTGAATAATTAATTGAGAACCTTTTTTAGTACAATGCCCTAGGTGTCTCTAATCTGCCCAATACTTAATTGATCTTAAACAAGTATGATATAAAAAACACAGTGATAAAAATAGTTTACTTCAACATTCTATTTCTATTAAATCTGTTGGGCAGATGAAAAATCATATCCTCCTGTGTTACTTAAACTTTGTGGTACATTTGGCCTATCCATGTCCTCATATGACTCATTACGCCCCTGTGACAGTATACCAGTTAATACTCCTAAAAATGATAAGCATGGGTAACAAACAATAAAATCATTACTAATTTAAACAAAACAATTAATAAAATGTGATTTCTCTAAATTATGACACACTAAGTATGCCCCATGAGTATGAACAAGTATTAAAATTGACTGTTAATCCTAAAATATGTATGTCTTCAGATTTCCCATCCTTATTTTATCCTTCAATGACACCTCAGACTTTTTTTAAATACGTGTTAATTATAGTTTGGAAATGAAATCAAAAATATATTGCATAAGTAGGGCTGTCAAAAAAGAACATTGTGCGCCATAGCCACCGCATACACGATCATGAACATTTTATCGCCACGAACGTTTTGTTTATAATCTACAAATCTTACCTATTATAAAATAATAAGCTCTAAAAGATAAATGTTTATAACATTGTAAATGATGTATGGTAATTCACCAGAATTAGCTTTTTCTTTACTTAGGTCTGAGCGGTTTTTAACATAACGATGCGATAATGCTGAAGACGAGGTCAGTGGATGATTGATGAAAGGTAATTGAAGGGGAACCCAAAGCACGTGAAGGGGACTAGCAAGTGAATAAGTATATTGGTGAATTTGGTGATTTATTCTACGATGGAGCATCCGTAATTTATATGCAATAAATCTTTTATGTGATGAAGCAAATGCGGACTGTAGACGTCAAGTGCAGTCTGTACAAGTAAAATCAAAACTAACGAACAGGGTGTACCCTTGAAAACTCAATTTCTGTTTGATTTGTTGTTAATGTTGATAGCCTGTAATATTCTGCTTCACACATACTATAGATGAACAAGCATTTAAACAGTTCTGGAACAAATACAATCAACAGTTCAAGTTACCAAATCATGCACCATTATGGAACAATATTATAATACTCAACTCTCAGCTCTCTTTGTGTACTCAACTCGGCAGACGGCATTCCACTTCTACTATCTAGCAAAAGACTCACGAGTGTATTGATAATACAATTACACAGATTGTTATGGAAACATTTGAAAAATTTGTCAATAAGGCAAATATTGATGTTTGTTTCTGATGAATTTCTGACAGCCTTATGCATAAGTGACATAATATGTAGCAATCGTATGTGTAAGTAAAATGGCCTTGCTACCTAAATGCAAAACAGTTAAACAATTTGATTTCACCTTATCTGAATATTCTTGTGCAGTCAAATCTGTTGAAAACACATTGTTTATAATGTATAAAGTTGGCATACGGTGCCGCCTTTTACTTGAGCAACCAGAACAGCAGGTTATGGGGTTGCTTCAATGTGATTACGTTGCAGTAGTCCTGCTGACAGCTGGAGTTTTTGGTGCTATAAGCAATACGTTGAGTAGTGTAATATGTCATGTGAAATGTGGCAAACATGCGAAAAAAATAGTAGTTACTTTTGTGTATTATGCTTATGATGTGTACATCTATGTGTCGCATTCCGTTTGACTATCAATAATGTATCACATTCACATAGTATATTTTTAATAACATATTTATATTTTCAGTTAGAATAGATTATCGGTCAAATAAACTGTAATACTCAGTATATTCAATATTTTTCTGATTAGGTAGGTATATGGTTAGGTTTAAGAAATAAAAAAACTTGAATTTGCCTGTAGATCACTGCGCTCCTCAAGTTCTTTGTTAAGAATATTTCACTGAAAGGCAGGAAAATTAAATGTAAAATTGCCATGGCAACAGAAAAACGTTCTCTGGCTCCTACAAAAAAAAAATAAAGTCACTTGGACACTTTTACTCACTTAACACCAAAACACTTCTTTACACTGAACGTTTCACCAACCATGTTAGCATTATTAGATGATTAAAGCTCGGTGCAAGTGGTTAAGTGTTCAAGTGCGAATTTGTTTTTACGCCGAAGGTTCCAATTTCTCTCCTGTAGAAAATAATTGCTCAAAATTGAAAGAGAACAGAATTCTTCAGTTTCTAAGTAAACTAATTTATTCATTGATGATAACCTCTAAAACTGTCGCATCAAGTGAACAAGCACACAAATGAATCATAAACTGGAAATATAAATTAAATACCCTAAATATTTAAGTTCATCCTATTTAGTTTTACTTCTTGTGTTCAATGCAATGTGATAAATGCCTCAATAGGTTAATCCCAGTATTTAATTCCAGTAGGTAGGTACACGAGGGTTTTGACATCTGACCAGAGTTGAATTGTTGACAAAATTTAAACGGAGAAACTATGGTAGATAAAAGCTATATTGTGTTAGTAGGTACTAGATAGATACTAGATGACTAGTGATGCTTTTATAAAAGAAAATAAAAGTTTCATAGTCAATGCGAACAACAGTAGACAGAAAACTAGCTATTTTCTGTTTTTATTACGTTTAACCTCAGAAAAACAAATATTTCAGGGAAAAAACATTTATAATGAGCGCAATTATGTAGCTCATGATAATCAAATAAAAACAATTGTTTGTACTTACTAATATTTTCTGAAACACTTGGTATATCTGGAAAACATAGGATAAGTAACAATATCTCCAGAACAATAATTGAGCATCCATTAACAACAATGGCCTGAAATTTCAAATGTACACATGATTATAAAGTAAACTAGTGTAATTAAAAGCATTACAATTGTATCGGTTCATGACTTTTTGACTGTGGTGGATACTCCATATTAAAAGAAATATAAAAGTTAAGTTATAAAATATATAAGCCAGAAGTAGCCCATGAACCCATGGAACTTGCCGCTATGAAAACGAAATGAATCAAAAATATAACCTAAAACACAATATATAATATTTAGTCAATAAATTAGAAACCGCTTTTAATTTCTACTTACTTTTAAGTTAAAACCCGGAATTTGTAAAAGCTCATATGTCTAGGGATAATTATTTCTTTGATTATTGCTAATACATACAATATTTTTCTACATTTACTAAGTCAATTTGTGTAGGTATTTTGTATTTTGTGTACAACGAAATATAAATGTACAAATGAAATGAATCATCTATTTTTCATACAGTTTTTCAGAACTAAAGGTAGGTTTACTTTTAACCCTGAGTCACAAGAGTAAACCACCTACATAGTTTACTCTATGCCTAGGTTCACCAGAACAACAACAACAACACGCCAGCTACATATTATTTTAACAAATCAAATTTAAATTTCAGACCCCCACCAACCTGAGTTTTTTTTGCTTTTACAATTTGCCATTACCTATACCTATGCATTTCTTCATGATTTTGCATTTTATAAAAAAAGAATTCAATAAACAACGGGATATGTTCACCTAAAACCCCAACTTTGTTCCAACAGAAAATTCACAAGAGCTCAAAACAAATTCACAGAACTACTTAGAATTCATGCGCGAACGTATAGTCCTAGGAACGACTTGATTAGTGTTGGAACGATTTAGAATAGGTTGAGAATTTTGTTTGATAATCAACCTATAAAATAAGAAAATAAAATTATTTACAATCTTACAGTAATATATTTACAATCATGTGTTTAATGTTTTCACTTTTAAAAAAGTTTGAAATTGTCACATCACTTTGACTTTCGATCTAGGAATGGAAAGTTTACTTTCCACCCGTTCAATTTTAGACAAAACATCAGTGACACCTGTCATTTGTAATAAAATATCATGACTGACTCATTTTTTAATCATCGGACACCGATTTTGTAAGTATATAATTAAAAAAGGGGATGATTGCAAATAAAATAAAATACAAACTTAGGTGAAAGTTTAATTCCTATCTCCTACCGTTTCCTGAGAAAAGTTAATGTCGGCGCTTGACGCCTGAACACAGTGAGGTAATTTAGCATTTAAACCGATTCAGAATGAAAAATGTTTGTAAAATCCTGGGACTTTTAAAATGGTTCAGAACCAGTTTTGTCATAAAGAAATCAATGTAAACAATTCTGGATCGGAAAACAGAATCACAGGAGTAATTTTTTTAATCGACTTTTGGAACAGTAAAATGACTTTACGCAAGCAAACATTCTGAACTCCTGTAAATTTTCTACTGGAACAAACCTGAAGGTAGTGAAGGGTACGGTGGTGATTACTGATCCTGTATACTAACTAAATAGGGAGGACGTAAGTGGGGGGAAATTTTTGAAGGTCCGCCATCTTGTTAGTTAATTAGCAGACCTACCGCGGCAGACCGATTTTACGCCCTGTGTGCATGATTACACATCGGCTCGTGTTGTAATGCTAACAAGTGATGTGTATAAAATTATAATCACATTATGAAATAAATTCACATTTTTAGAACAGACAGAAAGGAAAGGTTTCAGTTGATAGTTGATGAAAAAAATAATCAACAATGTATGTAGGTATTTAAAACGAAAAAAAAAAAACAAGTTACTCCAGTAAGAGCTTGAACCCGAAACTCGCAGATTGCCATTACCATTACCATTACCATCAAACCAAATTTTATTGACTTATAATTATAAAGTCATTAACGTATTATTTAGGACACGGAACGGACTGCATAAAATAAAACAAGATATATATGTACAAAGAATACAAAACAAAAAAAGTAAATGTAATGTAAAGATGTATATAAAAAGAAATAATTGTATAAAAACATAGTCCCGATGGACAGGAGGCGGACATGTCGCCTTAGGGTGGATTTATATTATCCGGTCAGACACGGTGCGGAAACGTTACGTGTCCAGCAAGACAAACAGTCTTATATGTATTTCTTAGAAGTATTTATATTTAGCGAATCGGTTCCGTTCAGGCACGTTGAGTGTCATACACATACCGTCCGTCAATGTTAAAAATAATGTTTGTCTGCCAGGATACGCGTCTGTTTTTCTTAACGAAAGTTCGCTGTGTTCTTGCAATATATCTATATGTCTGAAGACGAGATATATAAATAGTACTGATAATCAGGCCTATGATGTATCATTTGACGTTATTTATAACAGTGATGTTATAATTCTTGTCCAATCAGGATTACCCTTTTAAGTAATCCCAGTTTCCGATTTGCTGAAGCTGTTAGCGACGTTATAAATAACGGCAAATGATACATCATACGTCTGAATATAAACATCTCCCACTTCTTTTGTCGGAACGTTACCGGTACGTTCCCGCACCGTCTCAGACCGGATAATATGAATCCTCTTCGGCTCATAAATTTCTCAGCTCTTCGCTCGTTGGTAAGTACCGGTCCCCTAGCTTCGTTATACATAATTAACATTGGTTGAAACCCTATTCCAGGCCGTTCCCAGGGCACCTCTCTTGATATATCTTTCGGTTTTGATATAAATCATGTTCATTGCGCTCATAAGACTTCAGTTCGATTCTTGTGCAGGGAAACTAACATGAAAAACCTGATCGAGGAAACTTGCAGAAACACCCACAAAAAAAATAAACAGCGTTTTTCACAAAATATATCCATTTAAAAAGTAAGAGACGTGCTAACCTAACTTACAAAATAGCTAACGTTCAAATCCGCCGAAAAAGGCGGAGTGGGATATTCTGCTGCCTATCCATTTGTAACGATCAGTGGTGGTGTATGTATGTACACTCGAACCCCGTTTATTTCACCTTCGCTTAATTCACATCTCTGTTATTTCACCACGTTTACCCCTATTAGGTCGCGAAACCGTCCCGGTTAAGTCGCCGCCTGTAAAAGTTTTAGAACTACGTTTGGAAATTGGATTCTCACGAATACAATTTTTATGGAAAAAAATGATTGTGTAATACATTAAATACGAACACCTAACCTTTAAAATAGGTTAGGCGTCTTTTAAAAATATTTAACCTTTAAAATATTCATTCAAGTGGAAAATTGAACTTTGTCACGCACGACTGGGTATAGGTACATTGATTTCTCGTTTAGTTGGTTCATTTTTCGTTATAACAAGTGCTGTGGTATATCTCTAAATATTTCTTTTCGCAGCTAAAACACGAAAAATTTGAGGTTATGATCGCGACTTAAGAGAGGACAAATTTCGCTACCTAAGCGAGGTAATGATGCACGGATTTGGCGACTTAAGAGGGGTTCCAGGTATACACTCGACATCCCATATCCGAACTCCAAATTTCGAACTCACGATATTTCCGAACTTTTTCTCGATATTTCTGAACTTGTGCTTCCACACAACCGAACTTGTCGCTGTCAAATGGTCGAATGTCGCTGTCGAATAAGCCAGAAAAACCCTTTGCGCATGCGCCAGGTTCCGGTTATCCCGAGGTGAAGAAAGTTCGGATATGTGGAATTTTGCGGAACGAAAAAGTTCGGATATGTGGATGTCGAGTATACTTTAAAGAAAGTCACGCGGGAATCTGCGCCAGAGCCTGTGTACGGCGGGTTGCATACTTGCCAAGGGTAGATTATGGGGAAAACCCCTATTTAAATGTTTGAGGGCCAGCGACAGCAAACGTTTTGCGATCTTGTGACATGAACGATTGAAGACGCATTTGAATATGACAAAAATTATTGAACACGCATTGTCATTGCTACGTGGAGCATCGAATATCATAAAGGACCGATTTGCCTACCTTTCCGGAGACTCTTTCAGAAATCCGCAATTTGATTATTTCTGGCCAGCAATACCAATATATTTTGATTGAATTGCCCAGAAAATATTAAAGAACGCTTGATAACCAATGTGTACCCCACGTACCAAAAATGGAATCGGAATGGGGCAAATTCCCTACCTTCTAGGGGGCAAATTTTGGGAGAAGAGGATTTAAGAAATCATTTAAGAAATACTGTATCAATAATTTCAAAAAGCGAAAATATTTCACAAACAAAACAGGTGCAACAATAACAAATTTGGACATTTACATTTATATAAATCTATACATGATTGGATGACAATTGGAAGTACAGTTACCTCCAGTTATTTACCTGTACACGGAATTTGCAGCCTGATTACCGTAGACTTGCGTACCTCTGCAGTATTAGGTTTAGTACGTGATGGTTCCCAATCATCTTGTTCTGTTTTCCATCCTCGTTCAGAGGAAGCTGGAGGTGGAAGTGGAGATCATCCGCGGTTGGGGGAATGGAAACCAATGTGCGAATAAAATTCACAAACAAATATCGTCAGCTCTTGGTGGTTGTTTCTTTTTGATTGGAGCTGTAAGAGCATAGATGCATTACTACAAAGGCGCAAGGTTAATCAGTCATTTTGATGTCATAGTAATGTTCGCTGCCGTGGCGAGAAACGTTTAAATAGCGGCTTTCCCATAATCTACCCTTGGCAAATATGCAACCCGCCCGCACACAGGCTCTGACGGGATTTAACGCACCGCTTCTTAAAAATAACATGGATCTGTACCGCAGACCAAATAGATTCAGCACAGCCGTATCTTTCATATAGGAACCAGTGAAATTCAATTCTAGGGTCGGGACGTGTCAGAGGAAACATTGGTGGTTCCTTTCCTCACCTGCTTAATGTTGGACATTCTAGAACAGGCAGATGAACATTCTAGACAAAGTACTAAATAACGGCGTTGTTGCTCAGGAGTTGGTTAGTTAGGTTCTAACGTTATAAAATGTTAATGAGGAGTTTCAGTGTTAATAAAAGGCGAAAGCCATAACATTAACAAGAATTCGCAATTTTACCGCTATTCAGTAGTAACGCAATTACTGGAATTACGAAAGTATATGAATTCGAAAATTTGACAATTAACAGCATACAACTTCGTAAAAACTAAAAACTTCTTCGTTTCAGTTTTGCTTTTACCAGTGTTCAGTTAAGCCTGGTTCTCAGGCTTCGTCATGTCGCCGCGACATTTTCCCACTACTTAAAAAAAATATTTATTACTTGCAGTAGTCGCGACACGGAAAACCACAGATTTAATTTTAAATATTGCAGTTTGTCACAAAACATCTAAATACAGGTTGTATTTGCGGAAGTTCTGGATATACGTCTGTATACGGACTATCTTCAAATCACTTGAAATTTAGTATACGGATGTTTTTTGGTGTGCTGAACACAGATCTGCGTATGGAAAATACCGCAAGTGCCCGAAAGTGTCTGTAAGTGCCTCGAAGAGCCGGAAGTACCCTAAGGTTAAAATGTGCACGATTACGATTTCTATGGCGCCGCAAAATAAACTTGTATAGGCACAAGGTATATTCGTTCAGAGCAAGTCAAAATAAACACTTTTATTCTTGTAAGAAAAGTCGATTCTCGCTTGGTTTTCGAGATATCGAGGGTGGAAGAAGTTTTTAAATTGTTATTAGTACATACCAGTTCCTATGTGGCATTTGAAATGGTTTAGTATTTAATGTTAAGATTGACGAGTGTAAAAATGGACGTCGAAAGTACGAACGTGCGAGTTGATACCGAATACTGAGATCCATACTGATTGATAAGCGAGATGTCGAACACTTTCATTTAGCGATTTTGACGCATTTTAACCTTACTTATAACTAAGGTCAGTAGGGTACTTACGGACCTTGCGGATATTTTTGTACGAGTTCGTACTCAGCACGCCAAAAAAAAACCCGTATACCAAATTTCAAGCTATTTGGAGATAGTCCGTATACGGAAGTACAACCGAAGTTCTTATTTGTCACGCCAAAACCATGGAAAAAGATCCTTTACACAAACAAAGTAAGAAGAGCGACTCGCGACAGATTGTGTAGTTGAAATGCTTCAACTACACGGCAATCACACAGCGACAGTAAAATAAACTTGGTGGGATGTAGGGGAAATTAAATAAAACGTTTTTATTGGTCGGCGATGTGTCGCCAGCGACACGACGATGCTCTGAGAACCAGGCTTTATTATGCTCCACCACTACGTACTATACCGTAATAAAAATAGCATTATAAAAAAAGAAATTTGTTAAAAAACAAGAGTCCCTTCACCGTGCAAACTGTATGAACCACTAAATTAGCGATGAGGCGAGGAGTCGTTGAGAAAAAGGCCACCGAGATAGTAATATATAAATAGAGGATCCAGTACAATATTCCACTGCCTGATCAAATTGTAGTTCTGAACGCACGGTTTACTGGAGTGTGCGCACTGCGCTAGGTATTAGTTAAGCGAATATTTAAATTCAAACTTCTCCAGATAAATGATTTTCTAACCACGTTTTGAAGCACGCGTAGAAGGTACATAATTTAAGATTCATATGACAATGGTGCATAATTATATATAGAATTATATGTTGTGAAATATAAGGCAACAACCTAATTTATCTTACTTTAGAATCGCTTGTTGTATTTTCATGGAGCTAGGAACAAATTAAGTTAGTCGCCTTGCATTTCGCAGAAATTCTGTAAATAATTATGCAATGCGTACAGTAAGCCTAAAGTCAGTATAACATTAATAAACTGAATATTGCATGTATATGTACAAACAGGATTAGATTTAATATATAACTTACAAATAACAATATATTTGAAATTCATGATTTTAATACAATTACTCTCTATTTTTGATTCCAATATTTAAATTATGTAATTATAAGTATGGCAATACATTTCGGTTTCGTTCATTCCGACTTCCTTAGTCCATACGTACCCAAAACCTTACCTTTACTTACCCAGTATTGTTCATTCTTTTTCAAAAATCAACAGACATATATAATAGTTATAAGGAATGAAAAATGATCTCAGTATTTTTATTTCATTTTGAGAAATAATACACAGAAATAATTTAAAGTAGTTTATAATAATGATAATTATAATAAGCAGTAACTAAGTAAATAAATAAATCGAACTGTCACTCAATAATTTTGAAAAATGTAGTTCATTGTGTATTTTTTTAAGTGATCCCACCAATATCAAAATACAATAATAGATTATGAAATTAAAACAAACCTGATAAAACTACTGATTTTTAAATAATATTAACTTGGAATAAGTTTTTCTTTCTTATGGGTTCTCCGCACTCACTTTCAGTTTGTCGCTTAGCTATACTATAAAAACGTATTTTTAAGTATTGTAAAATAATAATAAAATCAACTCATATGGAATGTTACAATAGGTTTTATCCAATAAGTCTAGAACTAAGGAGATCGAACTGCGGCTTTTTGCTGTATAACGAGGGTTAGGAATATGTCCGGTCCACAGGCGCTGTAAACAGTTGTGTACCACGGTTGCCACGGTATACAAACAGATATCTATACGTATACCGTGGTTCTGTACTAATATGTGTGCATTAGAGGTTAGAGTCCGTGTGAATGTCCATGGTGAATACATTTGACAGACGCTCGATATTTTTCGTTAATTTGTTGTTGTTGAATATTATATTGAATATACACAAGTAATGTCTTTGCAATTAAAATTTTCTCAATGATCAATTATAAAATGTACTCAAAATATTTCATGTTACGTGTTTCAACACTACAACAATACAACAAAGGAAAATATTTCATTTCATACATACATCAGTTTTGAAATAATGTCCGACCGCTTCTTAAATCACACAATGCAACACAGCACTTTTGAACCATATTTGTTTTTGTATATATTTTTGTTAAAGCTAAACGGACATGTAAGCACCCGCTTTGACGCTTAATGATAAACGTCATATAAAACTATGGCATGGTTTTCTATGATAAACATTCACATGTGGACCGCTGCTCATCACGTTGGCTCGAGTACATTACTGTTTACAGCGCCTCCGTGGAGGTGGACAGATTTGATCCCCAGATACCGAACAGGTTCGGTCTCCTCCTTAGTTCTAGTCTTCTTGGTTTTATCCAAAACACTTATCTCCACTAATTAGATTTGTGTCTACTAACTTTAATTACATCTTTTAGATGGTCCACTTTATCAGATAGCTGTTTTGATTGTGCCTTTGAGACTTTTAATTCTTGTTTTAATTTTTATTTTATTCCCTAAGATCTCCTACTCGTTTGGTCAGTTTTCTTAGCGATACTCTAAAACAACACATTTCAATATATTACTTTTTGTAGAAAGTACTCGGGATATGATTAAACTATAAATTTAATTTGCTTAAACTAAATACTATTAAGTATTAAAAACTATTATTATACTTATGACATATTAGTCACAAAATTCTTACGCATAATTGTCGCCAAATGTTTGTAAAATCTTCCGTCTTCTCTTAGGGCTCCAGTTAAACCTTCACTATCTGTAGACGTATTGCCTTTCCTTTTTTGCTGGAAATGTGGTTGAGCTCTGTGTTGAACCAAATAATGATAAACTAAAATTATAATAATATAAGATGTCATATAAATATGGTATATAGATTACATTAACTATTAGATTTATTAAGATAGCAGACAGTAATTTTTTAATTATAGTAGATAGTAGATATAGTAGACAGCAGATAGGAAATTAAAATTCAAATTAGAATATTCGTTAAACCCTTTCAAGCATATTTACAAAATACAGGATAAAATACCTAAAATTCACTTTACGTGTTTCTGAAAACATAGGTGTGCGACTTAGATGGCTGGCATATATCTTTGCCAGCTTCTTTTTATGACACTTTTGTAACGAAACTTGTCGATGGTCGGCTGATGTCTAAATCAATACCCCCTTCTTGTAAAGTAGACTCATCACTTCTAAAAGGAAAAAATCTTAAAAATTTGAAAAAAGACCATCAAATGTGGCTATACATAGGACACACTTTACGAGACTAATAGTTTTCACTTCAGTTGAGTATATATTTAAATTTGTATACAACAAATTCTCACCGACTATATCAAGAGGAAAGTTCGTTTCAACTGGTTTTAAATTAACTGATAGCGATGCAAACTTTTTCAAAACCCTCTTGTCATCAACGTATATATATGAATCTTGTGTAAAATGATCTGAACAAATAGCATTGTGTGTTATGGACAAATTTTCCTGGGATCTCTGCCAATTGCTTGCATCCATGATTCATACCGTTCTCAGCAGGTAATCTAAAATAATAATTAAAATAATTAACACTATTTAAGTTTTCACAAACCAAAATATTTATTTACCTGTAGTAGGCAATATTTTTTAGTTTCACCTCGCCGATTTTTGCAAAAAGCAACAATACACTTCGGTTCAGTAATATTTAAAAATCTATTTATGCACAATATATAACGACTTGGGCTTACGAACGGAAAGTTTTGCAGACTAACAATACAATATAATTAGGATTCAAAACTAAAGTAAACACTAAATCTGGGCGAGAAAAAACACAAGAAAACAATTAAAACGCACAAGATTCAAGATGACAGATGACATTAAATATATTAAAATGGCTCTCTGCTAGTGGTGTGTCGTTCCGTTCGGAACGTTCTTTGGAACGGTATTTTGTTGGAATGACTCGGAACGGTATTCATTTCTCGCGGAACGCATTATTTCGGAACGGGAGTGTCTACTCCCGTTCCGACGGGACCAGACGGAACTTAGGTCGGAATGGATCGGCGACGTACCACGTCACAATATCACGATCACGATTGAACGCACCGGGGACGGGACGTTCGTCGTTCAGTTTGGCACATTTGGATGAATGTGGGTTCGGGTTATGTTCAGCTGGGGCCGGTGATAGTTGGATCTCGATTTCTAGTGTGGAATGTGGAATGTGTATTGGTCAAACGTCAAAACTGTTTTTTGATTATTCTTTTAAATCAAAAATATACTGTGTAATCGTTCCTTATAGATTTTCGCGAAATTATAAACTTTTATGAATCAAACCGTTTTCGTTGTATAAAAATGTGTAGGTGATTTTCGCAAGTCGTTTTTTGCAATCATGAGTTATAAGTAATAACGCGACCCGGCGACCCGTACAGAAGAATTCTGATTTAAAGAAATTATTTGAAAACAAAAATGATAAGCAATAGAGTGGATAACTACATAACACGGTCAAAGTTTACTATTTAGTTTACTAACTATAATATCATATTTTAATTCTGTAAATTTTGACAGGGTAGTGTCACAGCATAATGCTGTGGTAGTGTCGTAGGATTATGGAGAATCAGAACTTTTGGCAAATCTTATATGTACATATATAAAAATCTCGTGTCACGGTGTTTGTGGTCGCACTTCTCCGAAACGGCTCGACCGATTTTTATGAAATTTTTTATGTATATTTGTTAGGTATGAGAATAGGTCGTAAAGTATATTTCATACCGCTAGGTGATTAGGTGTCCCTATCCAGAAATTTTTTTTCTATTTTTTTGACAAAAAAAATGTTTTTGTATTTTTTTATTTGGCATCAAAAAATACCTATAAACCCAAATTTTCAATATGGCAGAACAACGTTTGCCGGGTCAGCTAGTAAATACCATAAAACTTGACCATGGAACGACGTTCCGATATACCGTTCTTTTGGAACGGTATTTTATTGGAACGAGAATGTTCGGAACGTTCCGGATAATGAATCGTTCTTCCCAACTCTACTCTCTGCATTGTCCACCGATTTATAATAAAACTAGATAAGCAGTGAATGGGGATGCGCAAGAAAATTTTAATTCCGATAGAGAGATAATTGTCAAAAACTATGGTATTACTGCTCATGCGCATTTAAGACATTAGGTTTATTTGACAATGCAGATAGCCATTTTAATATATTTAATGTCATCTGTCATCTTGAATCTTGTGCGTTTTAATTGTTTTCTTGTGTTTTCTCGCCGAGATTTAGTGTTTACTTTAGTTTTGAATCATAATTATATTGTATTGTTATGTCTGCAAAACTTTCCGTTCGTGAGCCCAAGTCTTTATACATTGTGCATAAATAGACTTTTAGATATTACTGAACCGAAGTGTATTGTTGCTTTTTGCAAAAATCGGCGAGGTGAAACTAAAAATAATTGCCTACTACAGGTAAAAATAAATATTTCGGTTTGTGAAAACTTAAATAGTGTTAATTATTTTAATTATTATTTTAGATTAACTGCTGAACGGTATGAATCATGGATGCAAGCAATTGGCAGAGATCCCAAGGAAAATTTGTCCATAACACACAATGCTATTTGTTCAGATCATTTTACACAAGATTCTCATATATATAAGTTGATGACAAGAGGGTTTTGAAGAAGTTTGCATTGCTATCAGTTAATTTAAAAGCAGTGAAACGAACTTCTCATGAATATCGGTGAGAATTTGTTGTATACAAATTTAAATATATATCTCAACTGAAGTGAAAACCGTCAGTCTCGCAAGTGTGTCCTATGTATAGCGACATTTGACAGTCTTTTTTCTAAATTTTTAAGATTTTTCTTTTAGAAGTGATGGGTCTACTTTACAAGAAGGTGGTATTGATTTAGACATCAGCCGACCATCGACAAGTTTCGTTACAAAAGTGTCTAAAGAATTCATAAAAAGAAGCTGGCAAAGATATATCGTAATAAGTCGTACACCTATGTTTTCATAAGCAGGTAAAGAATTGAGGTAATTTTATCCTGTATTTTGTAAATATGTTTGAAAGGGTTTAATGAATATTAAATTAATTTTTAATTTAACTAATTAATTTTAATTTACTATCTGCTGTCTACTATAGCTACTATCTACTATAATTAAAATTACTGTCTGCTATCTTAATAAATCTAATAGTTAATGTAATCTATATACCATATTTATATGACATATTATTATCATTTTAGTTTATCATTATTTGGATCAACTCTCCAAGAGCTCAACCACATCTCCAGCAAAAAAAAAAAGCAATATGTCTACAGATAGTGAAGGTTTAACTGGAAGCCCTAAGAGAAGACGGAAGTTTTTACGAACATTTGACAGTTATGCGTAAGAATTTTGTGACTAATATGTCATAAGTATAATAATAGTTTTTAATACTTCATAGTATTTAGTTTAGGCAAATTAAATTCTGTGTTAATCATATCGAGTACTTTCTACAAAAAAGTAATGTATTGAAATGTATTGTTTTAGAGTATCGCTAAGAAAACTGACCAAACAAGTAGGAGATCTTAGGGAAGAAAATAAAAAATTAAAACAAGAATTATGTCTCAAAGGCACGATCAAAACAGCTATCTGATAAATTGGACCATCTAAAAGATGTAATTAAGGAGCTAGTAGACACAAATCTAATTAGTGAAGATGCTTTAAGTGTTTTGGATAAAACCTATTGTAACATTCCATATGAGTTGATTTTATTATTATTTTAGTGAGTGCGGAGAACTCATAAGAAAAACTTATTCCAAGTTAATATTATTTAAAAATCAGTAGCTTTATCAGGTTTGTTTTAATTTAATATTCTATTATTCAATTTTGATATTGTGGGATCACTTAAAAAAATACATAATGAACTTGCCACCGCAGAGTTGCCACCTCAAGCCGGGCACAGACATGCGGTATTCGGCGAGTACCGAATAACAAATATTTGCTATTCGGCAAGTAGCGACTAGTGTGGATGGGTTGCTCGTGACGAATATTCGCTATTCGGTGTTTCCCACTGTCAGTCGGTATTTTGGCCCGAGTCAAAGAAGAAATATTCGCCATTGCACTCGATACACATATTCGCGCAAATTACGTGTGGTATTTTTGTATTTGTGGTCAAATTTAGTGTATTTTGTTTGTAAAAATGGAGTGGAGTAATGAGAATATATTGGCATTTTTGGATTTCTATGAAGCTGAATCGATAGTATGGAATTCAGGGCATAATGACCATAAAAACAGAAATCTTGTCTATGATGCTTGGAAAAGAATAGACAGAAACATGGGCGGGAGATATTCTGTTGCAGAATTAAAGAAAAAAAAGATTCGCTAATGGCGTCGTTTAGGGCTTGTCAGAATAAAGTTAAGGAATCTACATCTACAAAACTACATCTACATGTACAAAATATCTACATCTACAAAAAATATGCACAACTCATAACTATAAAGGCAGCAGCATCAATTATCATTGTTTCACTATCCATTTTAATTTGAACGAATATTCGTTGTACCCACACCGAGCAGTCTTCGGCAACTACGCCGAATGTGTGTGCACCCTGTTCGCCAAATACAAATTAATTTTTACGAGTTGCTCGGCGAATAGCGAATAATCGCGATTCGCCGAATACCGCATGTCTGTGCCTGGCCTCAGAGAGACCGCTGACCCGGAGATTGATGTCCGCGGCGGGAGAGGGGGGTTAATTTAATGTTAAATTAATTAATTTAACATCTCTAGATTGCACTATGTACTGATACTGCCCTCTAGAGACAGAAACGCGCCAGAATTCAAACAAATAATCTATATTTTAAACGATATATACATGGAACTATTATATATGATTCACAATTATATAAATTTATAAATACAAATTTCAATTTCAAAGCTGACCTAGAGAATAACGTAAGAAACCCGGAGCCCGGAGATACTTCGTGGAAACCCGGAGTCTCCGGGTCATTTTCATGGAGGTGGCAACTCTAAATGAACTACATTTTCAAAATTGAGTGACAGTGCTATGTGTTCGATTTATTTATTTACTTAGTTACGCTTATTATAATTATTATTGTTATAAACTATTTTAAATTATTTCTGTGTATTATTTCTCAAAATGAAATAAAAAATACTTGAGATCATTTTTTTCATTCCTTACAACTATTATAAATGTCTGTTGATCTTTGAAAAGAATGAACAATACTGGGTAAGTAAAGGTAAGGGTAAGTACTGGGTACGTAAGGACTTTGAAGTCGGAGAAACCGAAAATGTATTGCATTACTTATAATTACATAATTTGAATATTGGAATCAAAAATAGAGAGTAATTGTATTAAAATCATGAATTTCAAATAGATTGTTATTTGTAGTCATATATTAAATTTAATCCTCTTAGTACATATACATGCAATTTTGTGTTATTAATGTTATTATACACTTTAGGCTTATGTGACGCATTGCATAATTATTTACAGAATTCTGTGTGAAATGCAAGGCGACAACTTTAATTTGTTCCTATTCCATGAAAATACAACAAACTAAAAGTAAGATAATGTAGGTTGTTGCCTTATATTTCACATATAATTCTATATATAATTATGCACCATGTCATATGAATCTTAAATATGTACCTCACATATTTCAAACACGGTTAGAAAATTCATTTATCTGGAGAAGTTTGAATTTAAATATTCGCGCAACTACAAGGATGCAGTGCGCACACTCAGTAATACCGTGCGCAGAACCAATTTGATCAGGCAGTGGAATATTGTACTGATCCTCTATTTATATATACATCTCGGTGGCATTGTCAAATAAACCTAATGTCATAAATGCGCATGAGCAGTAATACCATAGTTTTTGACAATTATCTCTCTATCGGAATTAAAATTTTCTTGCGCATCCCCATTCACTGCTTATCTAGTTTTATTGTAAATCGGTGTTGAAGGCTTCCGCTGATAGGTTCGTCCATAGGGCTGTGTCTAGTTGGCCTGTGGTTCCTTATATTTAAGTGATGACAATGAATTCCTCCTTTAATAACCCGGTTACAAATTGTTACTCGCGAAAAAGGCTAGAATTTCTGTACGGATCACACATTTGCGGAACGCAGCCCTTGTAACACCTTATTTATAGATAGAACATAATTTTATATATATAACATATATAACATAATTGAATAAAAACGAAGTAAACAAATGTTTAAATGGAAGCATCGTCTATTATTACTCAATTGTCAAAAAGATGAGGAACATTTTGAACATTATCACAACTACGTTGCCGAAAAGGGAACTCTTTCTGGAACAAAAAAGCAAGACCTTATTCGTCAGTCACAACCTCCTCAAAAAAAAGTAGCAAAAATTTTTCCAAACACTTTTTTTTGTTGTTTTGGGGGGAAAAAAGAAAAGTCAAGATCAAGAGCAGTGCGTCGATGGATCCCAATGTGCAGATCGCAACAGATGTTCATATTTACTACCTCCTGTCGGACATCAAGATGTATATAAGAAATGTATGGTTATAGACTTAGATGAAACATTGGTTCATAGCAGTTTTAAGCCAATAAATAATGCAGACTTCATTGTGCCTGTTGAAATAGATGGAACCGTGCACCAAGTATATGTATTAAAACGACCTCACGTAGATGATTTCTTAAAACGATATGGGTGAATTGTACGAATGTGTGTTATTTACTGCATCGTTAGCGAAATATGCAGATCCTGTAGCAGATTTACTTGATCAATGGGGTGTTTTTAGAGCAAGACTTTTTAGAGAAAGTTGTGTCTTTTACAGAGGAAATTATGTAAAAGACCTTAACAAACTTGGAAGAGAACTGCAACAAATTGTTATAGTTGATAATTCACCTGCCTCTTACATATTCCATCCAGACAACGCTGTACCAGTAGCTTCTTGGTTTGATGATATGAGTGATTTAGAACTTCTAGATTTAATTCCCTTTTTTTGAAAAATTAAGTAAAATGGATAATGTGTATACAGTTCTGTGTAATTCTAATCACCCCTGTAACAGTAGCAGTACACTACCAAATGGCTCAACGAACCATACAATAATTATACAAAACAATCATGCACCTGTAGACTCGTAGCACATTGTTACTAAGTTGATAATTGTTATTTTTTATTTTATTTTTTTTTTGTAAAAATGTTTTATCTGATATTAAAATGTATATGTAAATACAGTATTTCTCAGGTTTCTGAAAATATACTAAAATCCTCAGTGATTTCTAACATTAATCTTGAAAAGGCTGAAATGGTGTTATTGAAAATTGTTCAGTATAAACGCTTAAAATAAGAAATGGTATTTTGAAAAAACTATTTGTCCCTCATCACTGAAAACTTTGTGACTATGCAAGATGGAATAATTCGAGTTGGTGGGTGTATCTAATTGTCAACTTGATTGTGACAATCGTTATCCCATTTCTAAACAAGAAAAGACTTATTGATCTAATTGGATGTTACCACAAACTGATGAATTAGGCCTTTGTTAGTAGGTCTTAACTGTTTGACTGAAGTCCTCTAACTTGCAGGGTACACGTTATTACTACATAGGCCCAGTGCAAATTATTCCGCATCGTAAAAAAGGAGTTTATTGGGTAAGAGTTTACATTTACTTATTTTATAAATTCTTAACGATAAAAAGCCACACATGTAGAATTGACTATTTTATATTTGTATTTTGTTTTCTTAAGGTTTTTAGGAGGTTCATTGGAATGAAAGTTCTTTCAGAAATAATTACAGATAATGGAACAAACTTTATAGGTGTTGAAGTGAAATCACATATTACTTCCATATGTGATTATTACTCCACTTTTTATGTCTGAGAAATATTGCCAATGACCTCGGAGCTTTAACCCTTTAGTGATGACGTTCGGTCTCACAGACTGAAAGAAATTTTATTGGTCAGATAATTTTTGAGAGATAAGATTGGAATTTATTGTGCTATATACCTTCGAATCAATTGCTGGAGAAACAACAGTGTAGTTCGGTTGTTTCTAGCAATTTCGCAATGCCTATTTTTGTTGTACAAGCAATTTCGGTACATCAGACTGACATCACCACAAATATAACAAAAATATTTGATATTTGACAAAAAAACTTATTTGCTTTTAAAAACATGCTTGAAAGATTGTGCCTTGCCATACATGTTGAACCAAGTTGAAGTCTATTCTCAGCCAGGCATCTGATCGGTTTCTGCTGGACATTGTACCGATAAATATTAATTGTTTAACATTATGTAAATAAGTTTTTGCATTGCCCGTTCTCACTATGCCCACATGTGACGTGCATGCAGCCTGCTTACCACTTGCATGTAATCTCGCTGTCGCATGGTTTTTCTGTATCCAATATAAGCATGATTTATATCAATGTGGACTTCAATAACAATGTCTTATCAGAGATGATGCACACAAGTGTGAGCGCTAGCGAAAATCCAGGCTGATGCTTGGCAAATGTCAAGCAGATGCCTAGCAGACATTCTATACTTTCAAACACAGTAGGTACTTTAGTTCCGTAAATTGTGGAATACATGTTCTTTTATGCAAAAATGTTTATGCAAAAATTTCATTTTTATGAAAATACTAGCCGTTGCAACAAAACTAACCGCAAACGTTGTTCTGCCATATTGAAAATTTGGGTTTATAGGTATTTTTTGATGCCAAATCAAAAAAAATACAAAAAAAATTGTCAAAAAAACAGAAAAAAAATTCTGGATAGGGACACCCTAATCACCTAGCGGTATGAAATATACTTTACGACCTATTCTCATACCTACTAAATATACATAAAAAATTTGATAAAATCGGTCGAGCCGTTTCTGGAGGAGTGCGACCACAAACAATGTGACACGAGATTTTTATATATAAGATAACAATGGTTGTAAAGTTACAATTCTAAAAAAAAAAAAAAATTGGTCTGTTGGCACATCACTGTTTTTGTCATAAATAAACAGGCCACCACTGAAGGGTTAAATTCTATTGAGTGCAAGAATTTTCTGGAGGCACCTACTGCTTTTGATATGATTTGGTTTTTCTTGAAGTTTTTTTTGCTATTTTACCCTTGCATTTAGGTCTAGCAATAAGTCCCTAAAATCAGGTGTGGGTCCCATGCTTTTTACAAAATACGAGAATTTCAAATTTCACCAGCTAACACTGGATAAAATAGAATGTACTTTTCTACATTATGAATTGTGGAAACGACCTGTAATAGCCATAATTAACAAGATTTTGTATGTTAAATGTTGTAAATGTTCATACTAAATATACATTTTACAAGAGCCGTATTATGGTAAATTGTGTCTCTGTCCCTATAACTGTGATATAACTATTTTCGTTCCAAACTTTAATTTTGTTAATTATTTCCTAGATGTTAGTTTAGCTACGTTTGGTTAATTTAATTTAATTTGGAATTATTTTCTTAATTCGTTTTACATGGCCTGCTTATACCCATTTAGAGCATTTTGAAACATTTTAGACTACCTTGTAATCAAAATTTATTTAAGTCGCCTACTGTGCGACAGGAACCAATAGTAACCTAATTAATAAGAATTTCCACCCACATATCATTACTTATTAAGTTTAAGGTTTTAACCTATAAAAATATTTATTGTTTTCAAGGTGGAGTAGGTATGCAGTGTCTTCTGTTGTAATTAATCTATGTCACACAGTATTTAGATAGATAAAGTCATATTTTGATGCATTTTCTAATCAGGATTTAATTACAAATAAATACTTATCCTGTGACAGATACGATTACAGTATTGAGTCAAAAAGTATTTTTTGTTCAATACCTTTGAAAGTAGGAGGCATACATTATGAAGGCATTTATCAGAATTGTTACAAATTAATTCTTATTATCTACATATTATCTAAATAGATTACAAAATTGATAAACATACAGGGTGGCCCAGTATAGAGTTGCAGGCTAGAAATCTTTTCTATATAATGAATTTGGAAGAACAATCAAATTTGTTCCATTCTTAAGATTTACATAAAAATGGACCAAGGTGTGGTAACCAAGTGAATGGTCACTTTCATCGCACAGAGTGATATCTGAGTGATCAGTAATCCTGACATTTGAATGCCTGTAGTAATTTCTCACTTACCAGCAGACATTTTATGTAGTAGGTTATGGTATTACATATATTTATACATACGTAGGTCGATATTAAATGCTGCATTTTTATATCGATATTAGGTCAATTTACCTGCATACAATCTAGGTGTTATTTCAATGTAGATTACGAGAGACAGTTGATAATCTGCCAGTCCTTCCACTACCTTGGCCGTCTCGCCCGCAATTGGTTCACCTCCTTATTCACATATTTGGGTCGCGTCTATCTAAGAGCTAAGTTAATTTCAATCCCCCTTAAGTTTGTAATGTACGTAATACTGTAAAAGATATGTTGGTATGCGATCAGTGATAGTATAACAGTATTGCATAAATACATCATGTCAAGGTAAGGAAACAATGCAGTTCCATCTTCCACTTAATTGGCTTAATGTTTAAACTGAAACCATAATTCAAGTAATGAAATTGAGAATATCATAAAAGGATCAAATCAAATAAGCTTTTTATAGATTTTGAAAATGTCTGTTATGTTTTCGTTTTGTTCCACTCTAATATGAGATAGACATAGGCAAACATTTTTTGAGTATAGTTCTGGCAGTATATCGAAAGTACCTACTTGTAGAAATCTGTAAAAAAAAGTAAGAAATGTTTTTGCACATTGTTGCATTTCAGTATACATTGGTATGAACTGCTTTCAATATGTTTACTAATCTACAAATGGTGTGTAAGCTAATCCAACCACTGAGCAAGCTTTGGATAATATTATTTTTTTGTCCTTTTAAAAAATGACATGTGCATGTGTGAGAAGACATCTTTATTCTGTAGGCATTTCAAACACACTGTTCTACGTATGCAGGCATGTATTAAATGTTGCAAGTTCATGTCAAAACTAGGTAAATTTACCACCAAGTGGGGACTGACTTTGTTCGTAGGTAAATCCACATTTTGACATATGATATTTATACATTATTTAATATACACCTATGTACGTAACACCATAACTCTTACTGTGTATAAATTCCATATAAAAAATGACTCATATCATGTGAGTGAAAATATGACCTTTCACCATGACTCTCATATCACCTATCGTGGCTCGACAAGTACATGCAATATACTTGTACATACAGGTTATTGCATTCTATGTTGCTTCATGTGTGTGCAATTTTGCTGGACCCACATGCTGTTCACGCCCTGTTCATGACCATTTAGCGTGGGCCTCAGACCATATAGATAATATGGGAGGAGCCTTAGTATTGCAACGTGAACGCGGTAGAGGTTGAGGGAGCGTGAATTGGCAGTGGGGGGGGGGGTTTGCAATTCCTTTTTAAACACATTTCACCCACCAGTTGTTTCAGCCTTTTCGTGATAGGGTGACTGTTGCATTTTGACATTTACAGGATGACTGTTTGTCCAGATGTACATGTGTAATTTGTTACTAATTTTATTTACTATTGAGAAATGAAATGTAAACATTATCAGTGTAATGAAACTAATTATGTATGTGTGCATTAAATCATGTGTACATTAATTCTATATTGTCAGACATAAACAGTCTGCCTGTCTGTTTGTATAATAATAATAATAAATAATAATAATAATCATTTGTGAAAGTTGTTCTTCATTATCTCTCATTATTTTCAGAATCTATCGATATACAAAATGTTTATCTACAACTTACACGTTAAGACCTTATTTTGAACAATTTGAGCTACATAATTAAATAATTACCACACTAGTGGTGTAATGAGTTTACACCACTGGTATAGTGAGTTCACATTACTGGTGTAATGAGTTCACTAGTGATGTAATACCAGATAGTAGATAAATATATGTTTGATAAATTGTCAAAAATGTGAACAGAACATTCCTTTTTAAGGAGTAATAGATTTTTAAATTTAAATAGCTATATAAAATGTACATACACTATACATGAGGTAAAGCTTTTTACTACACTCGTGTCATTAATTACGACTCGGTCTACGACAGACAGTTGTGACTGTAATATCACAATATTAATGTAACAAATTATTATATTGCTGTTAAACAAATGTTTCCACTTTTTTAGCAGCCAAATTAATATTACTCTTTTTATAGTGACAGGGTTACTAACATGTATAGTGATAGTAATCGAGTGTATATTATAGTTCAACATTATTTAAACATAGCATAATAATTATTATTGTGTCTAGTGATTTGATATTTACTTAGTGACATTTGACAGTAATTTCTACATTAATTTGCTTAGAAAAATTAAAATAAATCAGTAAAATCAATTCTTTGAATGGATTTTAAAAACATTTTCAACAAATGAACTGAAGTTGAAGGAAGTATTCTTATACTTCCTATAAAAAAAAACATTTTTAATCCAACGTATTTATTGTGATCTATCAGTTCTGTTTATCAGTAAAATTTATACATATGTATGAATGAAGGGTTGACATATTTTAATAAATGTTGGATTTGTTTTATATTCTCATCATTGACCTCATCGATGTCAAAATATTTTCATATATTCTGACAAGCATAAAAAAGGGCATGATTCTGAGTAAATCCGCCATTGCCCCGCTTGATCTAAAGAGCAATGATAAAAAAACAAACAAACACAGGGATGTAATAATAACATTATATTCTCATGGCTCCATACAAATTTTACACCCATATACATATGTATATACAGGGTGAGTTTGTGAAAATTACATAATTTATAGTATGCCGTGGATAGGGTTTCCATAAAGGGGTTTTGAAAATCGGGACAAGTGAGCCCTGAAATCCGGACAAAATCCGAACTTTGCCGAAAAATACGCCATAAATTTACTTATATAGGTACTTTAAAGGGCAAATAAAATTATAAACAGTTAAGATTTTCTTTATAGGCAGAGCCTACACATAACACAATTTAGTACATGAACTTTGGGATTTACCGATACCGACAAATGAAGACGGAAGAATTCACGACTGCGCGGAAAACGAAAAGTTTGACCTTGGCGTGACACCAGTGTATAAAGATGCGTACGTTCGAACACGCGTTGGCATTATATAGAGCCATCCAAAAAAAAACGTCATCAAAGTTGGCCGAGAAAAAAAGAGGTATTTCTATTCTTAATCGAATTTATAACCCTATTTACTTGTCAAGACTGTCACATCATATGACAGCCATTGTCTATTTTACAAATTACAAATTGTGACACTCACTTGTCAAAAGTTTGACATAACCGAAAAGCTCAGACATGACCGCTATTTCCATCTCACTCGTTCATAGCCTGACTTGATGACGTTTTTTTGGATGTCTATATATTCAATTCAACTTACATGAAATATTTATCTTGTCTTTCTCTAAATGAGGTAGTTCCAAAGATTTACGGTTCTTGAAGAGCTACAATTTAAGCAGAAGTGCGACCTCTTCTGCGACCATTAGAACCCTTGTAATTCGATTTCAAAAAATGGTAATTTTCATCGTTTTTTATTTTTGTGTGCAAAAACTTTTGATCTTATGATTTGAAATTTTGATCACCAAAAACTCATTTTTTTCGTTTTTTCAAACGCTACAACGTGCTATTTTTTTGTTTTACGAAAAAAGTTATTTTTCGTCCCTTAATCCGCAAAACTGGTTTTCGGCACTTTTATCGATTTTTTTACTAAGGTCCCTACATACCGATTTTATCCAAATCATACACAATCCATTTCTACTATTTTTTACTTAATTATCGCGCCGAGAAACCTTATTCAGGACTCTTTTCAAAAAATAAACTATCTAGCCTGTTCTATAATAGTATTCGCGGTTCTAGAGATATGGCGTCGTAGCGATTAAAATATTCAACAAAGATGTTTTTACGGAGTCCAGGTTTCCCGGACATTTTTTCAAATTCCGGCCGGACTTCCCCGGATACCTTAAAAACCCGAACATGTCCGGGTAAATCCGGACGTATGGAAACCCTAGCCGTGGATAATTAAACTTTGTAGTCAAAAGTATACACAAACATTACTGTCTTAAGGTGGGTTCATGCAGATATTTTTAGTAATAAGAATAAGAATAGTAATAAGAATAAAAGTTAAACCTTTGTTTTATAATGACCCAGTTCATGCAGTAAATCCTTATTTTTAAAATTATTACTAAAAATTATATTTACTGCATGAACTGGGTCATTATAAAACGAAGGTTTAACTTTTATTCTTATTACTATTCTTATTCTTATTACTAAAAATTTCTGCATGAACCCACCATTAGTTTCGTTGTTTCTTATGTCTAAAATTGTTGTTGTGGTTTCGCAGTGATTATAAAAGATTACTGTTTGTTGGCGAAACATTTAACGCATCTACTTACGGACTGTATGATTTGCGATGTCCTGGATGACCCTGGGTGCCGTATTTTCTGTCTCTGGGTGTCTTCAGCAGATATGGAAACACCGCTTGTTGATTCTCGAAAATGTTAATTTGTCGCGTCGCGGCGAAAAGACGAATTGTCTCCAGGAGATGGGGGAACACCACCGTGGATTATTGAAAGGTTTTACTAGCGTGATACGCCGCAACGAGACGCGAAATAGTTACTCGAATTATGCGTTGTGCCGAGATGAGATGCGACTTCGTAACTGTTCGCTACAAACGGAAACAAAAGGAAAGGATATTGGGTCGGAAGGAAGGGGGAATGGTGGGCCCTTTATTTCCGTATGTCAATTTTAAGCGCGAATATTTGATTTAAAAGTACAATGAGCGCGTCGTCTACTAAGAGTAGGTTTAATTTAGTTAGAAAGAAATAAACGAACGAACAGGGGAATACAAACGCGAACATACCCCCGCCTAAAATACGAAGTATTTTAAGTTTAAAGAGAATAGGGGAGAGGACATAGTTTAACCACGGGTCTCTTAAGAGTTCCTAACGCGGTTTTCAAAGTAACGACTCGTACTACATTATCTGAGCCTGGGTGAGTTTCGAGGACCCGACCCACGCGCCAGTGTAACGGAGGAGATGAATCGTCTTTAATCAAGACGACAGAACCTACTTTAATAGGAGTCGAAGGGTCGGTCCATTTGGACCTTTGTTGTAACGTATGTAGGAATTCGAGATTCCAACGTTTCCAGAAATGTTGGTGCATTTGCCGGATCAATTGCCATCGTGTGAGCCGGTTTAATTTGATGTTAGTTAAATCAGGTTCGTGGAATGAAGTTAGTGGAGTTAGAGTCAGAAAGTGTCCCGGCGTCAAAACATTCAAATCGTTCGGATCAGAACTTGTGGGAGTCAACGGACGCGAATTTAGCAATGCTTCGATCTGCACGAAAACCGTATACAATTCTTCAAAAGTCAAGATCTGATCTCCAATAACGCGAGTCAAATGGGTCTTTACGGATTTAACCCCTGCTTCCCAGATCCCTCCAAAATGAGCGGCAGAAGGAGGATTAAATTTCCATTGAATATGTTCAATAGAGGCCGCACTTTGAGCAAAGTTCAGTAATTGTCGAGAAGCGCCTACGAAATTAGTGCCACAGTCAGAATGAATTTCAGAGCAGCATCCACGTCGAGCAATGAAGCGGCGAAATGCTGCTAGGAATGCGTCAGTTGATAAGTCGGAGACTATTTCTAAGTGAACAGCACGAGTGGATAAACAGACGAATAGGCAGAGATATGCCTTGAGAGTTTTAGCACCTCGAACACGATTCATTGTTATAGTGAAAGGGCCTGCGAAGTCAACACCAACTATTTGAAAAGCTCTTAGTGCTTGTAAACGACATGGGGGTAGATCACCCATTGGTGGCTGTAACGCTTGAGGTTTAGCTCGAAAACATCTATAGCAATTGGATAGACATTTTCTTATAGCTCTATGAGCGGATAGAATCAAAAATTCTGCAGTATTAAATAATGAAGGGTTTTTGCTCCAGGATGGAGATTCCTTTTATGCACATCCTCAATGATGAGGTTGGTCAAACGATGTTTTTGTGGTAGCAACGCGGGAAATTTATGTTCAAATGACAATTTGGAATGTCGAAGACGACCACCTACTCGGAGGATGCCCTGGTCATCAAGAAACAGATTCAGCTTACGTAAAGGCCTTGAACAGAGTTGATTGGTTTTTAACTTGTGAATTTCAGATTGAAATACTTGACCTTGAACCAGTTTCACCAACCTCAGAAGAGTGTCATGGTATTCAACGTTATTTATGGGTCCCACCTTATGGTCAAGGGGGTTTTTGCTATTATGATGGAAGCGAACAACATATGCCAGCACATGACATATCGTTTGAAGTGAAGAAAACCTATGTAATAACTGCATGAGAACAGATGGTTCAATCTGAACGACAAACACTTTAACAGTTTTTTCCTCTTCGCAAAGTGATTCCGTATTTGACTGGAGGAGGAAGCTAATTTATCAGATTGAGGCCACTGTTCGAATGGTAGCGATAACCATGGTGGTCCGGACCACCAAAGCTGATGATTCACGAGTTGAGATGGAAGGATACCTCTTGATGCACAATCTGCTGGATTGTCGATAGATGAGACATGATGCCAGTTAATAGAAGGCACACGTTTTTGTATATAGGCTACTCGGTTCATAACGAATGTTTTCCAACGATGAGGAGATGAATGGATCCACGACAAGACGATAGACGAATCAGTCCAAGCAACGACATCTGATATACTCAAAACACCAGAGTATGTTTGCACAACCATGTGTAGTAATTTAGACAAGAGCACTGCTCCGCACAACTCTAACCGAGGAATAGTTAATTTATTTGACCTTGTAGGTGCTACCTTTGATTTGGATATAATTAAACGGGTTATGTAAGACTCCCCATGCTTAAACCGACCAAAAAACCGTTGCTGCATATCCAGCCAGTGATGCATCGCAAAATCCATGGATTTGACATGGACTGTTCCGGTCGAAAATTAATTGACGATCCACACTGATGTCTGAGAGAAAATAAATTTCTGATTTGTACTTTAACCATTGACGAGTAAGAGGTTCAGGCAGAGAATCGTCCCAGTCACAGCTGGAATGCCATATCTGTTGGAGTAAGTGCTTTATGTAGAAGGTGACAGGAGTGAGATATCCCAATGGATCATATACACGTGCTAATTCTGACAGAATTCCGCGTTTTGTACATGGACGGTCGAAGGACATTAGTCTAAACGTGAACGTGTCTGTCATTGGGGACCACTGGAGGCCTAAAACTTTAAGAGTGAGTGTGGGTACTGAGTCGAAAGAAAATGGGGCTTGACAATGTTCGGCCGGAAGTGTTTCTAATAGATCTGAATGGTTACTCGACCACTTTCGTAAAGGAAACCCTCCAGATTCACACAGTTGAATAAGCTCAGATTGTAGATTCTGTGCTGCAGCTAATGAGTCACAACCTGTGATGATGTCATCCACGTAGATATCAGTTTGCAGGACCTTTGAGGCTGCGGGATATTTAGTCTGTCCATCAAGAGCCAGCTGTTGCATTGTTCGCAAAGCTAAGAAAGGTGCAGAAGACACACCGTAAGTAACAGTTTTAAGCTTATATTCAGTCAGGAGTTCATCGGGATTGAATCGCCAAAATGATACGCTGATAATCCCAGTATTGAGGTGCAACTTGGATTTGTCGATACATCTGTTTGATGTCAGTTATAAAAACGACCGAGTGCGAACGAAATCTAAGCAAAATCTCGACAATGTCTTGTTGTAATTTTGATCCCACGAGCAGATTATCATTCAATGATTGGTTGTTGGCGGCTTTGGCCGATGCGTCAAAGACTACCCTCAATTTTGTTGATGAAGAATCAGATCTCAGTACCGGATGATGAGGAATGTAGTAGGAATCGAGTTCATCGATGGGGGCAGCTAATTCCATGTGATCAGAATTCAGATAATCACGCATGAAATCAACATATGATTGTTTAAGAACAGGATCCTTTTTCAAACGATGCTCCAAAGCGAAAAAACGTCGAATTGCAATATCTTTAGATTCAGGAAAAACAGGTTTAGAATCTCGAAAAGGCAAGGGAACGACGAATCGACCAGATGGGAGTTTGCTATACCCTTCAACGTACAATTTCTCACATAGCTCATCGTCTGGGCTAGTCGAGATCATGGGGACCTCTTCAACCTGCCAAAATTGTCTCATAGTGGACTCAAGGTCATTCTCTGGGCAATCTTCCATGATTTTGACATGAAAGGAATTGATGACGCGTTCATTAGTTTGTTCAGGTTGAACTGAGCCAGATACTACCCATCCGAAAATGGTATTGAACGCTGAGGGCAACGAGGACTAGGGGCAAGGACAAGGCCCGGGCGAATAAGTTGAGCATAAACGTCAGCACCCAGCAAGAGATCAACGTGGCGAGAAATGTAGAAATTTGGATCAGCTAATTTCAGATTATTAATATGATCCCACGAATAAAACTGTAATGATTGAGAAGGTATTACCGAAGCAACATGAGGTATGATGTGAGCTTCTAGATGTATCGCGGGTTGACATGATCCATGAGGACTTATCTTGCAATGGATTGAACCCGATGAAAATATACTAGAATTTGCACCAATACCTTGTATTTGAATTTTGTCATGCTGTCTTTTCAAGTTAAGATTACGAGCAGCCTTTACTGTAATGAAACTAGCCTCACTACCATTATCTATTAAAACCCGTAAGGTGTGCGGGTGTCCTTGCGAGTCCATGAACGTCAACAAGGGCTGTGGATAACAGAGCTACCTGACGAGAAAGTGAACTAGCCAATGCATTGACAGTGGGCACAACTATTTCAGCTGGTGCTGTATTACCACTATCACTGGTTTCATTTATAGCTCCTGAGCTGCCGAAAACCTATCGAAGTGTAGCAAAGTATGATGATTCTTATGACAGGTACGACAAGTGGATGTAGAAGAGCAATTCTTGACTTGGTGCGGCCTCAAACAATTGATACAGAGCCTCTTTTCTTTAACTACCTTGAAGCGATCTGCGGGAGACTTGGCTTTCAACACGGGACACCGGTAAATTATATGATCTTTTTCACAAACTAAACACTTTTGTTTCAAGTATTAGCTACCAGAGACGATACCAATTTTGGACGCGATGTAAATGTATTATTGTTTTTTGAAGTATAAGTATTGCTTTTAAGGGAGGTCGAATGCTCTGCAGCAAGAACATGACACTGACTCTCTACAAAGGTATTTAATGTATCGAATGCAGGTATTTCACCTTTCAAATTCCTAATTTCTGCTTCAAAGTATCGACGAGTTTTAGAATCAAGTTTTTCTAAAAGAATGTTAAGCAACATAAAATCCTCTAATGAATCTGCAATTTTTAATGCCCGCAAAGCTGATAAGTTTTCATTAAAATTATAAATAAGACTTCGTAAACCACTAGGGGTTTCATCTTTTAATTTCTGCAATGATCGTAAACGTCAATAATGAGTTGCTAGCTCTCTTTTATTGTCATATCTATCTAATAATGTTTTTGTATGCAATGGGGTAATTATCGTCTGATAGCACAATAGTTTTAATTAGGTTGAGAGGCTCACCCGATAGACAACCCAACAAATACTCAAACCTTTCGACATTTGCTAACGTGTTGTTATCATGAATACTTCTATTAAAGACTTGAATGAATGCGCTCCAATTTTCTAATTTTCCATCAAATGTTTGTAAGTTCAGTTTTGGCAAACGCGTTTTCGACGTTTGGACAATTGAGATTTTATCGGCAACTGGCGACTGGGCCGAGGACCGAGAAATGAACCGGCAACTCGCGAACTATGGATTGAATAGTAAAATAAGTCTCGTCTACTCTTTTCAAAAAAGCATGTTCCTCATCCAGGTTAGAATCCGGTAAAGTCGCAACCTTCATGACTATGTCCCCGTGAATTTTTAAAATATCATCATAAATGTTTTTACAGACTCGCTTCTTACTTCAAGCATACGACGCACGGTATGATTTTCGGGTTCTGTTTGAAAGGAAGCCGCAACGGTAGCTATATCTTCTAATCGTAAATACAAACTCTCACGGAGAGCACGTTGTTCCCGAATATGTTTATTTTTGAGCCATGTTTTCTCCTAAATCCGGATTTAACAGAAAATTGGCAAAATGCAAAACGACAATAAGCAACTAAAATACGAAAGAAAACGACAATATGTGTATCTTAACGCGGTATTAAATCGGTCGACGTGACCAAAACAACCGGTTAGAAAACGACGCCGTAAAAAAATGTGACCGCGGGAAAACAGCACGCTAACCTCAAAAAATTAACGAATTACGTACGTATATTAAAAAATGCGACGGTCGGGCCACAGGAAATGTGGTTTTAACAGGATTAATCCGACGATGAAGGACCAAGGAATGTTTGTTGGCGAAACATTTAACGCATCTACTTACGGACTGTATGATTTGCGATGTCCTGGATGACCCTGGGTGCCGTATTTTCTGTCTCTAGGTGTCTTCAGCAGATATGGAAACACCGCTTGTTGATTCTCGAAAATGTTAATTTGTCGCGTCGCGGCAGAAAAGACGAATTGTCTCCAGGAGATGGGGGAACACCACCGTGGATTATTGAAAGGTTTTACTAGCGTGATACGCCGCAACGAGACGCGAAATAGTTACTCGAATTATGCGTTGTGCCGAGATGAGATGCGACTTCGTAACTGTTCGCTACAAACGGAAACAAAAGGAAAGGATATTGGGTCGGAAGGAAGGGGGAATGGTGGGCCCTTTATTTCCGTATGTCAATTTTAAGCGCGAATATTTGATTTAAAAGTACAATGAGCGCGTCGTCTACTAAGAGTAGGTTTAATTTAGTTAGAAAGAAATAAACGAACGAACAGGGGAATACAAACGCGAACAATTACACACACTTGTTACTCTTTATTTTACTCGTTAACTTCCATTACACTCGAACCCCTCTTATTTCACCTTCGCTTAATTCACATCCTCTGTTATTTCACCACGTTTCCCCCTATTAGGTCGCGAAACCGTCCCGGTTAAGTCGCCGCCTGTAAAAGTTTTTAGAACTACGTTTGGAAATTGGATTCTCGCATGAATATGTACAATTTTTATTGAAAAATGATTGTGTAATACATTTATTAATTTAAAATAGATTAGGTGTCTTTTAAAAATATTTAATCTTTAAAATATTCATTCAAGTGGAAAATTGTCACGCACGACTGGGTATACCCAGTGAACACAATTATGTCAAACTGATGTCAGAATGGCGTCATGCTACGTCATGATTTACGTAAGATGTGAGTCATATATGAGTCATATATGACTCATAATTTCCCACTTCCTGACGTAAGATTTTACTTAAGATAGATGACGTAAATATGACCTCTGATTGACATCATTATGACTTACCTGGCGTCAGAATGACATAACTCTGATGTCATAGGAAAGTAAAGATGCTACCGGATGCTTACAAAAATATGACTTCCAGCTGACTTACTTGTCATTTAGCTGGCGTCAATATGACATTAATTTGAGGTAATATATTGATGTAAAGTTGGGTCCAAACGCTTACATAACTGTGACGTCTTGATGACGTGATTATAAAATACCTCAAGTTTTGATGACACAACTCTGATGTCATGGTGATAAGAAGAATTATGAAATGCTTACAATAATGTGATATTAAACTGACATAAATAATTCACATTATTAGAAAAAATTACTTACAATTCGCAGTTGGAAAATTATGAATTAAAAAATTAAAACATCTGTTTAATCCGAAATAAACAAGTGATTTATTATCTTTATGTTTGGTAGTATATGCGCTTTTTAAAGTTCAATAATTATAATTAGTCTCTTTATTTTTTTCGTTCAATAATAATGAAAAAAATCCAAAAAGTGAAAATGATAATTACAGGTTCTCGTGCAGTCCTCTGAGAATCCTCTGAATCTTCACTATCACTATGACTTCTTCTTAATTCTTCTCGGTTATTTATTAGTCGAGCAGTATCTAAAGTAGAGTTTTGGGAAACTGAGGCAATCCAGGAGCCAACAAATAGAATTATAATATTTATATTCATGAAAATCAATACATACAATGCATTTACTTAAGAAACGATACTGCTATAATAATATTAATTACCAATAACTTTACGAATAATAAATCATTTTATAAATTTTTGGAATTAAAAGCAAAATAGTTTTTAAATAAAGAAAAACCAATTATTTAATGTATTAAAAATTTCAACCTGGATCAATTCCGTCATTGTCATCATCAGAACTCGCGGAAGAAACTCGAAGAGGATTTTTCTTGCCCTTGCCCGTTTTTTTAAAAATCTTTTGCACTTGCGAAGTGATTGTTCTTGTTCTTTGCCCCCGTCCAAAAGTCTCGGCGCTGATGAGTACTGTGAATCTTCAGCTGCTTTTCTTGCACTTTCAAAGAACCTACGATCATCACAAAAATTTTTAATAGTTATTTGAGTTTCAAAATAATTTAAAAGTTTATTAATTGATTAGTAATTCACAGATATCTTCAAGATATTTTTAAATATTATTATTTATTATCAATTAAATAATTTTAAAATGAATTATATCTAATTTCTATACAGAATTTATAACATGAATAAATAAATGTCTGGGTTCGATAATTGACACGGAGGTTAGCAGAGATCTGACATTTTTTTCATCAGTAAACTATTAATAAAATACAGATGCAGATATCTGTTGCTTTCAGTATAATTATAATAACTAATACTTACTGAAATATTTTAAAATTTGTATCTCGTGAACTGTCCAGTCCTTTGCTGGTGGTTCTCTGTTTTATTATCTTTTGGGCAGTATTTTTCACCCTTGACCCTGGCCACAGACATGCAATTTTATCTTTGAGCGTCTTTTCGTACAGAAGCCAATTTGTTGGGATTTCCGAATACGTATTGAACTCCGTAAAAATTACAACGGCGTAATCTCTATCCGTCAGTATTTTTGTACTATAAATTATAAATTAAAAATAATGAATTAATAGCTTTGAAAAAATATTATTATAATTTTAGGTTAGGTTAAGGGTATTATTGTAACTGTTGTTGATTAATGTAATGTAGTAATGTATACTTACATCTTGCTCATCTTTCGTAAATGTTTTTTCGAATGTAATCAACTTTTTAATTAAAAAATAATAACTATCACTATTTGATGAATCGATGTAAACCAGAAAGTACGAGTAAATACACCGGCATTACATTTATCAGCGTGAGGCCCACGCCGTGTGGTAACCGTAAGTAGAAGGGAGGTAGAAACTACTGCGCAATGCGCGGCCCGCGCTTTTTGATATCTCCCAAAATTAATTTCCCTATTGCGTTCCTGCGACTTTTAAATACAAATTTCTATGAAAATAATTTTTTTCTTACAAAAATTTCGATAGTAATTAATTTTAATGTAATTATTGGTCCATATTTATAAAAGACTAAAAAAAGTTTTTTCACAGTTGAATTACGCGTTAAATTGCACAAAATGACTGCTCAACAACTTAAGCACACAAAACAAGCCTTCATAACCACATAAATTTATGTTTATATTTATACATACACTTAAGCTTTTAACTATTGTATATAAATATACAATAGTTTTCTTATCTGACTATTATAAATATTTAATTAATATTGCTTGTGAATAAAAGTGTAGCCATTTATATAAAAATCGAGAAGGATATTTCAGGATATTTGACTTTTTATATTTTATATAGTGAGTATCAATTTTTATTTATTCAAAAATTAACATAAACTAATATTGTGTTTTTTTATATCTACTTGTCTATTTAATGTTAAAAATATATAAATATTAAATTTAATGTTTGCATTTAAAGAGAATTCGCGGTATAAGTGAAATTTAGACACTATATATAAAAGTAAAAATTAAAAACGTCATTCCCGAAATTTCACTAATTGATTATTGAATCAATACATAAGACAACTAATACATAAATAAGGGGCATTGTGTATTTTTATACAGTCGTGACATTAATATTAATGTCAGTTGTATGTAAGAGAATGACCCGAAGCTGATGCTTATGTATGACGTTCATCGTACATCAATTTTACGTAAAATATGAGCTGTTTCTTACGTAAGCATATGACGGTATCATGATATCACTTTGACGTCAGAATATGACTTGTAATTTATGTAAATTTATGATTTATTTCTTACGTAAATAGTATATAAATTTATGACTTTGATGTGACGTCACAGTATGATAGAGATAGGATATAATATTTACGTAATATTTGAGTCACAATTATGACGTCATATAAAGTCAAATTTTAGGTCAGTACTATGTCATAATGATGTCATACTATATGACATCACATCAAAGTCATTAATAAAGTCATTTTTATGTCATATCTATGTAAAAATTCTATGACCTCTATGTGACCTATCTATGACGTCATATGGAGGTCATGTGTTCACTGGGTACTTACATTGATTTTTCGTTCAGTTGGCTCATTTTTCGTTATAACAAGTGCTGTGGTATATCTCTAAATATGTCTTTTTGCAGTTAAATCACAAAAAAGTTGAGGTTATGATCGCGACTTAAGAGGGCAAAATTTCGCGACTTAAGCGAGGTAATGATGCACGGATTTGGCGACTTAAGAGGGTTCGAGTGTAATTATATATGCACTCAACATCCACATTTCCGAACTTTTTCGTTCCGCAGACTTCCACATTTCCGAACTCTCGTCACCTCGGGATTACCGAACTACTGGCGCATGCGCAAAGGGGTTTTCTGGCTCATTCTAGTACTTTTCTTTGTTTTTCGAGGTTTTTATGCAAATGTAATACATACATACATGTCTACATGTTAATAAAAGAACGTTTTCTAAACAAAAAAATGTCGGGTGCAAGGAGAGAGTGATGCAGGTAATTATTTTGTAATTCAATGTAAAGGTTTGTTTTATTGAACATTTTGTTGACGTAACCTATAATAATTTCAAACTGAAATGAAAAATTATGAGAAAATATGTATTTTTAAGAAAACCGTGATACAAAACAAACATTATTGTACTGTTTATTTGCAGAAAAGCCTGCTAAGAGGCTAACCTTGGAGCAAAAGCTGGATTTGATAAATTACGCAAAAAATGGCAGAAATTCTTGGAAAAAAGAAATTTACTTTGAAAAAACTGAAAAAAAGACGAAAATTGAGTGGACGGATTGACACAATAAAGTGCACCGGTACTTATGATACGCCATTTGAAAGAAGTGTTTTTCACTGGTTTGTACAAAGAGAACTCTTGTCTCAGGTGTGCTGCTGAGGAGGGCGATTTCCTCTTTGCTGAATTCTGTGACAATCGAAATGTTTGATAACAATCGCATTATCGTGTTTACATTTCTTTTCTCATTTCAAATTTCGCGGTTTTTGTCGTCAACCAATCAGCGACAAGTTCGGTTATGTGGAAGTACAAGTTCGGAAATATCGTGAGAAAAGGTTCGGAAATATCGTGAGTTCGGATATGTGGATGTTGAGTGTATACTATATTACTGTCAAAAACAGATCATAAAAGTTACTAACATCAAATGGCGGTAAGTTTGAATATTAATCAGAGCAGACAGAAAATATAAATTCTAAATCATCATTTACAACAGTTGTATTGTCCAAAAAATAGATTTATAGGTCATTGGAATTAGAAATAGACAACATTTTTTAAAAGCAGTGTAAAGTGGTGCATTTACCCTAAGCGTCGGGTATATAAATACATCATAAGAGATAAGAGATAAAACATGGTAATGGCGCCGCAAAATCAGATATGGAATAAAAGAACTAAATTACTTAACTTAAAATTAGCGTCTTTAAAAAATAATTTAAAGACTAAACTGAACTCAAAGATTGTATTGATAAATATGGATCAAAGACGCGTTGGAACCAATTAATTACAAACGTGGAAAGTTGGACTTGAAACGACTTTCAATCGTCAAATGAAAGCCGAGGACTAAACCAGAGCACCTATTGGCTCATGAGATATGCGGACTGTTTACACATTACAGATGCCGCTTACAAAGTATATTTACCCCAAAAGTGCATTTTACCCATAGTCACCCCTAATATGTACTTATTTACAAAATATATTACACATTAATAGCCCTTAAAACATAGGTATGTCTCACTGACACAAGGAACAAAGACAGTAATTTGCGTTTTTTTTTTACAAAAAAAGTAACTATCCACAGCTTAATATAAATTACATCTTATTATATAGTAGGTATGTATATTTAATGCATGACTTTTCAAAAACCTGAGGAAAATATGATATATGTTATATCGCTGCAGTCAGAAGAACAAAGCGGAATTCAACAAATAAAAAAAATATAGGGTATTTCATCTAAAAAAATGTTAATAAATAGCCGCTATATTTTTGTTTTTCAATTGTTTTTTCCGCAGCATATTCTTAAATTTTCAAGAAAAAAATAAGTTACCACTGTAATTTTTTTGTTATAGCAGCTCCAAATATAACGAAGGAAGAGAGGTAATTCTCACGAACTCACCCTGTATATACACGTACACTAAAAAACAAGTGAGGAGTTACGAGAGAATACAAATTTAGTAAAAATAACCTTTGTGGCCCATATGACCTTACTGTATCCCCCTTCAACCTCCTTAATCTATATTGTTTTGTATTAAATCGATTTCCTCCAACGGTACAACCGATCAAAATCAGCTTTAGATGCAAGCCTGTATGCAGTTTAGCCATACGGTAGCGAGTGTAGCGACGATTCCTTAGTATTTTACGTTAGTTCGATGCGAGTGGATGGACGGTAGAGCGCCGAGTTTAAAACAATTGTATGGGTCTTGAGCGATTAACTAATTGTAAATTAACACCGTGTACGTATTTACTTTAGAGTTTGTGTAGTGTATTTACATATCTGATTTTTTGTGTGTATTTTTGCAGTAAAGGCACGAAAATTACGAGAATTTTAATACAGACTGATTAGTGGCAGCTCGTGAGTGTGTTACATGGGTGGGCACAGTGTATCATTAGCTACCAATGGCGCCGCAGGCAAAATTTTTAAAATTTTCAAGGTCATGCGTTTTACTGAAACTTCAGAATTTCAATGAAAAATTATTTTATACAAAAATATAGACTTTCACAAGAATAATTTTTGGGATTTGGTAGCTTTTTAAATAATTATTAGGCACCAATATTGAGGGCTTAAATATATTAAAATAATGGGTGGCAACATGTGAAAAAAATTTGATATAGGTATCTTACCGTTATTTGTAGAGGAAATCAGCTCGCCTGTCCTTATTGTTCACAAAAATGTTAATCGCCTTTTCATTAGAGTCCCGGATTTGTTTCACAAAATTTAATACAATTAATTATTTGGTTTAAGATATGTCTGTTTTTATCCACATTTTCATTGTGACGTCTTATATTTTCACGATAAGCACTATCAAGCTGTTGCCTTATGTCTACCTTTCCCCACACACTAAAATCTAAGATGTTATGTAAATGTTTTTCATTGTAGCTGGCATGTTTCTTAGCTCGTTCATTTAAATGTTTTAAATCACTCACCCCTTCTTGAGTCCATGCACTTCGGTTGCCACCCATCACTAACCAAATAAAACAAAACAGTTTGTTTGTTTTAGGACACATAACCACTTAAATCTGTCGTAGACACTACTATTAAAATTTCGTGAATAATTTCGCGATTTTCCTACGTCTGTTTTGGAAATAATCAAATCGGGTATCGGCCTTCCTAACCGTTTAATTTCCGTTTGGATCTCGTATGTATTATCTTTATTAGTCAATAAAAAGTCCACCGAATTCATTTTGAAACGTTTCACAGTCAAAAACAGTAAAAACACACTTCTCAGCGAAGAAAATAAACAATCACTAAAAAAGGTCACTCAACAAGTGTGACCCGTTCAGCTGATTTTCGAACGATTTAACGACGTCTGTCTGCTGCCAATTGTCTCCAAACATACCAGTCACCGAAAAAGCCCGATTAAAAACGAGGGCTGGGATACTGTGTGCCCTCGGCCACGCGCGCGAAATAAGACTAGGGTGGCTCGATGCGAATTCAGACTACGGTAGATCGGTGCTCGATCGATAGTCTGTCATATATATGTGATAAGAATCATTATTTGTGGTATAAAAGGAATAATAAAGAATATGATGTTTGTTGTATACAATTAATTGATATTATTGTAACAGTAATTTATAGTAAATTAACACAAAATAAATATTTTCTATTGAAATTGTGGGCACGTGCCCCTGTGCCCTTTATCACCAGCCGCCACTGAGACTGATCACATATTTTATATATTCCTTGCAATCGTCGATATATATATCGTAGACGCCAGAGTGTGAAAGACATTTAGATTCGAATATCCATCAACAAAATATTACTGGAACTGTTAGAAAATAGGAATTTCGATTTGATTTGTGCATCATGTTTTGCGCATGTTGCCTTTCGCGGAACGTGGTCGACAATAGTAATAGTCCAAGAGCCCAGTAATTTTTTCTACCTTGAAGACCTACACGATTCTAATGTTTTATAATCGATTCGTCATGAAAATCTGTCCCCAAAATGACAACGGTGCCAGTGCAAATCCTGCCGAAAGCATTTTTTATTAATTAATAAGCCCTTTTTTTTTCAAATATGTACCTTTTGTGACCTACACACTTCTAAAAACGTAAATTTTAGTAAATTAAAAACGAGTATTTTTGAGTGAAAACGAAAACGAGTTGAAAAACCGTGAAGGGAAACATGTTTTTTATTTTTTCATGTATTTTATAAATCGATATATACCTATTTTTGTTTTTTTTTTTTTTAGCTTTGAAGGCGAAATTTTAATTGAACTAAGTCGAAGTTGAGTCTCAGTTTTGAAAATTGTATGCCAGGGTTTTCAAATGAAACAAACGACCAAGAAGCCTAGTCTTTTTGCAAACCACAATCCAGGATTGACAGATTTGGCAACTTTCTACTTTTGAATTTTTTAACACTTTCAAACTCGTGAAAACCACTTATTTGCTGTGTAAAATTGAATTTTTTTATTGATTGGATATTTTAATACCTATGTAATACTATTGAAAAAGAAATAGTCAGACTAATACGTAAATTTTTGGAAAACTGAATTCGAAAAAATTGTTAATCAAAATTTGTTGAAATTGTAATTGCGTCAAATAATGACGCGAGACTATAAAAGACACGATTTATTCAAAAACAAAAAGAAATCACTCGCGTACAGAAGCACGGCGATTAAAAAAATTGGTCGGAGCACGGCCGAAAAAAAAAACACGGTGCCAACGGTTTCCAGCAACATGACAAATGGCACCGTTGGTTTTTACAATTCATTAGGTCCCTGCCTACGATTTTTGTTAAGGACTTTTTTGTGTAGGATGTAAAAGGTAGTTAACTACGTTTTGCCGCCCCCATTAGCGCCACGGTGCCGAGGGTTGCGGCAGAATAGGACCCGGCACCGTGAGTTTTTCTTATTCTATGCATTCATATGAACACTAGTGCTTTTTAGAAGTGTGTAGGTCACAAAAGGTACATATTTGAAAAAAAAGGGCCAATTATTAATTAATAAAAAATGCTTTCGGTAGGATTTGCACTGGCACCGTTGTCATTTTAGGGACAGGTTTTCATGACGAATCGATTATAAAACATTAGAATCGTGTAGGTCTATGAGGTAGAAAAAATCACTGGGCTCTTGGACTATAAATATTGTTGACCACGTTTTAGAAGTTGTTTTGCCAAATATATATCTGATTTTCCATTGCCAACTAGCCATACATTGCGTAAAACATATTTACAGAAGACATATCAATGTGTAATGGAAACATCAAAGAAGACATACGCAATAAATTTCTGTGGTGACTGACACTGAACGAAACAACATATTTTTGCGGTAATAAGGTCGTTAATGTTCTGACACGAATTTTAGATGTTTCAGATATTTTGCCCCTAATATTGATAGCTAGTAAACGGTTTTTGAAAAATGTTTTTCAGTACCTATGTCGCTGAAAAAATATTTTTTGAGGTGTCGCGACGCTTAGCCTCGTTAAGATTTTTTATTCTGGCCTTAATTTTGAGTGAAGGTAAGTAAAAGTGATTTGCCTTTCATAAAAAAAAAATTCTCAGCCGTTTCTTAGAAAAACTCACTTCTTATGATAAATCAATCACACTGTACTTGTACTGAGGAGTTAACATTTAAAATAAATAATTCTTTCACACTGCAACTGCAACCACTTCTTATGATAAATCAATCACACTGTACTTGTACTGAGGAGTTAACATTTAAAATAAAAAATTCTTTGACACTGCATCTGCAACCACAACAACTTATTTATTTGCCTATATGTGTACATGTATAGCCTAATATACATATATATATAAAGAGTTATTCCAGCATAATATTACACTGTATATTATTAATCGGTAACATGTAATGGTCTTTTTTAAAATATTGGGAAAACAGTTACATTTTCGCCCCACAATGCGTTTGTTTGACTTTGGAAATTAAGGAAGATGCACTAATCCAGAATGATACTTAACAGAGTCAAGATTTATTCCATTTGTTAAAAGAATTCACATTACATTGATATTTTAGTTAGTAAGTGGTTCATAACTAGTGTCTGGATCTCCTCTGGCTTCTGCTTTCGGAAATCGCATTTGCAAGTGTTTATGAAAATTGTAAGTAGTTATTCTTGGAGTTACAAAACCCCCGTAGCCTTTAATTCCTTTATAAGAAATTCCTGCCTTAATCAGAGGTACTGCTGGGCTAGCAGCAACAGGTTGAGCATCAAAAAATGGCACAGTTGTTTGAGCTGCATCTTTAGATATGCTAGAGTGTGTGAATTCGATATATTTATTTGAATCCATAAATAGCTCAGATCTTGGACCATCAGTTGGTATATCAGAGTCATCGATATTAATCTTTTGTCTAAAAAATATAATGTTTCTGATTAGATATGTTTGGGGGTATAGTCAACTTTCTCTAACCCAAATTCTCTAAATTAGGCCAAATCTATTTGAGTTAGAGAAAAATCAAACTAATGAGGTCAAATCAGATATAAAACATATTATAAATGTACACATTTCAAATTAGAGAAAATATCAAGTTGTACAAGTTTGAACTAAGTGAAGACAGATTTGAGCATTCACTTCCCATAGGGTAAGTTCCCATAATCTGACAAGTTATTGCGAGTTATTATTGAAATTAGAAAAAAGTTCCTCAGAAAAAGTTATAAATTTTTGCATAAAGTTTTATAACATGCAATGAGAAAAAATAATTGAACATCAGTAACCATGAAACTGAACCAAAGTTGTTTTTTTTAAATAGTTTTAAATACACCCTGTATATTATTACATATTCTGATTCCTCGAATTTTTCCCTTTTCAAAAATATATCTGTCCAAAGGGATAAGCTGTTTGGAAACCACTTTACAGATCCGCCTTGACCAATCCACACATCAAATTTATTATTTAGATAATGTTACGAATTTCTCTTCAAATTAATCACTTTTCCAATTCAAACACGTTTTAAGACTATACAACTCATCGACCTTAACTGTATAACATTCCAATCACAACTAACTATGTCCTAGCAACAACACCACTATTTATAGTTTTTACATGTTCTAGAAAATTCGTTTGACATCTAGAATATTTAATATGTCATTCCATACAATTCTTTACTAACAGCTAGTGTATAAACTAAATAGACTAGGTATGTAACTATAAAACATAATAACTGTCAAATGTCACTAATGACACTTAACAAATGTCACACTGCTTCCCTCTTCAAAGTTATTCGTCCCGAATAACACTGTCTTCAGTCCTAGGCGGTGGATCTTCGACGACAAACCAATAGGGTGGATCATGTCCTGTATATCTTGCGAGTCTCTCTAGATGGACCACCTTCGACTTGCTTCTTGGAGAAAGCTGGATGCGGTAGACCAGGTCGTTAATTTTTCTTTATAATGGTGTACGGGCCTTCCCAATTCCTCTGGAGTTTTGGACTTCTCCCTTTCATCCTTTTTGGGGCGTACAACCATACTATATCACTAGGCTTAAATGCAGTCTCTGTAGATGTTGTGTCGAGGCGTTGCTTCATTTTGTCGCTCTACATTTTCAGCTTCTTCCTGGCAAATCTGGCAGTAGCGACATTTCTGTTCTAAACACGGTCTTCTCGATAATGTGTCTGCATTACCATGTGTTTTTCCACTCCGGTGCATTATTTTGCAATTATACTGTTGCAGTATCTCTATCTATCTAGCAACTTGTCCTTCTGGGTTCTTAAAATTCATAATCCACTGTAGGGCGTTATGATCTGTCCTAATTAAAAAGTGTCTTCCATAAAGGTAACTGTGAAAATGCTCCAACGATTTGATGATGGCCAGTAATTCTTTCCTCATAACACAGTAATTTCTTTCAGCCTTGCCTAGTGTCTTGCTGAAATAGGCGATAACTTTTTCTTCTTCGTCTTGAACCTGGGATAAGACTGATCCAATTCCATGTTGGGAGGCATCGCAATCCAAAATAAACATTCCTTGTTTTCCTTAAGCATACCCTAAACATCTTGTTTAGGGTATGCCAGAAGTGGTGCTGTAGTTAGGCGCTTCTTCAGTTCTGTGAAAGCTTGCTGGCAGTCTGGAGTCCAATCGAAAGTAACATTATTTTCTGTGAGCCGATGTAGTGGCTTAGCAATTTTTCCGAAATCTTTTACAAATTTCCTGTAGTAGGTACACAGTCCAAGAAAACTTCTTACTTAATGTTTATCTCTTGGTCGGGGCCATTCTTTGATTGCAGAAATCTTCCTTGGGTCGGTTTGCACTCCTTCGGCGGATACTATGTGTCCTATAAATTCTACTTGTTTTTGAAATAGGGAACATTTCTTCGGATTTAGCTGTAATATGGCATTTCTGCAGTGTTGGGCAGTAGCTAACTACATGATAGCTACTCGATTAAAAGTAACAGTAGCTACAACTTTCAACCTTACTGCTTGTAGTAATTAGGTCGAGACAGTGATTGGCAACTGCAAACTACATCTTGAGTGGTTGCAAACCACAACTACAACTACTAGCTGTAGCTGCTTGCTGCAACTACTTTAATGGAAGCTACAGTAGCTGTAGTTTGAAATAATAGCTACAGCTAGTAGTTGTGAAAAAATGTAGTTGCGGCCGAACAGCTACAGCCAGTAGCTGTAGTTGTAGCTATAAGCAAACAGCTACAACTACTCATGATTTACTTACTCGAATCACCGAAAAATGGGGAAACAATATGTATTAACAAACAAACTATATACATAGTTCTGTTAAGAGAGTTATTGAATTAGTTATGAGTGTTTGAAGAGTTATCGAATTAGTGATGATTATTAGTGAATTACTTACATATGTATGTAATTTCAAATGTTTTGCAACATTTGAAAATATAATTTTGACCTTTCAAACATTTGTTCACGCAGATATCAGAAATATGATGTACCTCTGAATCTGAGGAATATTTATTCATTAATCACTATAAAATCAAAAAATCATTCGTGATATCTATTTTACCATCATATTAATGTATATGGATAGTTAAAGGTATAATTATTTCGCTATTTCGTGAGAGGTAGTCTTGCAATTGCTTTGCGCGTCGATTACAAATCATATCCCAAAGAGATTAGAATAAAATCTATGCAATATCCGAACTATACTACTCGTAGGTTCGTGTGTCAGATCATCTTCACATTGTGAGGACGTCTTAAGTGGGTATCGAATGTTAAAAGCTTTTCCAGAAAAATTTCTTTAACCAATAAAAATAACGAAAAGTTGCTCCAAATGAAATTAAAAATGTGTGAATAAAATCTGAAATCATTTTTGTGACGAAATTTTAAATTTTTATTAGAGGGTTACTGCCGGTGTCTATTCGATGTTGAACAAGACTTGTTCTGCCGGTGATGTTTTCATTAGCAAATACATCTTGATACCTTTCGAGGAACTGTCTAGCTTTTCTAGCTTCTTCCGGTTCCAGATGGGCAGCATTTTTGAGCAAGAATTCTGCAATAGACGGATCACGTACCTTTGCTTGATTTAACTGAACTCGGTTGACTTCCTCGTATTTAACTACTCTTTCGACTGGCTCACAACGTCCTAATACTTCATTCTTCTTAAGGATAATCTTCTTGACCGATATGTTGGCAATTCTTACAGGAATTTGGTTATTCATTTGTACTAGGCTTCTGGCAAATAATAAGCCATCGTTCCGTTCACTGGCCTCGACTATTCCAGTACTTAAACCTTCACCATTTCCATCTAATTTTGCAATGACGATGTTCTTCGATCCTTGGGGAATTTGGATGTCCTCTTCAATGATGATCCTTCTTGATTGATTGTAGTTTTGAAGTTTGGGGGCCATAACTATTTCTTCATTTTGAATTTGTATAATTCTGTTTTTAATATCCACGATAAAACCATGTTTACTCAATATGCAGTCATCGGTGATATTGGCTGTTAAAACTCGGTGATACATGATTTTCGAACCCAGTTGAATTTTTACGTTTAGTTCACCATGTACAAGAATCAGTTCTCCAGTAGCTGTACCACCATTTATCGTCCAAGTACCCATGGACTACCAGGCTTCGTTCGTCGCTACTTATTTTTGAGACAGAAATCTTGGGGCATTGAGTATAAGTAGTCGACACACGCCCCCGAAATCGACTAATTGTCGTTTTCCGAATTTCTCGCTGGCGATCTGGGACGAGATCCTCGATCTGGGGTAGGGGAGCGGCTATTCCTTTGCTGTGACGATTTCGATGTTTTTTTTTTTGTCTTCTCTCCAGCTTCCTTGATTTGGGCTCCTAGATCTAGATCTCTTCTCCGGTTGTCGGTCTGGTCAGTTAGCTCTTGACTGGGACCTAGATCTGGCTCTGCAAAAGCGTTGTAGATGTCCAATTCTCCCACAGTTGTAGCAGCTTCTTGTCTCCTCTTGTGGTGAGTTCGACTGTTTGATTTCATTTAATTCTCGCATTAATTTATCCACGGTTTCTTTAAGCGATTGGCGTTCGTCGAATTTAACTTGCCTTACTCTAGTTTTGTAGCTCCCGGATGCTTCTTTAGCTGCTTTAAATTCCAAAGCAGCTATGAGTGCATCACTAATTGTGGTGTGTCTCCCAAGCCGCAAAGCTTGCTACATTTCGGTGTCTACTAGCCCATCAATAAAAGTCTGGGATGCCAATTTGTTCGAGAAATTCTTTAGGTGCTTGACGGTAAGCCAAATGGACGAGTCGTTCGATGTCAGCTTCGTATTCTTGAAGAGACTCGTTGCATCTTTGTTGTCTGCTCTTGATCTGGGACTGGTAAACTTGCCGGAGATATTTATGTCCATACCTTATTTCTAAGGCTCCTACAATTCTGTCATAATCGTTTTCCTGCTCTTCGGGGATGCTTTGTTAAATTTCTATAGCCTGACCTCTGAGAGATATGACAAGCGAAGTTGCCATTTCTTGTGACGTCCATCGATTCACCTTTGCCGCAGCCTCAAACTGTCTGCGGTACATGGACCATGATGACCGTCCATCGTACGTAGGAGGCTTAAGCATTTTGTGTACTGACCTTTCAGCATGCATAAGGCTTGAATGTTGTAACGGAGTAGCTGGTGAGGTCGAACCATCTCCTAAGTCGGTTATCGACGTACAATTCAATTGGTGGCCCAGTCCTTCTATCCTTTCCAGTATTTCTCTCTGCACTTGCCGTTTGGTGTCTTCCAGTTTTCATTCCATTTCTTCCCTTATTCTCTTCAACCACCTTTTCGATTCGATTAATGTGTTGTTCTACACCATCAATTCTTCCGGAAAATTCAGTCAACCTAGAGTTTATTACTTTTTGAGACTCACAAATTTCCTGATGTCGCCTCTCTGCCTCTTCTCGGTCCTCTTGTCGTCGTCGTTCTGCCTCCTCACGGTCCTCCTGTCGTCGCTGTTCCTTTCGCCTTTCTGCCTCCTCACGGTCATCCTGTCGTCGCTTTTCGTCCTCTTGCTGTCGCTTTTCTTCTCCTTGTTGCAAAAATTTTAGTATTTCACTCACATCCATGATTGTCGTTTCTTCGTCATATCCTGTTGACCCCGTATTCACCATAAACAATTTTTCCTCTTCAAATTCTTCGATATATCCCACCGCTGTCACCAAAATGTTACGAATTTCTCTTCAAATTAATCACTTCTCCAATTCAAATACGTTTATTAAGACTTTACAACTCATTGACCTTAACTGTATAACATTCCAATCACAACTAACTCTATCCTAGCAACAACACCACTATTTATAGTTTTTACCACAGAATTCCTACTCATGGGTAGGTATTCTGTGGTTTTTACATGTTCTAGAAAATTCGTTTGACATCTAGAATATTTAATATCTCATTCCATACAATTACTTTACTAACAGCTAGTGTATAAACTAAATAGACTAGGTATGTAACTATAAAACATAATAACTGTCAAATGCCACTAATGACACTTAACAAATGTCACAATAATTTCTTACTGTTGCAATGCACAATACATTTTAAACAACATTTCTGCTGTTTTTTTCGCGTCCGGTCGTCAATGGCAGCTGCAATCCGTCGTCGCTAACTACTTTGTTAACAACATTTTTAAATTAAATATGTGGCGACCTTCTCATGCAAACATGGATATGTTACATATTTTGAAAAAGGAAAAAACTCAGGAATGAGATTATGGAATAAAATATAGGGTTAAAATATGGAATAAAAAATGGTTCAGTTCGTGGTTTTTGATGTTCAGTTGTTTTTTCTCTTAGCACATTATAAAAAAAATATGCAAAAACTTTTTTTTGAGAAACTTTTTTTCTAATTTCAATAATAAACAACATTCTGATGAATAAAACACAACTCAACTCTTTATTTTGCGAACAACACAACTATATATAAATACTATAATACACATCCTACTTTCTATTTATTTACTATCGTGAATTAAAAAATTAGTGGTTAGGAATACAACAAACAAAACAAAACTGTGCCAAATAATAGCAGCAAAATAGTGAAATATCCGGAAACAACATATAAGAACTCTGTAGTAAAAAAATAAAGTAGAAAAGTTATTTTGTCTAGAAACCGTTGTTAGCTACTATAGCTGCACATGCAAAGTGCTGAGTCGTCAGCAGGCAAAGTCCGCAAAGTCCGCCATGCAGATTTTACACATCATAAATCTTAACAGTACATCTCAACAAACAAATATCTTTTCTTTATGGATTATTTATGGGCATAGCACTAATAAAAATATTTTTTATGTTATCTGCACAGTGGCAATTAGTTGTGCTTATACTGCTTATTGTATTTCTACCAATTGCAGTTTCTTAATTTCCGATAGTAAATAAATAGAAAGTAGGATGTGCAGTATTTATATATAGGTCGATTGTTCGCAAAATTAAGGGCTCTGTTCTATATAACATAATGCTTTTTTTAATAATTCGTCAGTTGTGCTCCACAGAATTTCAGAATATAACTACTAACAAAAAGAGAACGATAAGAAGGGAAACTGGACCATTTCGCCACACTTCAATTTAATTGTCCATGACCCACCTTTGGCGATATCTCAGTTATCTTCTTCTAGAGATCTTAGCATACTTTATCCACTGTTCGTTGGTGTTTTCAGCAAAACGAGGGACTAAGAAGGAACACTTACCAATTTGCCAAATTCATATTTGATTATCCATCAGACCTTGGTGATATTTCATCTGTCTTCTGCTAAAGGTCGCAGCATGTGCCCACTCTTATTGTTGGTTTTGAACAGAGAACATGTTTTTTTTTTATTATATACATTTAAGAACAAGTCCATATGTCAGAATATTAATTTTGGAAAACAATTTATCTACATCACAGAAAAAAATATATTATTGTGAGTGCTCCTATCTAAGACCACGACACAAAAGTCCAAAGGACAATTTCAAGAGGAATTATCTGTCGATGGCAGAATGTTGCACAAAGCCTAGGGTCCTAGTCTCTTCTTATAGTTCTTTTTTTGCTGTAACTACCATCTAGTTGACAGAACAAAACCTTTGTGATGTAATAATATTAAATATTTACCTGTTGTCGTCAGATCCATAGATATAATATGAGTTATTAAGTAATACTCCAGTTGTGAAATTAAACCCTCTCACATTTATTTGAAATCTAAGGTGATTTCCAATATATTCAAATCTTACACCTATTAAAAAAAAAATTTCATTAGATAAAATCAATATCCTAAAACCATGGTTATGATCTTTGGCACTTTACGCAAATTACGCACCAATTACGAGCTGTTAAAAACGATGATAATATTTAAGAAAGGATTTTGACAGAAAAAATATTTCAACCTTCACTCATTGTATGCATATTAAGTCCTATATTCAGAATTTTAACTGGTTTATTTGCCTACAGTTCCTTAATCTTTCCTACCCAGGAATTATTAACCAAATTGTAAATGGAGTCTACTACATTAATGTCTAATACGTCTACCAAACTAATGAAACCATGTCTAACCGAACATGGTTAAACATGGAAAAAAACCATGTCTAACCAAACTACCTGTGATAATGTGATCTTCTTCATTTGGCTTTAAGTCATCTAGAAGCAGAGTCCTCTTTTGAAAATCGATAGTGTGAAAATCCTCGCCATTTTTTACTCCCCAATCAGTGATCTTATAATTATCGACAGGTACCCATTTAATCGTAGATTTATCGATGTATCCGTAAGGAAGCAATTTTCCTTCTTGAATTTGTAAGTGTATGATGCGATTATGCTTCACTATTCGAAGTCCTGTTACAACCCTAATGAAAAGTGTACTGTTACTAGGTGCTTTAGTGGTGATTAAGTTAAATGACACATACAGTTATTCAGGCAGTATTTTCGTTAATGTGATAATTTACTGGTGTTATTAAATACAAGTATATATGTACATATGTTCTGTATTCTTGATTATTTGGATTTTTTTACAAGAACAGAAGTGTTTAGTATGTGTTGTTGATGTGAATCTAGGTATGCCATTCATGTCGTTTGCTGTTTCTCTTTACCTTAGAGTTGTGGATTTATACCAGGGTAATAAGACCTATGCTGTTTACAAAAAAGTTGTACGGTGGATGCAAACAAGGCAATGTGGGGCAATCAGGTATGGCCTACAAAGGCTCGCATACATATGTGTCAAAGGTACCAGAAGAACCACACTCACAGTCACAGTAGAAGTTCTACTTAATTTGTCACCACTACATATATTCATGGTCAAATTGGTGCAATACTAGTAAGGCAGCAGCACGGAAACTTTCAAAGAAACATTCGAGTGGAAATACCAGACAAAAAGGATTGGGACGATGGAGTCCCGATCTAAGCACAGAGAAACTGATACATAGACGGTTTCAAAATAAAATAGACAGTAGGAGCCGGAATTTACAACAAGACTAAGTCTAAAGCCGGTCCCAGACACTGCGTGTATTCAACGAAACTTCGGCATACGGGGACCTTCGCGTAGTGTCAGGGAGGCTACTTCGCTGAACCTTCGTCATTCGTAAACCGCTTCGGCCGGCTGTCAGTAAAATTGCGCGAAGCAAAGAACCACGAAGGTACTACGGCAAAGCTCCCAGACACTTCGCTTGGGTTTGTGAAGGCGTTTAGTCTAGCTCAGTGCCGTTCAGTGAAAGGATTTGTTGTAAAATGGAGTGGACAAACGATTTAACCATAGAAATTTTGCAAATGTATGAGAAAGAACTGATGAACGCCACTGGCTGTAAAAAAGAACAAGAGAGTGAGCTTTACTACGAAGGCATCCGAAACCGAACATTCGCAAAATCATCGCATAGTGTGGGAGCTAAGCGAATTCCGAAGCAACTACGACTCCTTCGTCTCCTTCGCCGAATACAGGCAGTGTCTGGGACCGGCTTAAGAAATCTTTGTCATTAAATCATTAAGTCTAGGAAATCATGCAACAGTGTTTCAGGCTGAAATGGCCGCAATACAATACTGTGCTATGGAAATAATAAGGCAACAAACTGAATTATGGATTCTTGTTTCTGCCTGGGAGAAGAAAGAAACCTCAGTTTCTGTACTATGTGTCATTGTGAAGAATTAACACGAATGATATTTAAAATTATAGGGAAGGAAGAGACAAAAGCTGATAACTATACAAAAGAGTATATATTGAGGTTGTGGAGTCTGATAAAAAATACCAAGCCAAACCAAACCAAATACCAAGGATAAGGTGCTTTAAAACAAGTGGGAATGCTACAACCTACCCCAAGAGGTTGAGGTGGCTAATTGGACTATCTCAAGCTCCCAACATTTTTATCTAATCTAATCTACAGTTGGGTAGTAAGCGTATCGCATTAATACATCTTAATACATTAATATAAATTTTATTAACACATTTATATGGAAATTACTTTTCACGTTAATTGAGGTATTAACTCCCGTTTTTAAAATACTTTGTAATATTTATCTAAATCCAAACAATAATATTCATTTTTATATTAAAACAGGTACATTTGTATTCTTGGGAGTTTTATCTTTGCATTGGTTTGTTTATGAACATAGTCTTACATTTGAATCCCTCTTTTCAGATTAGTTCAATAATGACATACGTGAAAACTTTAATGAACTGTGTGTAGTTGAACTGGCTGAAAGCTTACTTTATTTCGTTTCCTATTTAAAACTAAAAAAAAAATTAAATTCTATAATGTAGAAACTAATTAGGAAAAAAATGATGTTAATTTTGATTTAAAAAAAAGTATTTTTATAATCTCAATTATAGGGTATCAATTTTGTCAACCATAGCTGTTAAACGATTTCTGCCACCCACTTTATACCAGCATAGATCTTAACTGTGTTTAAAATATTCGTATCAATTAGATTCACACTGTCAAAGGCATATTAAAATGTATTAAAAACTAAGTCAAATTTAAAGGTATATCAAAATATCACTTAATTTTAGCCCTTTCACATGAAACATTTTTCTGGTTTTCATTCCTGGTTTTACTTTTTTTTTTAATTGTCTTCTTAAAGATTAATATTTTAGTTTTAACAATATATAAGTTATATTTTCCAGCTTCTTATGATTAAGATTATGCGTGTTTTACGTCTTTAATACTGCCCAATAATACACCAACAATAAACTGAAGAATTTATTCATCAAGTATCTTCAAGGACAAATTGGACTAGTTAGTGTAAAGTGGAAATTTGATTTCAAATTTGTCAATATGTTCATCAATAAATTCATCAATTTATTAACGAATTAGAGCCAATTCTATTTTCATCTAATTTATTGACATGAATTCTGTCAATTCAGTAGGGCCAACACACAAAAAAGTGAGGTTATGCTTATTTTCTTTATGTATAACCAAGAAGACTAGAACTGGTCCAGAAGGGGCTGTAAGCAGTGCTGTGCTCGACATCACGTGATCTGCGAAAGTCACGTGATGAACAGCGGACCACATGTGACTGTTTATGAATGTAGGCTATCAATGCGTATGCTTATATACTATTTGGCTTTAATAAAAATACGATCCGAATGTTAAATAAATATGGTTTGAAAGTGCTGTTGTATTGTGTGATACAAGAAGCGTTCCAAAGCGTCACAATCACCGGACATTGAATTCAAATTACTGATGTATATATGAAACCAAATATTTTCCTTTGTTGTATTGTTAACGTTGAAGCACGTAACATGAAATATATTGAGTACATTTTCATATTCATAATTACGAAAATTTGTAATTGCAAAGATAACAACAAATTGATGAAAAATATCGAGGGTCTGTCACATATCACTGTATTCGCACCACGGACATTCACACGGACTCTAACGCACATAGATTCGTACAGAACGACACTGCTTACAGTGCCTCTGGAGGCGGACATATTCGAGGCCCTCGTGTTATACAGCGAAAAGCCCCAGCTCTGTCTCCTTAATTCTAGTCTTCTTGTGTATAACAGAAATGTAGATAACCTTAAACTGTAAATTACCTGTAAATGTAATGTATATACAATTGACTACTGACAATCACCAGATGAAAATTTGATTTGGTGTAAAACAAACTAAGCAGTCCAAAAAGTTCACAAACCTATTTGATCAAAATTATTTGAATACATCCACTTATTGTCGGTGTAGAGCTAGTATAAGGTAAAATAGAACTATCTAGCCGGTTATGGAAAGAGGTTATGGATAATTAGAAAATGTATAGTAGTTCTTCAGTTGACAAAATCATGAAATCGGTTAAATCAAAACAATTAAATGTCAAGCATTTAGTTTATAATTATTTCCTATTTCATCACCTGTTGTTAGCGACGTCGGCCATTACGGGTCTTAGGTTAAAGTATCTGTCAGAAAATAATCCCTGTTGATCGCAGAGACAGAAACAATATGAACAATGTACGAACCATCTGTACCAACTGTTAATAGATTTGCCAGGACACCAAGTTTTCTTTCCCAAAACTTTGCCACTGTCATACTGTATATAACTATATCTCCTTGAACTCCAAGAAGGCTAGAAAACAAATGTTTTCTATTTGATATCAAGCCAAAACAATATTCAATTTGTTTTTTGGTGTGTAAACTTCCCTTGAAGTTGAATCTTTCAGTTTGAAACATATGCATTTTAATTTTGGAGTTTAGAATCCAGCGTAGAAACAAAAACTTCAACACTTTTTCCACACACTATAATATTATATGTGCAATCACGTTATCATCTCCCAATGATGCCATTGCAGTTGGTGAAACGTAATGCTGTGGCACTGGAACTAACGCACTTGAATTGGATCAAATAAGAAAAACTCCAAATTTCCTCATTTTTAAATTGATATCAATAAATAAAACAAAGGCGGCATAAAAAATCGTTTTAATACCTTTTATGCATACACTATCTTGTTTATTCTTCTAAAACATGATGGTAAAATAAATGAAGTGCTGCGCACAGTGCCTGCTCCGGCAAGAGCAAAAATACTAAAAATGTGGAATAATTTTACGCAAAGTTGATATAAATGTTGGTAGAAATGAAATTTATTATACAAAGTTGGTAGAAATGACAGCAACATGCAGTAATGCAGTTTTTAATTGATTTACAATTACACTCAACATCCACATATACGAACTCCACATATGCGAACTCACCATATTTCCGAACTTGTACTTCCACACAACCGAACTTGGTCGCTGTCACATGACCAATGAGCCCGAAAAACCGTTTGCGCATGCGCCAGCAGTTCGGTTATCTGGAGGTGAAGAGAGTTCGGAAATGTGGAATTTTGCGGAACGGAAAAGGTCGGATATGCGGATGTCGAGTGTAGTTAAATTAATTTATTTTTATAATAAATTTAATGTATAATTAGGTAATAAGATTTATATTGTTATAATTTTTCAAGACAAAAAAAAAACTATTTTAATGTCGAACATGTTGGATCCAATTCAAGAGCACCAGGGTTCTTGTGTAAAAAGAATTGAAGTATGTTTTAAACTTATTATGTTATATTAATTTTTCACATAAATATGTGCCTATCTGTATCAATCCTGATTCGTAAAAATTAGAAGATCATTAAAGCCTGTCTTAATGTCGGCCTACATACTAGAGTCTGTTAATAAAACATATTCACCGATATACAAGCTGTCATATGTGATTCTATAAATCTGCAGTTTAGAATTCGACCACCACATGGTTTTCTTTTTCGGCAATATTCACTTTCATAGTCATAACACCCATGGTTACTTGTTAGGGAATAAGACTGACAGTTTTTTCTTACATGTTCTACCAGAGTTCATATCTACTTCATTTTCAACGTGGCCTTGAAGTAGTCCTGTTAATTGTACAAACGTTTCACCTGAAAGCAATGAAGTCATTTTTAGGAGAATGTTTTCACGTATACAGAAATGTCTCTTTTGTTAATTATGAAATTCGCATTGTTAATGTAATAATATTTAAGTGACTATTTTTTTTTATATACAGTACCTACTACTTTTAAGTTTTCATTATATACACATAAGTGTTACAAATAATTAAGAATATTTGATTATTATTTTACCTTCAACCTGTTTATTTGGATCACATCTATACAGAGATGATGGAGCAATCGACATAAGAGTTCGAATAGTATAAAAATCAGCTCTCTCCTCATACTGTTTTCTAGCTGATAAAGCGGCTTGAGTATAATTACCTGAAAGTACCTTTGAACAATAAGTTGACACACTAACATTAAGCTAAATAATAGTATTAGTTTTTGGTTTGTTGGATTTTAGGTCGGGGAATAAACAACTATTTGATTTTTGCTAACATTTCGGATATTTATTTCTTCTTCTTCAGGGCTTAATCAAGGTTGTTATTATTGTCATATAAGGTGGTAAGTTACGAATATTGACAGTTCTATCTATACAAAATACATATGTAACAAATGTAACAAGACAAAAACAAAGAACTACAAGACAACATGCTTTAAAAATTACTATAGTAATTCTTGAAACGTTGGCAAAAATCAGATAGTTGTTGTTTATTGTCGAACCTAAAAATCCAACAAACCAAAAACTAATAAAAAAGAAGGCCGCCTAATTCCCCACAGATCTGTTTTCTAATGAGGTACTTTGGACTTTTTTCATATGATACCCAATTCATTTCATCCAAATCAGCCTGATAGTTTTTGCACAATAATTTGGCATTCTTGTCGTTTGAGCATAAAACGCTCAATTTTTTCCAAATTTTGTAGAACCGTCACAAAAGCCTTGAACAACCTGATTTTTTTTATGTATAAAAAAACGTTCAAATTTCGAACCTTTTTTGAAAATTTAAAATCTGAAGGTTCTAATAAAGGGAATTTAAATTTTCAAAAAAGGTTCACAAGTTTGAACGCTCTCTTATACGTAACGCTTTCAGGTTGCTTAAGGCTTTTATTTACGGCTCTATAAAGTTTGGCAAAATCGCGTTTCTTTTTTCACAAAGGACAGAATTGCAAAATTGTACAAAAACTATAAACTGTTTTACACATATCAATTTATTGCACAATAAATTGTAGAATTTATTTTCCAATAAATTGTCCAATTTTAGTAACCGTTTACACATTAAAGGGGGGGCAAAAATTTTTTTTTTCCAAATTTTTTTTTTTTTTTTTTTTTTTTTCGTTGTTTTTTGGCCCTTTTTCCCCCTTTTTTTTTTTTTTTTTTTTTGTTGGTGTTTTGTCTTTTCCCCCCTTTTTTTTTTTTTTCCCTTCTATTTATTTTTTTTTTTCCTTTTTTGGTTTACCCTCACAATCCCACATGTTGCCCAAACCCCCCCCCCCCCCCCCCCCCCCCCCCCCCCCCCCTTTTTTTTTTTTTTTTTTTTTTTTTTTTTTTTTTTTTTTTTTTTTTTTTTTTCCTTTTTTTTTCTCTTCTTTTCCTTTCCCACAAAAACAATTACAAAAAAAAAAAAAAAAAAAAAAAAAAAAAAAAAAAATAGGTTAAATTTTCCTTTTTTTGTTTCCTCTCCCCCCTTTTTTTTTTCTTCCCCTTTTTCTCCTTTCCCCCTCCTCCCCCCCCCCCCCCCCCCCCCCTCCCCCCCCCCCCTTTCTCTTCCCTCCTTTCCCCTCTTCTTCTCCTTTCCTCTTTTTTTTTTTTTTTTTTTTTTTTTTTTTTTTTTTTTTCCTTCCCCCTTTTTTTTTTCTTTTTTCTTTTTTTTTTTTTTTTTTTTTTTTTTTTTTTTTTTTTTCTTTTTTTTCCCCATTTTTTTCTCCCCTCTCCCCTGCGGCTGCTTGGGGGCTGTTCCTCTCTGTTCGCGCCGCTCCCCTCCCCCCCCTCCCCCCTTCCCCTTCCGTTGGGGTGTTTGGTTGTTGCCCTTCTGGGCCTTCCCCCCTTTCTTCCCCCTTTTTTCCCCCCCTCCCCCTCCCCCCCCCCCCCCCCCCCCCCCCCCCCCTCCCTTTTCCCCTTCCTCCCTCTCTTTTCTCTCCTTTTCTTCCCCCCTCTTTTTCTCCTCTCCCCGTTCCCCCCTCTCCTTTTTTTTTCTTTTTCTTGGGGTTGCTGCTGCTTCTCTTCCCTTCCCCCCTTTCTTTTTTTTTTTTTTTGTTGGGCCCCCCCCCCCCCCCTCTTCCCCCCCCCCCCCCCCCCCCCCCCCCTTCCTCCCCCTTCCTCCCCCCCCCCCCCCGCCCCGGCTCGCCTCTTCCCCCCCCCCCCTTCTCCCTATTCCAAAATTTCCCTTCCCCCCTCCCCCTTTTTTTTTTTCTCCCTCCCTCTCTCCCCCCCCCCCCCCTTCTGCTTTCTGCCTTCCCCCCCCCCGGCCCCCCGCCCCCCTCCCCCCCCCCCACCAAAAATCCCCGCGGGGGCGGGCGTCCCTCTCCGGG
>JAPWTK010000195.1:682500-821131 GCA_029963805.1 Aromia moschata
TGTAACTTGAACGGAAAGTTTATAATCAACCAATTGTATTGCAATATCTAATTTCTAGAGCATATAATAAAAAGAAATACTAGACTTGTATATGAAGAAATGCTAGACTAAAAGAGAAAAGAGTGGTAACGTTTGTAATTAATATTATTTTAGCATATTAGCCATAAACAACAAAAACAGAAAATTTGAACTTTAATCTCGACTGGTAAATAAATATAATTAACAATTAATAGAAATAAAAATATTTCTATTAATTGTTTTATTTATTAGTAGTAGTATTCATTTTTACTTGACGAATTCTTAACAAATAAATGATCTTTTTTTGCAAGAATATTATATTTGTAGGTTAGAATAGAAATGTTAAACATTTTACTTTTTTTAGTATTAACTTATGGTAGGTTCATGCAGAGAATGTTTAGTAATAAGAATAAGAATAGTAATAAGCATAAAAGTTAAACCTTCGTTTTATAATGACCCAGTTCATGCAGTAAACATAATTTTTAGTAATAATTTTAAAAATAAGGATTTGCTGCATGAACTGGGTCATTATAAAACGAAGGTTTAACTTTTATGCTTATTACTATTCTTATTCTTATTACTAAACATTTCTGCATGAACCCACCATTATTTAGTTATTTAGCTATGCATAATAAATTTTGATTCGTGCAAGCAAAATTTAACATCTGTGTTGTATTCTAAGTGCCATAATATGTTCTACATATAAATCTAATGAGAATGTATTCTCTTGCCTGTTTTTTTATATACGTTTTGTTTAGTTTCATGAATTCCCGCATCCTGATGAATACTACATTTACTTACTTGTGGCTTGTGGATTACATAAAATTTAAGGTGTTGATATGGTTTATGCTTAATAAATATAAAAATCGTCTGGACAGTTCCAAAGATACAAGCAGCAAGAAATTGAATATTTATGAAATATACTGTAAAGAATGTGCAAAAATGGTTTAGAATAAACAAAAGGATTAACGGATTTTAAGAATATGATTTTCTTAAAATACAGACGAACAGAGAGACCTCTTGCTGTAAATAAGGCTTTTAAATTGTTACACATGAGTTAAAACAATTTACATTAATTTTAGGTGACCGAATATATGTACATATAGCAAATATTTTGTTGTTAGATTGGGTACCAAAATTCATTACAATACATAAAATTTCTTTTTAATAAGAGTTATATGAGCAATTTAATGATACTATTTGCACGTCATATTGCATTTATATCTCAGTATTACAATATCTATAACGTAAAGTAATATACTATCAGGAATATAGCATTTCTTTGAGGGGCAGCTGCTCCCCCCTAGAAGAAAAAATAAAGTATCTTCACATCCCATCCCACCACACCGACAGACAAATCAACTAAGTATCAGTTCGAAAAAAACTAGAACATGTTATAAATATTGACTAATAGCAAATTAATCTAAGGCCATCAGTCGTTACCAACATAATCTTAAGCGCTCCCAGGGCGCCATTTGCCATGGCTTATATGAGCAATTTAATGATACTATTTGCACGACATATTGCATTTATATCTCAATATTACAATATCTATAACGTAAAGTAATATACTATCAGGAATATAGCATTTCTTTTCAAGGGCATATCTTTCTAGGGGCAGCTGCCCCTCCTTAGAAGAAAAAATAAAGAATCTTCGCATCCCGTCCCACAACACCGACAGAAATATCAACTAAGTATCAGTTCGAAAAAAACTAGAACATGTAATTTCAATAGTGTTGAGTTTTATTTCGTGCTTCATTTACCTCCCCCCCCCTTCAAAACAAATGAGTTGCCACCCTCTACTTGAGCTCCTCAATATGCCCTTGTTTCTCGTTATCCTTTACAACTACCTTTACACTAATTCTTCCTATCTTATAACTAAACCTTCTTACCTCGTTCTTCTAACCTCTGTGCCATATAAGCAAATTGCATCATTATGTAACCTTTTAATTCAGTGATTGCAATAATGTTGTAGATATGGTAAATTAGTTGTTGCGGTGGTTGATCATTGTATTTACAATAATAGTTACTATCTGCCAGAATCTATAAAAATGAAGAGTAAGTACTTAAAAATGATTTTATTTGCATAACATGTGAATATAACAATAACACTGTAAGGTAGGGTTGCCACCAGTCCTCTTTTTTGGAGTTTGTGTCCTTTTTTTTTAAAACAATGATTACACTAACTATTACAGGTTGCCACTGACAACATCCCTCCCCAATTCGTTTTCAAAAACTTTATATAGTTATTGTCAAATGTGAATATGAAACCACTATAGAAGGGACAATCAAAATTTTCAGGGATGGGTCAAAGAAGAAAGAATGAGAAGGTTGTAGGATATACAGGTATGTACTTGAGAAGCCTGCAACTCGGATATGCATGGGCTATAGATAAACATGTCAACACACTACAAAGCGAACTGGCAGTAATAACCATTCCTGCTAAAGAGATCACCCACAGGCAGGTAGTGGGCAAAATGATTAAAATCTACACAGATACTAGACAGTCGCTACTGGCCTTACAGAATTACAAAATAACGATGGGGCAACAAAAGAATGTCATCAGAATATGCAGACGTGGTTGTCACAAACATTTCTGTTTATTAGGTAAAGAACCACGTGCGGTGCAGAGGCGCCAAGGAAGCTGATAGGTTGCTGAGGAAGTATCCTGCCGAATCATTTTGGGGCTGGACCCTCCTAGTTCGCTACCTATCACATAACTGACTCAAATTAGAGAAAACACCCATGTGAAATTTAATGAACTATGGGATGAAATAAGCAGCTGCCAACTTTCTAGGGAGCTCTTAGGTACCCCAGCAAAGAAGTGGCAATGGCTACGTCTAATGATGACTAGGAAGAACCCAACGTTTCCCGCTTTCAGAATTCAGAACAATGATTAGGACAAACAAGAAACAGTTTAAAGGCTGTGAAAACAAATAAAAACTATTTTTGGAAGATCTTTAATATTGTTGATGACCTTTGTTTAGGGGGGCTTTTGTAGTGTATATAACATCTATATAGTGGATATGGAAATAAGTAGCACCGTAACAAAGACTAAGTAGTACTAATTTTAGTTTAATCGATTAAGTAATTGCTAGGAATTGATTGAATAATTTTCTGGATACTATTTTTTCTGTCCAAAAAATATATTATGATAATAATATTGTATAAAATATAAAAAGTAAGATGATTTCTTAAGCACATCAAAGAATAAAATATGTAATATATTTTGTACATCAAACCTATAATTTGACTGCCTACCATACTCCCCCAACCCATATGTCCCGCTTCTTGGTGCTGGAAACTTGACGGTCCTATATATTTATATTATATACAGTTTACCTTGGAATGAGTTTAGTAAGTTTAATTCTTTAAAAAAGTAAGACATTTATTTGGGTTATGCGTTATTGTTATGATTTAGATTTACCTCTAGTACATCTTTCATCAGGACATCCTTTGAACTCGTTAAATAAATGCCAGTTGGAAAGGTCATTTTTAACATATTTAATATCGTTTTGTTGATATTATTTTTTGAGTCATACAATATATCATCAATGAGATGTGAAATCCTTAGTTCTTGAAAATATCCTGACTCCACTGATTCTTCTTTCTTCAAATTACTCAACTGAATTCGTCTAAATTTGTCATACATGTCATGAATAACTCTAACATCTGAGAATATGAATAAGAATGGACGTGTGCTCTGAATAACTTGAAGCCCATACAAAATATCATCAGGTACCTGATAAACAAAAATATAAATACAGTAGAAGTAAGTTACGGTACTATTTACATAGGCATATATTAATGCTGCATTGTTATGTCAAAATTAGGTGAATTTACCTGCATACATCTTAGGTCCTGGGTTGTATTTATTTAAGCAGGTCACCAAGAGGGGACCTGAATTGTATGCAGGTAAATACATACGTATACACGCACATTCAAACTGCGCACTATTAAAAAAAAAAATCGCACCCCAATATGAGAGTTTTCTGTTCAAACTGTTCAAATCTGTTTAAGTATGAATCAAATAAAAATTCATGTAAAATTCGTGTAAAAACTTTTTTTTATTTCTCTATTCGATGAAAATTAAGAGATATAGAATGGTGACAATTTTGAGTGATTAATGGTGGGTTCATGCAGATATTTTTAGTAATAAGAATAAGAATAGTAATAAGAATAAATGTTAAACCTTCGTTTTATAATGACCCAGTTCATGCAGTAAATATAATTTTTAGTAATAATTTTAAAAATAAGGATTTACTGCATGAACTGGGTCATTATAAAACGAAGGTTTAACTTTTTATTCTTATTACTATTCTTATTCTTATTACTAAAAATATCTGCATGAACCCACCATAACTCTGTACATACATAATATGTAAATATGTGTCAAGTTTGAAGTTACTCCACAATATAGTGTTCCGATTTTTAAAAATTCTAAATCATCAAATATTTTTTTTGACATTTTATTTTAAGTTAAATCAGTAAATAAGTGAATTATGCATTGATATAAAATAACATACTAACAAATAACAGGTTTAAAAAAGCCTTTGAAAAAATACTTGATCATTATTGGTTTCTGTTAATACAGTGTGGAACAGCCAAATGGAATAAATTCAGTAGCTCCATTATTATGCATTTTTTTTATAAAATTTTGAGATACGTCAATTTCTAATTCTAAAATGACATCTTGCGACGTAAAAATATAATCCCTAAATTCAACCCCCTTCAAGTGACAGCTACAACCCCTAAATTTTCAAATTGTAAGTAGGGGCTTGTGATACTTCATTTGAAAGGTCGTTTCATTCTCTATTCAAAAATGCTATGGTTTTAAATTTTATTTCAGAAATTAACAAAAAAAAAGAGAAGTTTCTCCAACGTAGGAAATTCGTTACATTAAAATACAACGTTTATAAGTATAGTCCAGTAAAGTTAAACATGAAAAGGGGGTCGTGCTTGCAAAAGGTCCGGTCGTTTTGAATTTTTTATATGTTGTTAGGACCTAAACCAATATTAAAAAACCAGATTTGCAATTTCCAAAGTACTGTGCGAGCGGCGGTGTACCCAAAAAACCATGAAATTTTCGGACTATTTTCAGTTTTTGCTCAATATCTCAGTGAAGGAAGGGTCTGACCGGTATAGTCACTCTACATACTTTTAAAGTAGACTAAATTTTCTACAATTTGAGACAAGGGCGAGCTCTATACAGCCATTGGATCCCAAGATACAGTTCTTCGAAAATAGGTAATTTTTTTCAAAAAGTGAATTTTTTTCGAAATGGTCACTTATTTTGTGAAATATCTTCTAAAATACGCATCCCACGTCAAATATTATCCAAAATTAAGTTGTAGTAAATTTCATTAGCTTTCATTTGAGACTGGTACCTGTAGGCCCAGCGGTTCTCTCAAAAACGGCAGATAACCAAAAACAGTCATAAGTAAGGAAGAGCACAGTTCGAGCACTTTTGGCGCGTTACACCACCTACGTCTGTAACCACTTTGGGAATAACGTCTCCATCGTTTTTGACGGCTACCCCGAAGATGCTACCAAAAAAAAAAAAAAAACACCAAAACAGCGGAACGACTCCGGCGCTACGCAGCTCATTCTAGCTACGAATTGACGTTCGATGAATCCACAGTAATTCAAATTGCTCAAGAACATGTATTAGACAATGAGAACAACGAGATACGCCTAATCAGTCTTCTTTGTGATTCCTTTCAGAAAGAGGGAGTAGAAGTGGCTGTCGCTGATGAAGATGCGGATCGAGAGATCGTCATGACGGCGCTTTCAAAAAGAGCAGTAGCCGATCGGGTCGTAATAGTGGGAGAAGACGTCGACCTGCTCGTTCTTCTCAATGGTTTAGGCGCTGAAGAGGCAAACGTCTACCTTCAGAAGAGCACGAAGGGCGAAGCTGGTTGCTGTCACTACTCTACGACCTCCTACAACCACCAGGACTCCCAGCGATCACCAGGGACGGTACTATTCACCCACGCGTTTACCGGGTGCGATACCACCTCAGCACCGTTTGGCCAAGGAAAGACCAAAATCACCACACTCCTGAGCAACAGTGAACCACTTGCTGAGCAAGTGGAGGTCTTCCTTCAGCTAGACTCCACCCCACAAGCCGTGAGAGAAGCAGGCGTCAAGTTCTTTGTGGCTCTATATGGGGCTGACATCGCGAGGGATACTTTGGATTTCCTGAGGTATTCAAATATTTCCTGAGTTTGTCACTTCAACGAGCATAAACTTCGCCGGTTTGCCACCGGCGGAAGATGCCGCAGGCCAGCATGCAGAAAGGTGCTAAGTGCAAAGTGCAGAAGTGGCGGGGATTCAACTTGAATCCCACTGATTGGGGGTGGAAACTGTCTTCTCAGGGACTCACCCCCATCCCCACCACCATGGATCCCGCACCTCCTGCCCTTCTGCGAAAAATTTCATGTGAATGCACGAAAGGGTGCTCTGGGAGCTGCTCATGCAGAAAGGCTGGGCTCCACTGCTCAGTCCTCTGTCAGTCATGCGGTGACAAATTGTACATTAACGTCCCGGATGTGGAGCTGACATGCTCGGACAATGAAGATGACCCGACTACAGACTGGGACCTCTGAGAACTCTCCCAGCGTCCATCACAGCAATCGAGACACCATCTTCGTGCGAGCCTAAGCCCGAGCCATCGAAGATAAAAAGAAAGGCATCATTTGGCAACCAAAACACAATACCTACATGATTTATATTAGTTTTCTTTTTTGTGTAAATGTAATTTGACCTTATAGTAGGTACCATGATGTTTGTACAATCATTTTAGTATGTAGGTATATAAAACAATGTTTGATGATGACGTTATTCCTGATAGGTATATTGTCTTTTTCTTTTCTCATCTAATTTTTAAACAATAACAAAAATAAATAAATTTTAACTGTTTGATAAATAAAGCCATAAAAAGACGTGAGAACAGTTTATTTGCATTTCCCCCAAAACCTACTTATGACTGTTTTTGGTTATCTGCCGTTTTTGAGAGAACCACTGGGCCTACAGGTACCAGTCTGGTCTCAAATGAAAGCTAATTAAATTTACTACAACTTAATTTTGGATAATATTTGACGTGGGATGCGTATTTTAGAAGACATTTCACAAAATAAGTGACCATTTCGAAAAAATTTCACTTTTTGAAAAAAATGACCTATTTTCGAAGAACTGTATCTTGGGATCCAATCGCTGTCTAGAGCTCGCCCTGGTCTCAAATTGTAGAAAATTTAGTCTACTTTAAAAGTTTGTAGAGTGACTATACCGGTCAGACCCTTCCTTCACTGAGATATTGAGCAAAAACTGAAAAAAGTCCGAAAATTTCATGGTTTTTTTGGGTACACCGCCGCTCGCACAGCACTTTGGAAATTGCAAATCTGGTTTTTTAATATTGGTTTAGGTCCTAACAACATATAAAAAATTCAGAACGACCGGACCTTTTGCAAGCACGGATGTACATCTTGACTGGAGTAGTAACACTATTTGTCAATTTTAGGTTCTGAAATGTTAATAATAACGAAAAATAAATTTCTGTAATTGCCGACATTCCCTACTATAAGATAAAAACTTACTAATAAATACGTACAATTTTTGGTTAACAATCGAACGACAAAAACGAGCAAGCAGCAAAAAAACAAACCTGAAATTTAAGAAGTTGGCCATTATCAGCTTTAGTGAAATTACCTAGAAACGTGCTTGTCATTGTAACAGTAGTTAACAGTTATCAGGGTTAAACTTTTTGCTTTAGTTTTCGTGCTGCAATTCAACGAGATGGTTTACCTAACAGAAATGCATGATAACGATTCTGCAGATGATTGGTTACGGAGACAGAACACGAACTCAGGCCAAAGTTGTTCGCCTATTTCAAGAAAAATATCCGGAGTTGCCGCCGATATCTCAAGGTACCGTAAATAAAATAGAGAAGCAGTTTCGGGAACGTGGACATGTACGGCAGCTAAAGAAAAATCCTCCCAATAAACGCAATGATGATCAGAAATTGGATGTAATGCTTATGCTTGAAGAAAATCCAAATACGTCGAGTCATCAAACAGCTTTACCATTAAATCTTAGCCATTCCTCGATTTTCCGCGTATTGACAGAAAATCAGAGGCACCCATATAAACTAATGAGCTCGCGGAAGACGATTTTGATAGACGAATTCTTTTTTGTGAACAAATGATGCAAATGATAGATGACAATACTTTACAAATAGAAAATGTTTTATTTTCGGATGAATTTACATTTACACTTCGCGGCCATGTTAATCGCCAAAACGTCATTACTAGTCGAGAGAAAATACTCACTGGATGAGGGAACTACACACGCAAAACCCTGCGAAAGTTACTGTTTGGGCAGGAATAATTGGAGAAAATATCATTAGTCCCTTCTTCATTGACGGTAAATTGAATGGAGAAACTTATTTAGCGCTGCTCCAAAATAATGTACCGACGATGGCAAACTGGTATCCAGCTGAAGGAATACCACAACTTCCCGGTAATGCAATATGGTTCCAGCAGGATGGTGCACCAGCACATTACGAAGTCAATGTCCGGCAATATCTCCACACAATCTTTCCAAATCGCTGGATAGGGAGACGTGGTTCTGTAGAATGGCCTGCACGATCACCTGATCTCACGCCGTTAGACTTCTTCCTATGAGGATATGTAAAAAGTATGGTCTACAAAACCAAACCCGACGATTTAGCTGACTTAAGATGAAGAATAACACTTGCAAATAGGTCGATTACCCCGCAGATGTTAACTAACGTTAGAAGACATTTCTATTTACGTCTAGGATGCTGCCAAGATGCTGGAGGCATTCATTTTGAACATCTGCTGCATTAATAATGATTTGTTTTTTATTTTAATGTAACGAATTTCCTACGTTGGAGAAACTTTTTCTTGTTAATTTCTGCAATAAAATTTAAAACCATAGCAGTTTTGAATAGAGAATGAAAAGACCTTTCAAATGAAGTAGGTATTACAAGCCCCTACTTGCAATTTGAAAATTTAGGGGTTGTAGCTGTCACCTGAAGGGGGGTCACAAGATGTAATTTTAGAATTAGAAATTGACGTGTCTCAGAATTTTCTAAAAAAAAATGCATAATGGAGCTACTCAATTTTTTTCATTTGGCTGTTCCACACTGTATACATACATCAAAGGTCAAAGTACATTTTTAAATTTTTGTGATTTTATTACAAATCAATGAATGTATGAGCTGTCAAAAAATACTTATGTTTGAAAAAAAAAACACTTACTACTTAGTTAAAAGTAAGATATTCAGATACTCTTAAGACCCACCGCACACGACAGACAGTCGGTCAGCGACTATTTTGTTGGAAGACACCGCAGACCGACCGACAGTAGGTGAGAAATTGGAGATAACTCGCACACGTATAGAATTTCCATTCTAAATTGAAAATAGGTACTTATACGCGGTAGGATAAGGATATATCAGTTCAGTCAGTATCGTACTCCACGTTGACTTGACGAGGCCTGTCACGTGCGAAGTGGGCGGAATCTACACTCCATTGGCCATTGTCGCTACTCTGGTAGGGGGAAATATGCCACCAGACAATCGACCCAGTTGATTACGTTGGCGGTAAAACACGGGTTATAACCACGCTATCTTTGACCGACTGCATACAAAAAAACGTTGTTTTGATGTCTTATATTCTGTGCGCCTACAATAACGGCGAAGTGGGTTTTTAAAAGGTTTAAATTATACAAACTTTTATTTTATTTGCGTCATAATTCAATCATTAAAAAATCGATATTTTTAATCAACACCTCTTTCATAAACATGGCTTTCTGGAGGCCTTTCGAAACGGATGAAAATAACGTAGCTTCAGATATAGCCAGCGAAAATGTCGAAACGGTCGAGTACGATGAATTTAAAAATAAAGACTTATATTATCAAAGTCAGCGTATTATTTTAAACATATATGAATGCCTAAAAGCGACGTTAATTACTTATTATTACCTATCCCTAAAAGTTATTATTCAAGCATGCCCATGGAATCATAAAGTTGCACCGCTTTTTTTGTTCCCCAGGCGTATTTATCATTTTCAATTCAGAATAGATGGACTATACAGGTAGTCGGTGGCGAGTTTAGAGAGACCATGGACGGGGGCGATGCATGTGCAAAGATTAATCTAGGTTGTAATATTACTAAAACGTAGAAAAAGAATAAATATTATTTTTTTAGGATGTTTTACATATTTACCCACTTACTAGTCAAAGTTTATTGAAATGAAAGTCATACTTATATACTATTTGATGATCTTGTATCCAACACCAGATTGTGACTATGTGGTACGCTACTCACCACGCATTGTATTTCGCCCGGCGATTGTGATTATTTGTTTAGAAATTGTCCGAACAGACACAAATACGCGTGCGCGCAATAAAAATTGCTGCAACTTTTATTTGAAACATTTTTTTCCTTAAATTTACAATAACGAAGTTATAAAAGGAACTGCCTTAGGTGGGACACGCTGTATATTTTTTGCATCCTTACAATTTCAGTTTTTTTTTTTAAGTTAAAGTGTTCTAAATATACTTTAATGTTTAATACCAGATTTGATAGATACATAGGTACATACCAAAATGGCATGGACAGGTATTTTTAAATTTTAAAATTTTTAAAAACATTCTGAAATCTGTTTTCACTTGAATTTCAAGATAAATTTTGATTTCCCATATGGTGCGTACTTACTTACACATTGTATGTATGTATTCTTACCATAAATTGGCTAACAATATTTAATCTCTGAATAATTGTTCAGACAAATTTTATAATTCTGCATGATAACGAGCGATCAAAAAAAAAATGCCATCAAAGTTGGCCGCGCAAAAAATACGTATTTCTGTCCTATCTTAAATTTATAACCTTATTTAATTTTAAAAGCTGTTACATTATATGACAGATATTTTTTATTCTAGAAGACTAGAACTAAGGAGGCGAATGGTGGGTTCATGCAGAAATTTTTAGTAATAAGAATAAGAATAGTAATAAGCATAAAAGTTAAACCTTCGTTTTATAATGACCCAGTTCATGCAGTAAACATAATTTTTAGTAATAATTTTAAAAATAAGGATTTGCTGCATGAACTGGGTCATTATAAAACGAAGGTTATTCTTATTACTAAAAATTTCTGCATGAACCCACCAGAAGTCGTTCGGTGTCATGGTCTCATATCTGTATGCGCCTCCAGTCCAGAAGCTGCTGTAAGCAATGCTGTGCTCGACATCACGTGATCTGCGAGAGTCACGTGATGAGCAGCGGACGATATGTGACATTATGAATGTATGCTGTCAATGTGTGTGCTTACATGCTGTTTGGCTTTAATAAAAATAGAATCCGATGTTAAATAAATATGGTTCGAAAGTGCTGTGTTGCATTGTGTGATACAAGAAGCGTTCGAAGTCTCAGAATAACCGGACATTGTTTCAAATTACTGATACGCACACGGATTAGTAAAGAACTGCACTGCTTACAGCGTCTCTGGAGGTGGACATATTCGAGCCCCTCACGTTATACAGAGAAAATTCGCAGCTCTGTCTCCTTAGTTTGAGTCTTCTTATATTTATTTTACAATTGTGATAGCCACTTGTCAAAAGTTTGACAACAACAAAGTTTCGCTTAGAGCTTCGACATACCATTTCCATCTGTCTCGTTCATAGCCAGATTTGATGACGTTTTTTTTGAATGGCTATACAGTTTGTGTAAAGGCAACATCGGCCAGTTTTGAAAAAGGACAAACAAAGTGAGACGACAGATACCGCATACGCATCGACGGTAGTGGGAAAATAAGACCAGTCCACTCACCACCTGCCGCTAGACAGAGCGAGAAGTGTAGTTGAAGTAAACAGTATTCTTGTTAAAAATGTTATTAAAATGGTTTATTCACGCGAAGAAATACATATGTATATCAGAATGTCGTATAGCATGGCATCATAACGGCAATTCTAAACGTAAATTAAAAGATTCATTTGCTAACATGTGTTCCCAAATAGGCCAACACTTTCTAAAAACACTAGGTATCCAAAATATTACGCATAATCTTATTAGTACAGCATTTTGGCTCGGCGCGGCAGGCGATTAGCCGTGCTGTGAGGAAGAAGGGGTTCAGGTTCATACGTATTAACTCGTACTGATTAGGTAAGTGGTGAAGAGCTGGTCTTATTTTCCCACTACCTTCGATGCGTAATGATGGTTGCGTCTTACATGTCGTTTCATATGTATTTGTCCTTTTTCATAACCGGCCGATGTTGGCTTAACGCACACACTGTATATACATACATATACAGTTTGTGTAAAGGCAACATCGGCCAGTTTTGAAAAAGGACAAACAAAGTGAGACGACAGATACGTCATACGCATCGAAGGTAGTGGGAAAATAAGACCGGTCCACTCACCACCTGCCGCTAGGCAGAGAGAGCAGTGTAGTTGAAGTAAACAGTATTCTTGTTAAAAAATTTATTAAAACGGTTTATTCGCGCGAGGAAATATATCAGAATGTCGTATAGCATGGCATCAAAACGGCAATTCTGAACGTAAATTACAAGATTCATTTGCTAACATGTGTTTCCAAATAGGCCAACACATTCTAAAAACACTAGGTATCCAAAATATTACGCATAATCTTATTAGTACAGCGAGGTCAGCGAGACATTTTGGCTCGGCGCGGCGGGCAATTAGCCGTGCTGTGTGGAAGAAGGGTTCGGGTTCGGATGCCTTCGGTCACAGGTGAAAGAGTACTTGGCCGCTACTCTGGTTTCGGTGTCGAACGTGTGCCTGAATTTTGTTTTACAATAAGTATTTAGAAATCATAAGAGATCAGATTACTTAGTTATTTGTAGTTTATTTTATGCTATTGTGCTTACCAATGGATGTTCACGTGTGCATTACAACAAAATTTTAAACTGAAATAATATTATCCCCTCTCTTCGAATACACTTACGTCTTGACTCGTACTGTTTAGTGGTAGGTGGTGAAGGGCCGGTGTTATTTTCCCACTACCTTCGATGCGTAATGATGGTTGCATCTCACATGTCGTTTCACATATATTTGTCCTTTTTCACAACCGGCCGATGTTGGCTTAACACACACTGTATACCTACAGTGACTGCATGCAATTTTACTGGTATTTACAGAGATGCAAAGCCAAGCTTATCACAACTTGACATCGGAAGACTTGATTACTCTCAAGAGGTCAAGTTTTTATAATTTTAGGGAATTCCACAATTTTAACGATTATGTACTTACTACAAAATTGTTTTCCTGTTATTAATTTGAAATACATACAAATTTAATACAATATTTAAATAGTACTGGAGATGTAGTCTATTCGACGTCAAAGAATTTGTGCTGAATAGAGTTGAAAGACCTCTTAAATAAAACGAAGATTATGAAAAATAAAACAAGTGAATAGGTATTACAACATTGGCTATAAAAGCTTTTTCGAAAAAAAAATATATACTGCCTCATGTTAGTTCGCATTTTTTTAAAAATTTGGTAACAACTCTTTAAATACATGTAAAATACTAAAATGCTGAAATTGAGTATCAAAAAGCTTCTTCCTCAATTTACTTTTTTTAAGTCCTCAAATGAGAGGAACCTCTTATGTTTAATAACTAATAAAAATCTTGTAGGTGTTCATTTGAAATCGGTGGAAGACATTGTAATTCTCTTTACGGCTTTATTTCAACATTTAACATATAAATCATTTAAAATAATGGTGGAGCAGTTTCAAACTTCTAACAGTAATCAAAATAGCATTTTTATTTACCTGTTGTATTCGTTGATCAAAATCATTGAAGTGTTTTATCAATACTAATCCTGGATCGTTAGTATTATTTTGTCCTTTTGTTGAGGGATCCAAAACAAACTTCCAAAGTTTGTCTTCCAAAACTAAAAAGTCCCATCTTAGTTGATCGACGAGCAATGGTTCATAACAGTGTACTGTTAAGATCACGTTAAATATCAGTAAAATGCTATGGAAAAAATTCATTGTTAATCAATGAACACTGAGTGTCACTTCTTAGCCTATATACATATGTATTACACTATTTAAAAAAATGACTAATATTCACTGGTATATTTTTCATATTAAACTTAGAGAACCAGACGGGTAAAAGTTTGATAATACAATAATTTAAATGTAATTTTGTAATAATTTATCCTTCTACCAGTCTGTGAGGAATCTGAAATTTTCATTGGAGTTTATTAGTTTATGTCTATATATAATATGTCAAAACATTTATATCATCACAAGAATTATTACTATAATGTGCTAATCAAAATGTTGATAACCCTAAACAACAGTTCATATGTCTGTATTTATTCCTTTGATTTCAAAGTTCAGTTAATTGGACAACATATTAATAACTACATATATCTTAGTCAAGACTATCCATAATTAAAAATCGATACAACATACAGTGATGGGCAAAAGTGTGAATCAAATAAATATCTTTGAAATTAATAGATATTGGTGCGGAATTTTAAATGTGAAAAGTACTGTTAAAAAGCCATAACTTCAACTTAGCTTGAAATATACAGTGTTCCAAAAAATGGTGATGTATCAAAGTAAGGATTGGTCTGTATATTTTCACATTTTCTGATACTCTTTTTAACAAACTAGACCAATATTCCAGGTATAATTTAAAACCTACATATATCAAAACACGACAATTTTAGTGTGTACTACAGTGTAATGAACACGTGTATATGTATTTAAGGATATTTCAGAAAAGTGCATTGTGAGTATCAAATAAAATACAATCCTTTAATACCAATATATTTTTCAAGTGATAATGAATTTGAACCCGCATTTTGCTATATAAACTCTATAAAGTTTAAGGATACAAAGCTACAATGTATGTTTTATCTACTGTTAATTATATATTTTGATAAGGGATGACATAATAAAAGAAATATACTGAATACACTAAATACGTTGTGGAAATCCCATAATATTATTACAAAGAAATCTGTAATGCACTTAAAGATGTTTTATCTACACTGTGGCCCATTTACAACCAGAACACCTCCAATTTGAACCGTTTCGTTTTCAAAATGTAGGCCACAAAAAAACTTTATTTTTGACAGGACAAAAAAATCTCTTTATGGAGAAAGTCTACGATACGTTTCGAATAGCATATTCCGCACTTGGGAATTGTAGTACTAACTTTTCACCCATGTGGAATAAGGGCCATTCCATAACTTGTGGAATTCTACAACAAGTTATGGAATATACCATTCCAAATATGATGTAGACTATACTTTCTAATTTCCAAGTTTATTAAAAATTTCCACCAACAAAAAGTTTGTTGAAAAAAAAAGCGGCTGAGGTTCCACTGATAGGGCCAGAACCCACCTGTGGTTTGGTTTGGCCTATCGGACAGCCAGGAGTGCCATAAAGGATATATTTCTTCCTGGGTGGAAGTTCCCAGGTTGAGACAATCGCGGATGTTCATTGACGAACCATCCTGGGATAAGACAAAATATCTTATAAAACTGGGTAGAAACCAGCTGAGGTCGACAGAGGTACTGTTCACAGGACACTGTCCACTCATGCGACATATCACCACAATTGGGGTGAAAAATGTACCGATTGTAGGAGGTGTGGAGAGGAGGAAACCCCCTTCCACATATTATGCGAATGCCCAATACTGGCAGCTATTAGGCATTCAAACTTTGGGGCTACAACAATGGAACCAAAAGAAGTAACAGACGCTCCATTAGAAACTGTCCTTAAATTCTTGAAGGAAACAGGACTAATTGAATGCCTAGCCTGTGGGGGCGCAATAAGCATCGGCTTAGGTGCACAGGGCATGGTAATAATCCCTAGAGTTCGGAAATTCCGGCTTACCGCATGTAAAACTGCATTTACCTATCCAGCGTTCCCACATGAGATCGGCCTACTACGGCGCAGACGTGAGTCCCGGGACATCGGGAAGGATCGATCAGTGTCGTGGGTATGCAGGGGTAAGAAATACATGCGTATATAATTTACAAGGCGCTTAAAAATACGGTTTATACTTTCATTATCACAGAGTTTAATAGTGTCGTGCCCTGCGTTGTAGCACAAATTTCCATTTTTAATTTCCAACTTTAATAATCAAATAATTACTTATACCACTACATTTATACTCCTACCACTAAAGTTTACATACAAGCTGTAGCTTGGAGAGATAATTTTGAGAGAAATATGTAAACACATTCTTCTATTAAAAAAATCTGATATAATAATAAAATGATTAAATGATGATAAAAAAAAACAGTTATTTAAAAGTCTTCTACTGCACTAACAAGCAAAGTGACGGAACTGTCCCTCTCTGATTATCATAAAATTTTAAGAGGTTGTAGAGTACTTAGATTTAAGTGACACGTATTTTTAGCTGCTAATAAACGGTCTAAGAGGGCCAAATTGATCCTCAAAGTTACCCCCCAAAAACATATTTTCTGCTATATTTCTGGGACAAGAGTTATCGAGTTTGTTCAAAAAAGACATTGTTCCATCACATTAGCTCTACATATCGAATGGGACAAAAGTTAGTGCAGCGCCCGAGGGGTTGTTAAGAGGTGAAAAATATATGTATATTTTTTACCATCCACTCTACCTTACATTACCCTTGCAAATTTATTATTTCTCTTCATATCCGCATAAACTGCAATAAAAAATAAAAGTTACGTGTCTTTGGATTTTTTTTCTGACTATTCATTCTATGGCAAATACAGTAATTTACGTTTATCAAATGAAATGCTATATCGAAGTGAATTTAAACCAAAAACAATTTGTTATGGCCACTACGACCAGGATTACATGTGTTGTGATGTGTTACCATGTAAAAAAAACTTTTTGTGCCGAATAATATACGTATTTTGTTCCTGTGAATGGAGTTTTTAAATCAATATTTGCTTTAGCTTGGTATCTCAATCACATAAAATTATCAAAATACTCAAGAATTTGTGAAAATATTGGGGTTGTTATTTTTTGCGGAGGATTTAACTCATACAGAAAAATCTAACGAATAAGAACAAACATTTGCAGACCCAATAAGAATAAATATTATTGTTTCTCTGAATGCAAAAGTCTGTCGATCTGCTTATCTAGCAATTGATATGAATTATTGTGTAATAACAATAAGTGTTTTGCGTAAACATGGTCATGTTCCCGATATATAAGGATATGACCATCAGCATCGGTCATATCGAATAATAGCAAATTCCCAACTTTCAGGCATCGCTTATGTGGATACAAAAATTCGAAACGAATCACAATATATTTCCCGAAAGGTTACAACGTTCAGAACAAAAAGTCAAATTACAGGTGCCACAGATATCGCTCCAGAAAGCATAGCATTTGTTAGAAGTATACACAGTATACAAGTATACAAGTATTATTATCTGAATATGGTTTAGAAAATATTTATCATACCGACTAAAGTGGGTTTAATATAGAAACATATATCGGTCGAACAACACTGGCAGAACATGAATCTGGAAGGTAGGAGCTGTAGTTCAATCAGTTGCAGCAATCACACATAGTTACATCATTCAACCTACTATATCTGCATCTGGAAAGTTACTGTCGCCACTGTTGGTATGCTTGAAGGGTGAACTAGGACCATTGGTCGAATAAACCGTATTTGGTCAACCAAATGGGCCACAAAATACGGAAAACAAACAAAACAGTTAGTAAGAGAGTGGACTACTCACGTATATGCTCCTCGTGTCGACCAAAAGACACTTTGACACTTTTATTAATGGACTCCTGGTCAGGTCAACTTCCTGAAGATGTCGAAGATGCTGTGCCACTTCCTCAGGTAGTTACAGTTATGTTTCCGTTTTTGGAAACAATTTGTTCATCAAATTATCAGACACTATTGCTTTATCAGCATTTAATATCCAGCTATACCAACAAGACAACAATATACGTTTTCATAGGCTTAACATTTCTCCAGTTTTCCTGACCAAGGTATAAGAAGTTCTCTGAAAGGTCTCTGAAATTGCCGACAAAATCTTACGAATTCAAATTTCGACATGGGGTTGCTTTTTGGGGTGTGGACGGCGAACCCTTTAAGTCACAGCGTAGCGACTTCGGAGCATTAAAACCAACCCTATAGGCTACCTAAAATTAAAAACCACAAGTCAACTCGAATAGAATGCAATTGGCGCTAATCTAAAAAGTGTTATGCTAATTTTGACGAGCAGTTTAATGTTTAGTGTCATTAAAACACACTAGAGGGCGATAAAGCCCTACTGATCAAGATACATATAAGCACAGTATACTCTATACACTTAACATCCACATATCCGAACTCACGATATTTCCGAACTTTTTCTCACGATATTTCCGAACTTGTACTTCCACATAACCGAACTTGTTGCTGATTGGTTGACGACAAAAAACCGCGAAATTTGAAATGAGAAAAAAATGTAAACAGAATAATGCGATTGTTATCAAACATTTCGATTGTCACAGAATTCAGCAAAGAGGAAATCGCCCTCCCTCAGCAGCACACCTGAGACAAGAGTTCTTCTTTGTACAAACCAGTGAAAAACACTTCTTTCAAATGGCGTATTATAAGTACCGGTGCACTTTATTGTGTCAATCCGTCCACTCAATTTTCGTCGTTTTTTCAGTTTTTTCAAAGTAAATTTCTTTTTTTCCAAGAATTTCTGCCACTGACGATTTACAAATATTGTACATCTTACATAGATCAACATTTTTAACACCATTTTTTTGCGTGATTTACCAAATCCAGCTTTTGCTCCAAGGTTAGCCTCTTAGCAGGCTCTTTTCTCTGCAAATAAACAGTACAATAATGTTTGTTTTGTATCACGGTTTTCTTAAAAATACATATTTTCTCATCATTTTTCATTTCAGTTTTAAATTATTATAGGTTACGTCAACAAAATGTTCAATAAAACAAACCTTTACTTTGAATTACAAAATAATTACCTGCATCACTCTCTCCTTTGCACCTGACATTTTTTTGTTTAGAAAAACGTTCTTTTATTAACATGTACACATGTATGTATGTATTACATTTGCATAAAAACCTCGAAAAACAAAGAAAAGTACATACTAGAATGAGCCAGAAAAACCATTTGCGCATGCGCCAGCAGTTCGGTAATCCCGAGGTGACGAGAGTTCGGAAATGTGGAAGTCTGCGGAACGTAAAAGTTCGGAAATGTGGATGTTGAGTGTACTGATATAACCTCGTGTGATAAAACTACACTCGAACCCCTCTTATTTCACCTTCGCTTAATTCACATCCTCTCTTATTTCACCACGTTTCCCCCTAGTATTTCACGAAACCGTCCCGCTTAAGTCGCCGCCTGTAAAAGTTTTAGAACTACGTTTGGAAATTGGATTCTCGCATGAATATGTACAATTTTTATTGAAAAAAATGATTGTGTAATACATTTATTGATTTAAAATAGGTTAGGTGACTTTTAAAAATATTTAATCTTTAAAATATTCATTCAAGTGGAAAATTGAACTTTGTCACGCACGACTGGGTATACTTACATTGATTTTTTAGTTCCGTTGGCTCATTTTTCGTTATAACACGTGCTGTGGTATATCTCTAAATATTTCTTTTTGCAGCTAAAACACGAAAAAAGTTGAGGTTATGATCGCGCTAAATTTCGCGACTTAAGCCAGGTAATGATGCACGGATTTGGCGACTTAAGAGGGGTTCGAATGTATGACACCAAGACAATCGTTCTTCGATATTCGCCATCAAATACTTCACACTGATGAGATCTAATATGATCCTAATTCGAATATATGAGGAATTTTATTGCTTGATATTGGCTTTTATGGAATGAATCAGTTTTTCATCTTTCTCTACTGCCATAAGTCTAGTAATAGTTACTAATTTTTACAGTTCAACTTACCATTTCCTGGTGAGGTCCTTTCATGTCTTCAGCTTAATTTTTATGTGTTTAAACCTTTTCTTATGTTTACAAAATAGAGCTACATGCTATATTTGATATCAGAGTCACATCTTTTGTCTCATTAGTCTGCTACCGAAACCAAGAATGTCTAAGATGAAAACCAGCTTAAAATCACTATTTCGTATAGTAAGTATCCTTAATACGGAATCTGAAAATAACGGGTTTAATAAAATTCTTGAATATCCATACCTAATAATAAATTTTTATTCATTTGAATTCATGTTAATATTAATAACAGGTTTGTTCCAATTCAAGTTCAGAACCGTTCAGAACTTTACTGACTGCATTTTACCGTTCCAACAAGTCCATTTAAGAATTCATAAACTTATAGCTGTGTTCCAGGAATGAATGAACACTATGAACAGTTCCAAATTGGTTCTGAATCGTTTTTAAAGTTCTAGGATTTTACAAGAATTTTTTATTCTGCATCAGGTTAAAGTGCTAAATTATAAATAATATATATATTTATAATTACAAATAATATATATACAGTAAGCAACGAAAGTTATCATACACCCACTTTTTGAAGTTTGCTTAAATTCTAATAATTGTTGTATTACAGCATTAATTTTTTTTTGCTTCTGACAGGATTATAGCTTGTGATATTCTGCGTCTAATAAACCGAAGTTGAAGGCGGTATGTCGATTGTGTGAAAAGATATCGCTAGAAAAGTAAAATTTCAATGTTTTCAAAGAAACGTAAATAACTTCGAAAATAGTAAATCCCTTTCGAAGTTGTTGGACTCGTATTAAAGGGAAATCTTCAGTGTATCTATTTGACTAACTGAGTCATTTTGAAATAAATATCCTAGACATGAATAAAATCTAAAGTTGAACCAAAAATATCACGAAAATTCAAAAAAGCCCTGTACGCCACACATTACTCCAACAAAAAATTTAGGATTAATATCCCTCTAGATATATCTGTATTTTATTAAAATTTCAGGAACAGTGATTTTTACGAAAACGATACTAAGGATGGTAGAATTTTGAATTTTCGTGATATTTTTGGTTCAACTTTGATTTTATTCACGTCTAGGAAATTTTTTTTCAAAATGACTCAGTTAGTCAAATAGATACACTGAAGATTTCCCTTTAATACGAGTCCAACAACTTCGAAAGGGATTTACTATTTTCGAAGTTATTTACGTTTCTTTGAAAACATACTTTTTTAGCGATATCTTTTCACACAATCGACATACCGCCTTCAACTTCGGCTTATTAGACGCAGAATATTACAAGCTATAATCCTGTCAGAAGCAAAAAATCAATGCTGTAATACGAAAATTATAAGAATTTAAGCAAACTTCAAAAAAGTGGGTGTATGATAACTTTCGTTGCTTACTGTATATTTTGCGTTTTTACTTATTTGTTTTTGTTTAATAAATTAAATTAGTACTTAATGGAAGATAAAAGCGATTTACTTACCTTACAATCCTTCTATTTTTTCTATTTATTCTATAATACATTATAGAATAAAAGTCCCAAAAGTTCGCGTATGGATTCCAAGCACTTCTGAACTCCAGTGAATTTTCTGTTGGAACAAACCTAAATATCATACTTATATGCTTCAGTATCCTTTGTAATGATTCTTGCTTTTTAAATTGATTTTGGAATTGCATAAAAGAAAAGTTATGTATGTGTTTATAAACTTTTATTTCTAATTTTTCAAAACAGTAACACACTACCTATATTTAAATATGTGGCAACAATCATAGCTTTACAAAGTATGCCATGCTGTTGTCTCTTCAATATTTCATTGAACATTTCACTATGTCTGTAACCCTTTGTACCGTATAAAGTGGACTGTATTACATAATATTTGGGTGATTCTACGTTAAGAGGTTATCAGTTGTTAGGACAGGTGGCATAACAAAAATTTTTGAAATTTAACCGTATAATAGTATTTTTTTATTCAAGCATCTACTTATTATACATCTGTAAGCTGGCCAGTCAATTAATCATTTTTTTCTAGTTTTAGAAGAGACCAGGGGGAGATACTCCATGCAGGGGAGGGACTTATATAAAAAAAAAATGGTTTATTTTTTAGGAATCAACTTTAATTAAAATTCTTATAGACTATATTCTAAAAAAAAAACCGTAACTGTCTTTGTTTATCAGAGCAAACAGTGGACTGGTGGGTATCGGACCATTGTCCTTATTCATACTATTGTTACACTTAATGATTTCTAAACTTTCAAAAGCATCCAACTGTCTACTGTTTGTTACATTTCTAATTAATTTTAAATTATTTATATCTATCCTATGGTTGTTGTCGGAAGCATGTTGGGCAACACAAGATTTTTCAGTTCTGCCATATTTCAAATGAGCCATGTGTTCTTTAAATCTAGTCAATATAGATCTTTTTGTTTGCCCAATATACTTTTGATCACAATCTTTACAACTCATTTCGTATATTCCTGACTTTTCGTTATTGTTGATTTTGTCTTTGGGGTTACCCAAAAACGTCTGTAGTTTATTTTTAGAATTATAAACCAAATTGATATTAATATTTTTAAAAATCTTATCTAGTCCGCGGGTGAATTTAGGTTCATATGGTAACGAAGCAAATTTCGAATTGTCAGTATCTCTACGAAAAGTCGTGGAATTGTACAGGGTTCTCTTAAATTTATGCTTCCTTATTAACTTATCTATTAAATGGACTGAGTAACCGTTACTCTTAGCTATATTCTTAATTAATTGTTTCTCATGTTCAAACCTCTCTTTATAAGGCTGAGTAAAAGGAGAGGTTTGAACATGAGAAGGGAAACTCTCTTACCGAGTAAAGAGAGGTTTGAACATGAGAAACCTCTCTTTACTGAGTAAAGAGAGGTTTGAACATGAGAAACAATTAATTAAGAATATAGCTAAGAGTAACGGTTACTCAGTCCATTTAATAGATAAGTTAATAAGGAAGCATAAATTTAAGAGAACCCTGTACAATTCCACGACTTTTCGTAGAGATACTGACAATTCGAAATTTGCTTCGTTACCATATGAACCTAAATTCACCCGCGGACTAGATAAGATTTTTAAAAATATTAATATCAATTTGGTTTATAATTCTAAAAAAAACTACAGACGTTTTTGGGTAACCCCAAAGACAAAATCAACAATAACGAAAAGTCAGGAATATACGAAATAAGTTGTAAAGATTGTGATCAAAAGTATATTGGGCAAACAAAAAGATCTATATTGACTAGATTTAAAGAACACATTTGAAATATGGCATAACTGAAAAAATCTTGTGTTGCCCAACATGCTTTCGACAACAACCTTAGGATAGATATAAATAATTTAAAATTAATTAGAAATGTAACAAACAGTAGACAGTTGGATGCTTTTGAAAGTTTAGAAATCATTAAGTGTAACAATAGTATGAATAAGGACAATGGTCCGATACCCACCAGTCCACTGTTTGCTCTGATAAACAAAGACAGTTACGGTTCAGTGAACCATGGCAACAAATTTGGTATAAATAGTGCAAGTGTGTAGGCTAGAATTTAGTTTTAATCTTCTCCTGAAGATGCCAACTTGGTTGGCGAAACGCGCGTCGAGAAAAGTGTAGTAGTTCGGTGTTTCGTGGAAAACGTCCAGTTTTTTGTTTCTACGCCGAAGGTTCCAGTACCCACTCCAGGATATAATCATTCTCTTAAACACTCGTTTCTCTTGTTCAGTTGAGAGATATGAAAAATTGTCTTTTAATTGTTGAGAAAGTACTTCACCAAACAACAGTTTTTTTCTTTACGGTTTCTCTAGCACTTGGTGAATCTACTAGTTCGTATACTATCGTGTTTGTTGTGTGCGCTGATGCAGGTCGTTTTGATATTGATCTTTGTATTCACTTTTTATAGCGTTGCACTGTAGATTTAAGTTTAGCTATTTTAGCCGCCTGTTTTGTAATCATCAAGTTCCTTGCCCTCCTTGCACGAATTGACTTTTGTTGGACTACTTGCGCTCGCCTATTAATAATTTCATTTAGAGGAGGAGGTGGTGGAGATGAGACTTTATTATCCGAACTAGGAGAAGTTACGGGCGCATTACTTATACCTTGAAGTGCTAAACGACGTCTATGTTTCTTCGCTTTTTCTCTTCATAATTATCTAGCTTTTCGCTGTTCCCTGGGAGTCATTTGGTTTACAGTCTTAATAGTTCCATTTTTTTTCTTGTTTTCTACTTTTTCTTTTCTTTCTTTTTGTTGTGCGTACTTTTCGGGGTCATTTTTTATACGTTGATATCGTAATCTTTCTGCTAAACGCTTTTTTTTCCAGACGTTCTTCACGTGTCAGTTTTTTCCGACCTGCCATAATCTGTAAAAATAAACTTATCAAAGTTAACACTTTTACCATGTTCACATTTAGAAACTTCGTTAAATAGTGTTAAACACTGGTGCTGAAGATCCTGTATAGTCTTATAGCAAAAATACCAATTTGTAATAAGTAAGTGAAATTACTACAAAAATTAACCAAACAGTAGAGAAAGAAAAGTATATGCCTATTGTTTGTATTAGGTACCTACAATACACGTGTGTATTAACCATAACAATACTCTGATCTGACACATTTATATCTCGCCTGGACATTTTGTCTCTATCCTGACGTCTTACGAGGCAGGGGAAAGATGCCTCGCCTCGAAAGAAAGATGCCTGAGGGAGTGACGTTTTCATTATAAAACATTGATAATTGTAAAAGTATTTATCGAAAATAAATAGCAAAGAAACTTTGATAATCTACGCACAAATTACAGTAAATTTACACATAAAATTCAGTATTCAGATAAATAATTACGAATTAAAACTTACCAGAGAGGAGACGACGTTCACCGAATCACATCCTCAATCAGCTACTGCTTTAATCGAAATAGACACCAACGAGAGCGCACAGATGGCTCGCGTGACGCTTGCTGGTGACTTCACGTCAAATGCATAGCGTTCAATTTAAATTCGCAATGCCAAAGTACACAAACGCAATATTTTTAAGGATTATAAAATACCAGGGGAGGAGACGCGAAATATGTGGGACAAAATTTGTCGCGAATATTTTTTTATGAAAAAAACAATATTAAGCAATTTTGCTTATTAGATTACAGTTATTATATGTTTTACTTGATGAAACAAACAAAATTGAACTATTTTAAGATTTAGATCATTCATAGTCACTCATTTACTGACAACATTGGGATAAGGGACGGAACAGGGGAGAGACATTTTTCAAGTTCAAAGTGCGATTGTGAAAAAACTAAGTAAATTTAAGTAACCACATTTAATGGCACTAAAGACGTTGTGTACTATGAAATAATAACATTAATTACAACAAAATTCGTAAAAAAAGTATGCTTTTTTATTGTGGCCGTCGAAAGTACCTCTAAACGTAGAATCACCCATTTGTTGTTTCGCTTACAACTTTGTAAATTAACACCTAACTAGACACTTACTGTATTGTCGGACTGCAAGTGGAGTGCTAATCTCAGTTGACTTCGTATCAAGGACTGTTGAGAACTCTCTTAGATTGTCTGTTTTATGTATGTAATGTATGTCGGGGTGCTTCTCAAGTGTCCCCACTTCTTAGAAACCAGTGTTTATGTTAACTTTAAATTCCTAACAATGAATAATCACTAGGGTTCGGAAACGTGTGCTGCAACGCAGGGCTCGGCACTATAAAACTCTATAATGAAAGTATAAACCGTATTTTTTTGGCCCCTTGTAAATTATATACTCGTGTATTTGTTGCCCGTGCTACGTACGGCATTGACCCTTCCCGATAACGCTCCAGAACCCGCGTATGCGCAGTAGTACGCTATTCCGGCGCGGGAGAGCAGGATAGTGTACCGCAATTTAACACGCGTGACAGCAAACATTCCGAATCCTAATAATCACTAATGAAAATATATCAAAACACTGATCTGCTGTAAACAAACCTAAGAATCAAACAACATCCTCCAATCATTCTACGATAAGTGGTTCACAAAATAAACCATGCGTCAAGGGTCTAAAAATATGTGGTAATTAACATGTTCCACTACGCTTAAAAGAGTTAATATGTATATAGACTTTCAAGCAAAAAGATATTTGGTGTGCCGAAATTCTCTTTAGTACAAATCATTATTAAGAGGTTTACTACCAGGCATTTTGCTTGCAAACAGAAGAATAACTAATACATCACATTACAGACATTTGTTGATTTATTCAGTGTGTTTTATTTTGACTTGACATGTCAGTTTCATGGCTTTTTGTGATTAGTAGTTAAACCATTACGATCCCTCCCCGCTGGATATTTATTGTTATACATATCTATTGTTCAATATTTATGTTAAAGGAAGTTTTCAGTTTTTGTAGGTTGAAAGTCTATAATTAGTTTGTGGTGTTGATTTGAGACGCGTTTATAACATTTTTTCATAATGACTACAGATTTTATAGTTGATAGTAGAAAATGTAGCCAAACTATGATGAGCCTGGGCTCGGATGTACATTATGTCCAAGTTCTACTACTGTGTTGTTGAAATTGTTGTCCTAACATATCTTATAATTTTCAAGTGTATATGTTGAAAACAACTGTCAAAAATAATACCGCAAAGTTTTACACTGCAGAATTCAGAAAAAAATGGGAGATTCAGTTTTTGCAAAAAATATAGTTGGTGTTCTATTTTTTAGACTTAACACTCGGTATAACTAATATTATATTTAAAAAAATATATGAAAACTATAACAGATTTATTTATTCCACAAACTATTGTAGACAGAGATTAATGGTCAATTCTCAATCAATAGCCCGGTAATTGGAAAATACAATTGCCCAATAATGCATATATATAGATGTATACCTGTGGAACCTTTCACTCTGCAATCTGCACATGCTTTACGAAATGATGATTGCATGTCTAATACAGACAGATTTTTTATGAAGGTCAGGGAACCAAAAATAGACAAAACAAGTGAACAATTATTATAAACTTTATTAATGAAAAAAATAATTGAACTTAATTTGAAAATTATCAAAACATATCAATTGAAGTTTGCTCGCTTTCAAACAATTCATAAAAAAATGTCAAAAATACAACATTAAAGTTTTTATGTTGATTACACATTCTTGTTGTTACCTATAGCACATTTATAAACTGTGTGGTATAAGATGTGGATGAATAAATCATCCTAATAAACTCGAGTCAAATAATGGAATTTAAGGGATAATTGTATGTGTGATCAAACAGGGTGAATTATGTATACAAATAGGACTTGTACATCAAGCACTACAACATTTCAATAGCAAGTTTTTATTTGTGGTTTTATATTAAAACTTTTATTTGCTAATGTTTTCTCCATTTGTCCACACAACTGTCTTATAATAATAGTGTTCTATATTCAACTAATAATGAGTCAAAATTTGTCGGTCAATTTATTATCATCATAAAAAAAACTGGTTTTACCGATATATACTTTTAGATCATCTTTCCCAAAAATGTAATAAATCAGGCACTAGTACTGTTACTAAAGATTCATAAAGATGGTACGAGTAACTAAAACCAAATACTAAAGTATTTTTGTACTTGGTGTTTATTAGCTGTACTAGTACCATTTAAATGGGCCTTAATGATGATAAATAATGTAATAACCATGTTAATTACCCGTGCTGTAATAATTGTGTTTTATTTAAGTTAAAGTTATAAATTGTACATATACCAAATGAAGATTCAAACTGAGGGCCTCTGTATATCATAAATATTTTTGCTGTTTAATTTTGCACTGTGGTAGTGAGAAGTAACTTTAAGATGATCATTACTAAACCCAATGATGCTCCTAATCTTCCTATATCTACTTCTTAAGAAAAATGTGAATTTATCCTAAACCCGTACAGAAACATAAGCTTGAATTTTTGCTATTGAAAATTATAAGTATAATGGAATAAGGCTTTTCAAAGTCAATTTCTTTCTACATTTTGGACAAGTCTTCTTTTCTTTAATGGAAAATTCGATGCACTGCCTGCAAAATACGTGACCGCAGGTTGTTGCTTTTACCTGAACTTTGGAAAGACTTTCAAAACAGATAGGGCAGCTCAATTCTATACTTCTACGTTTTTTACGCTGAAAAATAAAATACAATTTATGTCAACTAGAATTATTTAAAAAAAAATGTATAAAAATATCTTTAATTTGCTAAACTATATTCAGATGGCACTCACTGTATAATATTATCATTATTAGAAGGACATCGAATGAGGTTGTTGCCATGTTTAAATGTATACCGTGTGTGTAAAGCCGACATCGGCCGGTTGTGAAAAAGGACAAAGTCTCGTTCTAATGACTAGCGCAGGTGGTGAGAGGGCCGGTCTTATTCCCTCACTACCTTCGATGCGTATGCGGTCACTTCTTATCTGTCGTCTCACTTCTGTTTGGCTTTTTTTATAACTGGCCGATGTCGGCTTTACAAACGCAGTATACTTTTTAGAATAATTCGGTAAGACTTAAATTTATATATTGCTCATATAACATATAAATTAACATGTTCATTAACGGAAAATAGAGCTGCAACAGCTTTTATTGTTTTTTCGCTTGTTGTAACAATAATACTTTCGTTTATTCACAGATAATTCAGTTGCCCATCTGTCACTTCCAGTGAGGTGCGAGAGTTAGGGATTTAGCACGCATTTCTTTATTGTTATTACGATTATGTTGTTTAATCATATGAAATAAAGTTTTTCTTGAGCTTCTGATCTAAATGTTGTAGAAGTAGTCTTAGGAGTTTAGTAGATTTTTAAAGTACCTATTATCAGTGTAACAGTACCATTCCTGACCTAGTCAAAAAGAAAATGTGCACGCCTGCATTCAAGATCTATTTGGCACGTTTCGGTCAATGCATTCTTCGCACATAATGGTTGAATTACTAAGTACTATAAAACTTTTAATTGCTGTTCAAAACGTTGTTCAATTTATGCATTCCCACCACCATGTTCCAACAGAAAATTCACAGTTCGGAACGTGATTCCGAACTGCTTAGAATCCATGCGCGACTTTCATAGTTCTAGAATCGACTTGGACTAGTGTCGGAACAATTTAAAATAGGTTGAGAATTTTTTTCGACAATCTTAACCTATAAAATCACAAAATTTAATAATTTCTGTAAATACTGACCAATAAGTGAATTTTATAGTCAAATAAGTATTAAAATTTATATGATATTTATGTATTTTATTAAGTTAAAAATGATCTAATAGACTATATGACGAAAACTTTTCATATTTCTTATTGCCAACGCCGTCGCTAGTACCAATACACCTGTTTGGTTCATCATGTCAAACTAGTCTGTGGTGTGTGGAATCACCTGTACTTTGTTCAACCGACCGTTTGTTGTTGACAACTTTTTTAATTAGAACAGATATAAATAACATGTTCTATTAATTTAAGTATTACAGCATTACTTTAAAACAGACATTTTAAAATTTAATATGGCAACAACGCTTTTCGATGTTTGTTGTGATCACAGCATAAGAAGAACTCTTATGGTGTGGTTGTGATTTATAGGTCAATATCTACTCTTCACACATAATACCATAGTTGGACGGTATCATATCTAACAATTTCTAAATGTTCAAATGCATCTAACTCTATACTGTCACTATCCTTATGGTTGTCAGAACCACACTGGATTACACAAGTTTTTTATTCCACCGCATTTTAGGCAAATCATGTTCTCTAAATCCAGTTAAAATGAATCTTTTGAGTTGCCCAATATACATTTGCTTACAATATTTTCAAATTATTTCATAAATTACTTCATTTTTCAATATCAGAGGAAAATGTATTTATTTTTAAAAAATTCTAAATTTCTAAAATTCTTGCCCTAGAAACGACTAAACATCGAACTAAGCAATCAACTGTCGACAATATGACAATATAGGTATTTATCTGTGATGTGTAGGTATCAGTTTATGATATTTAGGTATGTAAAAATATATTATGGTTTTTCAACAATGACTGTCCTAATGTCATATACAATTCCAACCTTAAACCTAGAACTTCTAAATAGATTGGTCAGCTATTGTAATAGATGGGTCATGCTTAATTTCCAATGTGGAAGATTATCCATTAGATTTCCAATGTAGATTTAATTCAACAGTCAACATTTGATTAAACTGAAAATATTTCTTTAATCCATCGATCATAATATTACAAGCAACAAGTAACAAGCTAAAGTTTTGTGAAAATAGTAATATACAGGGTTGGTAATATTACTGTTATAAGAGGACAATTGGAACCTTCAGCGTAGAAACAAATTCACACTTGTACAATGATTAACACTGAATTTTAATCATCTCCTGATGATGACAATATGGTTGGCGAATGCAAAAAATGTTTCGGTGTTAAGTAGAAAAGTGTTCAAGCGTAATTAATTACTGCATTATAATTTGTTTTTAAAACAATTTCCATTTTACCCAATAAACAGACAATGATTTGATAGATAACATATTTGCAGCACTTGACAAAATAATAATATAGAAAGATCTAATGTTATTTTAATATTATACATTATGTCCGAGAAATGAGTATACAACATAATAGCATAGATTCCTTGGCCCAAAAGAAAACGATTTAGGCCAATTTACATATAGCCACAGGAGCTTGGTTTAACCGCTAGAAGCCGTTCAAAGGGAAAAGTTTTTGTTTTTTTTTGAACAACTCTAAAGGGCGGTTATCGGTTTTGACCACTTTTGGGATATGACACTAGGCCTACAATTGATGTTTTTTAGTGGTATACAGAGTACTATTTTACACATATTTTGTTATTGTATGATAATAGCTACTGATTTTTTTATTGTATAGGTGATTCAAATCCAAACATTTTTTGTCTCTTGTATGACGTTGACTGAATAATTTTCAAATGATAATGTTTTCAAACAACCAGTAAACACAAGGGTAAAAACTGTATTCATGACCTCGCAACATGCCACCAGTGCAATATTGCCAGATGCATTTTGATGCATTATTTCGTTACGTTAAGTATACTCTCTTACATGCATTAAAGAAAATAAAATAAGTCAAATTAAAGATTTTAAACTAACGTTATTAATGATTTCCATAAATTATTTAATTTATGGAAATCATTTTAATTAATTAATTAATTTTGAAGTTGGCATTTTTTTTATAATTCTACAAATCTGAGGAAAACTGCAAATAATGAAATGACGCCATTAATTAGGTGGTACCAATCACATACGACTATTTGTCTAGCCAACCCATAGCCAATAGAAAAATGGCATTTCAATTTAAATTCTGATTGATGTAGTTTTACGAAGCATTACTAATGGTCAATTTTAGTTTGCATCAAAATGTTTTGTGAATTATTTCATGATAAAACTATTACTTCCTTTCTCATTGGCGTTTAAGGATATAGTATAAATTATTATATCCTTAATTATATTCCGATATCTAGAATTAATATAAATTATACTTATTGGGAAATAAATAATATATTAAATTACATATCTAACCTATAAATGTTTAGTAAGTTACTTCTAGTTAATCTAATCTAACCTAATCTGAAATATTCTTGTAATTTTTGGAGCATGTGTACATATTAAAAAATGGAAGTTTCTTAATATTTAAACGTTTTGTTTTCGAAATACGTGCAATTTTTTCATGCGCAGTAATCCTTTCGCTGTGCAGACATCCTCATTTTCGGTTGCTTAGGTTGTTACCATGAATGTCAACTAACATATTTTGTGATAACGAGCCTGTGCTGCAACTAAGCAGAGAACGGTGTTTGTGTGACTCAAAATTTCTACGCCTAGTCGTCGTTCTTTGTTCCATCTTTTTCAAACAGATCAAGCGAACGAACTTCGAACATCGCGACGCGTTTATCTATGTTTTTCATTTGTTTCGATAAAATGCGTATTTTTCTCCGCAAAAGAATCAGTTCTTTTCAAAATCAAAATTCGGCTGAGACCACAAACTCCGATTAAGACCTCTCATCTCTGCCCCCCGAAACCTTGCGGATGTTTTTTCTTTGATACTCCTGCCTACAAACTTTGTGAACTGTTGCGGTCGCAACATTTTGGAGCTGCACATGCATCTTTCCGAGCTTTACTTGAGACTATTAAGTTGTCAATCCCTCTCTACATACTGTTTTACCCTCCTGAGGCTTCTTTTTACAAATGAAACAGTCAACTCAAATTCAACTCCATATTCATGAAACAACACGCGCTTTCATGAATTTTGGAGAATTATGTGCTTACCGGATTGTATTTACTTGCAGGAATATATAATTCAATAAATGCAGCTCACTTTTTCGCAATTCTCAGCTTTACGACATTGCTTCGTACGACTTTATGTCATAACTATATAGGGGAGAAGAGAATACATACCAAAGTTCTACGCAATACACGTGATTCCTTTCCACTCACTTTCCCTAAACCGGAGTTACTTACCAGCCCTTCGGAAGATCGGATATATTTTATAACTGTAAAGCAGGGATGTTACGGAGCTTGACTCCGAATCCGAAACATCGGAACTTCCGGTTCAAATGCACCTTCGAATCCGCCTCCGATACTATCAAAACGGAGGTTTAATGGAGTTTAATAGGCTGCTGATGACGGCCAGGGTATTTGTCGCTTGTGACAACAAGTTGTGACTGTCTTTTTGTTTAAATCACACGCATAACATAGCCGACAGTGAGTAAAAAACATGGGACATGAAAAATGGATGCGTATACGTGAGGTGCCCATATAAACAGCAATCCAAAAAAAACGTCATCACACTTGGCTATGAACGAAAGAGATGAAAATATTATTAGTATTATTAGTATTTCTATTCTTAATCTTAAGTTTATAACCTTATTAATTATCAAGGCTGTTACATTATGTGACAACTATTATTTGTTTTATAATTGTGACAGCCACTTGTCAAAAGTTTGACAACAAAGTTTCCCTTTGAGCTTCGATATAACCGCTATTTCTATCTCTCTTGTTTATAGCCAGAGTTGTGGTAACCACAAAAAAAAAAACGTTATTTGTATACCTATGTATATGTTTACACATATAGTCTTTTATTTGATCAACATTGTTGCCCCACAAATTGTTTATTTGACTTGGGGAATGATGAATGTACGCATTTAAATTATTTCCTGCCACACTGCCACAATTTATTACATAACAATGATCTCTGTATGAACTTTTAGAACGCGGAAGAGATATTTTAACATCCATAGCGTATGACAAGAGTGTTTTAAGGCTTACTACTTACACAAGATGTTGTATACGACCACAAGATCGTATCAGCCAATGTTAGATCCCAATAGATGTGAAATTTTCATACAAAATTGTGCAGCTTGTGTTTTGACAGTCTGTGATATATTGTGGTCGTAGACCCTTATAACTACAAGCGTTCTACTTCATCAGTAGCGGGTATGTCTAAGTTAAATTCAACCTAATTTGTTTTTATCATTTTACTTGTTCTTGATGTGAAAAATTTCTTCCTTTAAAAAGTGGGGTATGGTTTACGAATCAATTTTTTATGAAGAATTAACATGGTAGCCCCGATGTGTGTTTCCCTCCTTATCAATGAGAATTGATCTCTTCTATTTAGATATTTTGTGCCAGTAAACATAATAACCAGAAATAATAGGGAGGCCTTGTGTCTCACTGCAACCATCACTTTAAAAATTTCGATTTTCTTCTTATTAAACTTAAAATTTCCTGATAAATAATCGAACGCCCTCTAACAGCTAAACAAAGCAATTGTAGCCATATACAGTGCTAGTGATGTCCTCTCCCTCCCCTTGTATCTTTTGAATGGTTATACTTAGACTAATGAAATTTGGAGTGAAAATAAACGTATGTAAGCTTCTGTACTAGTGATAATAATTAACGTAATCGTCACAGATGACATCTCTGGGCCACTGTGGTGAATAACTTTAAATGGAACTGGAACTCATTTGAAAAGACCTATTCAGTCATACTAATTTTGTTTGGGGTGAGGGTAGTTTTAATGGATTAAATAAATGAACATTAAAATCTCAGTTGAGCATTCAATTAATACAGATTCAACAGGCCACCTCTGGATATTTGTTAAAAAAGTTGACATTTTTTAAATCCTCCAACTTCGTTACTTTGCTACGTTTTTACAGGTGTTATACCCTAAATTTTTAGTTTAATTGTTGTTTAACGATATGATTTCAGATGATGACCCCGACTGAAGACTAGAATTCTGTGAAAATATGTCCTCTACCAATTGGCCAATAGCCAGACTACGTAAAAACAATGTGTTTTAGTAACGAGTGTACTTTCTACCTTAATGGAAATGTTAACACTCAAAATGTTAGGTACTGGAGTGACACTAATCCTCATGCTTCGTGAGGAAAAAACATACATAGTTTCCAGCAAAAGTAAATGTTTGGGTGGGTATTCTGGGAAATAACATAGCCTGTATTTTTGAATACTAACTTAACTTACACTACGGAACCTGACAGTATTGACATATTAAAACAACGAATTGTTGAAGAATGTAGGGCAATTTACACATTTGAACGAGTATGATAAGAGTTTAGCAATAGGATGTGTTACTGTCAGGAATAGACAGATATAACACATTTTGAACACTTAATACAAGAGCCGGTTCTAGAACCTTTATTAATGGAATGCTTAGTTGAAATTTTATTGTTTATTTAATCCTTCAAAACTAGTCTGAACCCAAACAAAATGAGTATGACTAAATAGATCTTTTAAATGCCTTTTAATTGAGGTGTCACTTGAATTAGTCTAAGTATAACCGTTCAAAAGGTGGGGAGGGGGACTTTTGACAATCACTGTATAAGTTGGTGTAAATTGTTTTCTTTTTTGGTCAAGGAATCTCTACTACTACATTGTACACTCATTTCACGGACACCCTCTAGGTACAGTAGAACTCGGATATAGCGAGCATCTACGGGACCGCGAAATTTGCTCGTTATAGGCGGTACCTCGTTATAAACGAACGCGCGTTGTGGCCACTAATATAAGATGTAATACGTTGGGTACATACATTTTTAAATTTATATACATACGTATATATATGGAGACATCCAAAAAAACGTCATCAAAGTTGGCCGAGAAAAAAAGACGTATTTCTATTCTTGATCGAATTTATAACCTTATTTACTTGTCAAGACTGTCACATCATATGACAGCCATTGTTTATTTTACAAATTGTGACAGTCACTTGTCAAAAGTTTGACATAACCCAAAAAAGCTGAGACATGACCGCTATTTCCATCTCTCTCGTTCATAGCCATAGTTGATGACGTTTTTTTTGGATGTCTCTATATATATATATATATATATATATATATATATATATATACTTATAACCCATACGTTCTTCCCTCAAAAACTACATATACTCAGTTCTTAGTTCCCTCATATATAATGTACTTCCCCTCCGATTGCGGAGGGTACAACGTTTTGCGTTAAATTTAATATTAAACGGTTGTCCAACGCCCCTCCTAACATTTGCAGAAAAAATGCAGAGAGGGTACTTTGTACATTTTACCTTAAAAATGGGCCGTTTAGTTCGACTTTCTACCGGCGGCGCTATAATCGTTTTGTAGATTATAAACTTTATTCCATGTTTCCTCCACAATATTTTATAACATCTTTGTTATAAACGGTCGATCTCATTCCCTCCGAAATTCGACAACACTGCGGACGTTCAGTGTTGTGAGCGCGAATCCTGAGTTTACGTTTAAAGCAACATTTTCTTGGGTGAAAATGACTTCGAGAAGCAGGTTACTCATTGAATTAGCGCAAAAAAAGGTAAGTTAAATTTACTCATATAATACCATTTATTTATATATTCTTAATAATAATAATGTGCCGGAATATGTAGAGAACATTTTATTTTGTTGTAATGTATTAAATTAAAGTATAAGTAAGTAAATGTATATGAAACAAAAATCTAGGAGTTGCAGAAGTTATTCTTAATATCAAAAATTACTTTTGGGTGGTACCTAAGATAGTTTGACATGGACATATCCTCAGAAACATAATTGTGATTTTTTAAACGCTTTTATTTTTTAGCTAGTATGGGTTTAGACGATTGAAGTTATGTGTCATATACGAAACCTGAATGTTGCTGCGATAGTAATAAGGTAAAAAAATCAGTGATTACTTCTACAGTACAAGTATACAAAAATATTATACAGGGTGTCAATTTGAAAACGAACAGCATTTAATATTGCCTAAACTAATGACAGTATCAAAATTTGGCGAAACACGTCAATTTACATATCAAAGGGGACAACTTTTGAGGCATTTGTTGTCGTACTATTTTCAACCCCTGACCCCTAAGGCACCAACCCCTAAAATTTTAAATGGCAAACCCTATTTCTTTTGCCATTTTTGAGTTTCTTGTACAATTCTAGATAAATTCTAGACATAATGCAACTTTTAAAAGGGATTACATTCATGTCAGTCACATCCATTCATTTAAAAATATTTGTTGAAAAACTAGGTACCAAATTCTTTCGTTTTTTAGGATGGAGCACCTCCTCATTATGTACGCCTAGTAAGAGAGTGGTTGGATAATCATTATCCGGAGCAGTGGATTGGTAGGAGAGGACACATTGAATGGCACCTAGGTCACCAGATCTGACACCTCTCGATTTCTTCCTATGGGGTCACTTGAAATCAGTTGTATTCAAAACTCAACCAGATTAAGTTGAACAACTGCAGCAAATAATTGTACAAGAATCCTAGGCTAAGTTTACAATAAACTTAGCAGGACAACTACCCAAAAACTTTTATATTGCATATTATTTAGATTCCTTATTACGCCTCTAAAGCAAGCGAGACAGGGCGACTTCCGCTAGCTCTTCAAAACCAAAACCACTGTAAATCATTCGTATATGTAACATTCACCAGACAAGGTGTATCGCTCTTGGAGCGAGCATTACATTACATCCAAAATACAGTCCGCTATTAAATTCATTTTAAAATTGAATAATTGTGTTGTAAATTAAACCCAAAAAGAAAAAACTCACAACACCACCTGAGCTACATTATCCTGTCTGTATTGTAAATGAATATGGAAGTAAAAATGAAAGCTGAGTCTTAATAATATGATATCTGCATTTTTCTACCACGAAAACTTAGAAAACGACACGTCACATGAATATTTGTCTTTATTCGCATTAAAATTAAATTCATCTCCCCTGTTTATAATTTTCAAAAGTCAGCCAACATAACAAAATTAATTATTGACAGTTATTAAATTAGGGAACTACGATTTTTCTTTTTAGTTAGCCTACCTACGACGCAAGCGGGATATTTACATTAGCATTTGTTATTTATTTTTCCGCAAAAAAAGTTGTGCCGGATTTTTTTATGTACCCAGTATGCAGCAAAAAAGTGCCCCCTTGCATCAAAATCAAAACTATCTCTAAAAAACTTTTTACAAAATTTGTCAAAAATGTTAGTTTTTAAAAGATATTTGGAAATCGAATTTTTATCGAATTCAAAATTATAAGTTTAACACCCTGTACCTTAGTTATTATCATCTATTGGATTAACTATCATTAGTCCAAAAAGTTTCAAGTCAGTCAACAACATAAAATTAATTATTGATTATTATTAAATTAGGTAACTAAGATTTCTCTTTTTGTACTTATTTTTACATAATTGATTCCAATTTCAAAATTAGCCAACATCATCAAATTGATGCTGTTGATAATTGTTGATAATTGTGATGAACTGATAATTGCCAATAATCTGTTTTATGTTGTTGACTAACTTTTGAAATTTTATTCTACCAATAATTGTTAGTCCATGAGTTAATGGTAAATTAACCAAAATACAGGGTGTCAAAGATATAATTTTAATTTGTTTTTTTTTATCCTTTTGTTGAAAGAAAACATTTTTGCACAAAATTTCGAAATTGTTTCTTTTTTTGGGTGAAAATTTTTTTTACTTATTTAACTTTTTAACTATTTTGTTCAAGATTGTATAAAGCGTTTTCAGGGGCATTTTGGAAACACGAAAAGATTTGTGCATTTTTTTTGTGTAAAAATAAGTAAAAAATAATTACGTATTGCATCGTAGGTAAGTAACTAACAAAAAGATAAATCTTAGTTACCTAATTTAATAATTATCAATAATCAATTTTATGTTGTTGGCTGACTTTTAAAACTTTTTTGGACTAATGATTGTTAATTCAGTAGATGGTAGTGACCAAGGTACAGTGTGTCAAAGTTATAATTTTAAATTCGATTTCCTTAAATAACTTTTTGAAAACCTATGTTTTTGACAAACTTTGTTTTTACTTCAAGAGGTTTTTGAGGTGATTTTTTTGTTAAGGATCTTGACATAGATGGTAGGGACATATTCTGCGAGATACTGGATATATAAAAAAAATCGCGCACAACTTTTTTGCCGAAAAATTAATAACAAATGGTAAAGTAAATATGCCACTTGCGTCGTAGATAGCTAACTAAAAGAAAAATCGTAGTTACCTAGTTTAATAACTGTCAATAATTATTTTTTGTGATGTTGGCTGCCTTTTGAAATTTACAAACGGGGGAAGGTGGATATAATTTTTATATAAATAATGAGTAATATTCATGTGACTTGTCATTTTGTCATTTTATAGGTTTTCATGGTAGAAAAATGCAGATATCACATTATATAATTATTAAATAAGGTGATTAAAAATTCTCCTTTTTGTTAGTTAACTACAATGTATGTGAGACATGGACTATAGTTATTATTTATTTTTATAGTTGTTATTTATAGTTATTATTTTTACGGAAAAAAGGTACAAAAATAACAAATTAGGATTGTTGATTAGCAACTAAAAAGCAACAAATTCTCCAGTAGTTAGTGGTTTATTACGTTAAAGTAGTATGGTTGATGATTCCAATTTAATATTTTGTTAGCATCGCTATCGCATTTTCGGAAACGACTCGAGAAAATAATTTTGGGTTGCACTGTTGATTAGCAACTAAAAAGCAACAAATTCTCCCGTAGATGTTGGCTTATACTTTAAAGTAGTACGGTTGGTCATTCCAGCTTAAGATTATGCTAGCATCACCATCGATTTTTCGGAAACGCCTCGATCAAATTAAATTGTATTTGTAGTATTGGTTATCAACTAAAAAAGCAACAAATTCTCCGGTAATTGTTGACTTATTATATTAATGTGATATGGTTGGTCATTCGAGCTTAATATAAAACTAGCATTACCCTCATTTTTTCGAAAACGACCAAAGCAACAAAATTAAAATTTTGGTAACTAATTAGCAACAAATTCTCCCATAAGATTGATTGAATTGCGCTGAAGTGGCCAGCTTAACAGACGTGACAATGTGATCATTTTGCCAGCCACTGTGTTATATAATATTAAATATGTTAGATAATAAAAAAAACGGTTGTTATTGTACAGGGTGTTCGCCTATATTTCAACCCCCCCCCTTTAACTCCGTTATGTTTTATTTTACAAGGAAAATTAAAAAAAAGGAATTTTAGTATTTTCTATGTGAAATTATTGAAAAAAACAACTGAATGTCTCAGCCAAAAAATATTAGTCAGACAAATATAATATAAAAATATATAAAAGAAATAGAGCAGTATAATGTTTATTATTAAATATCTATTATTAAATATTTATTACTAAATATAGAGATAATATATTAATTACAAAGAAAATTACGAAAATAAATAAGAATAGATAAGAAATAAGTGTTTATTTTGAAGATTCAAAATACTCATTTTGAATGTCAGACAAAAAATATTAGGTTGACTCGATTTCTTTTTTTATAGAACACCTTGTATATTTTTCTTAATTTCGATAAAACTTTTTTTTCTGAGTTCACAAAGTAATACATGTATTCAACAATGAATCAAATAAATAAAATGAACTACTAACAGTGCCTTTTTTAAGTCAAGATTGACTCGCTGCCATGATTATTTGTAACAAAAGGATGCCATGATTATTTGTAACCTTGCTTTAATCTTTATTTAATTGAAGGCAGAAGAAGTTGAAATGCTTAAAAAACGTGATTTTATTAAAATGAAGAAACTTCAAGGAAGTGTTGTTGTTGTCAAGTCCAAAAGAATAAATAATTTGTCTTTTAAACCTGTCTTGTTCTTTTTTTTATTTCAAAAAATAAATACAAAAATTATATAGAAACATTATTAATATAACTTATCTATCCCTACCGGGCGTTCGCGCAAGATTTAATCCCCATATTTCTCTTCCCCATGACACAATTTTAGAAATAAAAATTGATTAGTTAACATGTTTTGCACATTTTTTGAACTATGTCCATAATGTACTATATCTACTCTAGAATAATTTCTGTTATTCTTTGCAGTTATTTTTTAAACTTAAATTACTACATAATTATATCATTTATGTTTAGAACGAAAAATTGCTAAGAGAATTAGATACCTATATTGAGTCACTTTTATTCATTATCAAAAGGCTAGCGAAGAAAATTCGATGGTAACCTACTACAGAAAATAAAAACAAAATAACGCAGTAAACTACTGGAACTCACTGCTAAGAGCTAATACTTAATTTAATTACAGCACGAAACAATATAAAGGAACAATAATAATTAATACCATAGCTCCCTCCACAATCTGACAACTGCGCTAGAGGGAAGTACGAGTAATAAATTATAATAAAATATATAGGTTCGGAGGGAAGTAAGAGTGAATCACATCTTTAAAATATATACCAATTTTTGTAGCACAATTCATTACCCCTCTCTTAATAGACGTGTAGAGACTCCTCCCCCTAAATATATATATACAAGGTCTTCTTTATAAAACCGGTAGAAATACCGGAGGTCGGTCCGCCTGGTGTTTATCATGGAGGGAAGAACGATATGCCTATACATATACATATATATATATATATATGTATATATGAATTTAAAAGCATTATTGTCACACCATACTTATATTTTCCAAATATGTATAAAAATACATACATACAATAAAAATTAAACATATGTAGGTACATAATATGTCCTAATTTTTTATCATTATTGAAAAAAAAATCTGTATTTAGTAGAAGCAAGCAGAAAAACTGCTTGCTTCTACTGGATAAAATTTCTTTATTAATGTCTTGTTCCAGTTGATCTGCAGCATTTAAAAACTGTTCTTTTTCGGGATATTTGCATTCAACATATGACATTACAGTTTTCAAGGCAATCATGGCTTCTTTTGTTGTAGGAATTTCAACTTCCTCTTCTGGTTCCTCTTCATTACTATCTTCATCTCTTGGTGGATTCATTATTGACTGAACAATCTGCAAATCGTCAGGGTATTCAGCCACTTCTAGATTTTCATCGATTAGTTCGTCCTGCCGCAAATCGGTATCGTCAAAGTCAGAGATGTTAGTCGACTGAGCCCATTGGGTCAGATCTCTTCCTTCCTCTTGCAGTCGCGCAAGAGGAAGTTCATCTTCTTCCGTGAATTCTGTTTCAGCGATGAGGCCTGCATGTCAGAAACAGTTCGCGATGGTATTTTCAAAGACTTTTTTCCATGCCGTATTTAACATCAAAATTGCTTCTGTTAATAGCACTTTGAATTCGACATTCCTATCATGGGCATCTATCAGTTTGAGGAGTAACTATTTGAGGAGTAAATCATTTCTTTCCTTTCTAAGTTATTACTTAGATAATATGTCTACTGTCAATCACGCTCTTTTATTCGCTTCATAAGTCACAGGTAGTCTTGGATGGTTTTTAAAACATCTCGGAAACTTTTCTTGCATTTTAATAGAGCATTATCCACCTCTTTCCTTTCTGGTCGCCATATTTTTTTACATTAGGGTTTGGACCGCTAAATACTTTACCCTTTTATTCCAAATACTGGATACTGTTGACGTACTAAGTGCGTATTCGCGGCAAATTCGGACATTGGAATAACCATTCTGTAGCTTGTAAATAATATCCAATTTAACAAAGTAAGCGGTTTTCGAGTAGGTTTGTTGACACTTGCCATATTATTTAATTCTCAGACACGCTAGACAACAAACTTTTTTATTACACTGTCCCGAACACTGTGTTTCGTCGCAGACGTTTGTTTGAGAACGTGCGCGGGTGCCGTCAATCCTCGATGGCTCGCTATAGCCGAGGTAACTATTGCGCTGGGCTAAAATTTACTCTCGTAATAAGCAAGTCCTCGTTATAACCGATCTCGTTATGGCCGAGTTCTACTGTATATACAAATGTACAAATCTTATAAGTCAAATTTTTATGTTATAAACTTTCTAATTGATATTTCAACATTAAAACTGTTCTTGGTTCATGTCTCCCTTGGACCAGCTTGGTATCAAGGGTGTCTCTTGACATATGCAAAAAGAGGGCAGTATAATGTGAAGTTATGAAGACATGCTTCGATCTTCCAAATGAAGTTTTTTAACACTAATATTCAACAACAGATACTATTTAGAAATTTTGAGTAATGAAACTATATATCATACCTCTGATTCAAATGAAGTATCAGATAAATCGGTTTCACTTGACAGATCAATTACCTCTGCTGGTGGCTCATTGATTTTCTTTGTTCTACTTCTAGTTCTCTGAAACAAAATCAAAAGTAATGTTACTTAAGTTATGTGATAGAGACAACCTACAAAAATAGTATACAGGGTTCGCCACTTAAAATTGTCCAGGACCTTATTATCATTCATTAAAGCTAGAACCTTGAGTGGCACATCAGTTTACAGGTAATTTTAAGTTCTTTAAACATACAAAATGGCCAAAAAAGTTTTTTTGGAAAAAAGTGGTAGCAGAAATAAACATAATTTTCTTGAATATTTTTTTCCATCACCCTGTATATGAAAACTGTTACTGCCATTTGTAAGACATTTTGAATAGCTTTCATTTGATGTATTACATTTTATGCAAAAATTCTTTTTTTTAGAGGATGACACAAAAAAACATGAAATAAAAAATAAATAATCATCAATACTGAAAACGTACAGTACATAATTAATGACATACTGATCAGAGTAATTATAACAAATTACAAAACAGATAGTTTTTTTAATTTTTCTTATGTAATTGATCGAAAAATGTGTTTTTTCAAAGTTTTCAAAGTAACCCCCCAAAAAAATAATGGATTTAAGTTGGGCAATCTTGCCGGACACCAAACAGGTCCGGCGTTACCTATCTAGAGGTTTTCAAACACTTGATTCAGATGACTCAAAACAGATATTATGTGGAGGAGCGCCGTGGGGGTGGAACAAGATATTTTTTTTCTCTTATAGGAGTATGTATTCTAGATATGTGAGTGACTCTTGAATCTTTCCATGAAAATCCATGCACTAACTTAAATACATAAAATTATTTTTTTTGTGTGTCCAGTGATGATTTCACTAACTTCATTTACTAACTAACTAATTCACTAACTTCGTTCATTTCAAATTATATTAAACTAATCTTTAACAAGTGTGATGGTTAATAAACTAATTTTAATTCAACAACTTAGGCTAGATGAATACAAACCATTCTTATTTTTTAAAGTGATAATTAGGCTTCAGAATGTTTGCGTGCCCGCGTATAAAACTGCACAAGTCTCCCGCGTTCCCGCGACGACAGGAATGGGGATAGTGTACTACTGCGCATACTCGGGCTCTGGAGAGTGTTAGGGAAGGGGTCAAAGCGTATTTAGCACGGGAACGAAATACATGCGTATTTAAAGTACAAGGCACTTGAAAAATATGGTTTATACTTTCATTATCATAGAGTTTTATAGTGCCGAACCCTACGTTTGCTGGACATACTTCATTTTATCATTTTTTTTTTTTTGAAATGACAAATCATGTTCAATGAAAGCTTTAGTTTCAGTACACTAAAACATACTATCGAAATGATGAAAATTAGGCTTTTGTTTTGTGCGTTTTTTGGAAAAAAAAGACCAGGCTTTTTTTGTTTCATCCTCGAAAACAAAAGAATTCTTGCATAAACTATAATACACCAAATGAAATCTAATTAAAATGTCTTTCGAATGGCTGTAACAGTTTTTATATATAGGGCGAAGGAAAAAAAATCTACCACTACGTCTTAATTCCAATGTTTAAAAAACTTAAAATTGCCTGTACACTGATGTGACACTCAAGGTTCTAGGTTCAAAGTTAATGATAATATGGCCCTGGGAAGTTTTAAGTGGTGGACCCTGTATTGTGTATCTCTAGTAAAAAAAAATAACATATTCTTCTGCCAATTCTAATTCTAAATGCCACCACCAAAGGATGGTCGAACCCTATCCAGCCCACCCCGAGTCGTCCATTTCCTTTCTGAATCACACCATGCGTAGAGATCTGCTTACAAATCATCGGCGCGACAAATTTGCAGGGGGTGGATTAGTGGTAGATTTACACTTTTGGCACTCAATCTGTAGCCCGCTCTGGGTTCAATTAACTTTTAGAGCTTTAAAGTGATGACAGGATATGAATTCAAGATCAAGCGATACCCCAGTAGTGCTTCCAACATGGGCAGAATCAAAAGGGGTGGATGGGGAGTTAGTGTAGGGGTGGCTTAAAGAAGTGTTGGAGAGAAAAGCAGTCAAAGGATGAAACCGAGTGGCACCCCAGACCAACTTATTTGGCATTAAGGTCAATGGAATTGTCCAAAGCAGGTCAAATTATGTAAAACCCAGCGTAACTACAGAGAGGTACTGATTGGGGAGGTCTTAATGTGTGCCAAGATAGGGTTTTTACTCGTTAACGTCATTTTCAATACATCCTTTAGGTCCCTGAATTACTCTCAGAATCCTGTGAACTCAAATTTCGATATGGTGTTGGTTTTTGCGGTATAGAATGGAAGGTAAACTCCTTAAGCCACAACCAACCCTATTGGCTATCAAAATTTTCAAACCCAAGTCTCTAATCCGAATTTAACACCAATGGCATAAATTTAAAAAGTGTTATGCTAATGTTGATGAGAAGTTTATGTTATCTCTAAAATCTAGATTATGATTCTTCTTGAAGAACGAAATAAGACACAATTAAAAGTTTTACCGCTTTAGATACATACCATACGTTTTTCTCTCACAAAAAATTCATCAAACAACTCATCTCTTGAATGTTGTGGTGGCGGTCCTATTGTTTCACATAAGTCAATAATTTCCGTTGAACTAGAATAGCAGTAAAATACATATTATCTAACTACATATTTCATTTACAAATATACTTACTCCTCTAGACAAATAATAGATTCCTCCATGATTAAAAGGATACCTTATAGGTAACGTTAAAAAAATTCAGCTACCAATCTATATTATATTATTGTAATCAAAATTATTCGATATGATTAAAACCCCAGTCTTTTGGTGAAAACCAGTGAAAACTACCGCTGCTTTTAAATTTTTCAAAATACCTAAATGACAATTGACAACTAGACTTAAACAAGCAGAGAAAAATAATCTGCTCTAGACCACAGACCAACTAGACCAAAAGCGGTCGCAATCTCTGTATGAGAACAAGCAAGAAGTAGAACCATAAAGAAACCAATTCTTTATGAGTAGAACTAATTAGACCGAACTGCGACTTTTCGCTATATAACGCGACGGGCTCAAATATGTCCGCCTCCGTTGGCGTTGTAAAGTTGTATACCACGGTCGCTGCGATATACAAATAGAAATCTACACTAATGGCGGCACCTCACTTGGCGTAGCGTATTCGTATATTTGTTGTATTTGCCCAAAAACGGCGATGTAGAGAAGCTATATTTGCGTTGTTATTATATATATAATAACAAGTTTTGTTATTGCAATTTCTACGCAGGTTTTCTATGAACAAGTTGCAGCAACAAATTGCAATAGAAATCCGTCTTTATCGTCTTTACATATCGCCCATAAATCAATAGCGCAGTAGAATTATGTTTGCTTTCAAAACAACAGAAATATATCTGTGGGTCGATTTGAATCCGAGGCCCAGTGGTATTTTGTATGTACCTATGTAATCGTAATCTGAGGTTGCGCAGGTATAGATAAGGAAAGTGAAAAATTTGACCAGAAAATTTTATAAAGAAAGAGATTAATTTGCCGAATAGAGGTGCTCTTACAGCTATCAATAGGTCAATAATTCATATAAACATTTACATCCAGTTATATAAATATATGTAGTTGTAAAATTATCTGGATGGAATATGGTTTTAAATAATATAGTTGTGGTAGGATCTTGTATGATCGATTTAGTCAGGTAAATAAATTGAATAATATTTTTTTTTCAACATGTTTAATTTTACTCTTTTAAGTTATGCTCCAAGACTGCCATTTCCTGGAGAAACGATTCATGGTTCAAAGTTTGTTACTACTTATGGGGGAAAAGGCGCAAATCAGTGTGTTGCTGCATCAAAACTTGGAGGGAAAACAGCACTTGTGGCAAGAGTATGTTAATGTTAAACAAGATATTAGGCAAGACAAGTTAAAGCCTCACGGAAACTAAAATTAGGAGCGAAAAATATTAAGGGTAGTTGATCCCCGGTCTCTAACTGGCGATTAAAACAATTCTTAGATCATATTAAAGGGTTCAACTTAATAGAAGTATTTGCCAAAATTTTATTAAAGTGCCTATATCAAATAATACAGGAGTTTTGCTTATAATTTGTCTCTGCTTTAAAAAGTTTATTCCTCGATATATACTCGAACCCTTATATATTGTCACATTTTTTAAACTGTTTGGATCAGGGCTTGGACCAACTCAATATGAGATAGTGACATTTTATCATACTGTCCATGAATCATTATGGAAAACAAATCAAATAAATCTGATCTGATAGTAATCCATGGCCAGTGTGATAAAACATGACATTTTTACTTCAAGGCACAGTTGACTAGAAAACATTTAAAGTAAAATAACTCAAAAACAGCTGGTCCAAACCTAGGCATACAGGGTGTCTACTTTTATTTATGTACAAATCCATATAATCCTCATTTTGCAATATGATTGATTAAACTTTTTTGTTTTCAAGAGCATCGAAAACCTTTTCTGACTATACCGTCTAGGGATGAGAGATTGGTTTCTGAACTTTCTTGGACAAAAAAATTGTAATCCAGGATTTGACGAACAATTCTGGTTCTGGGACAAATAAATTTGATATTATTGAATAAGTTTTGATATAAATGGAAAATAAATCTTTATCTGATTAAAAGCATATAAAATATATAAAATAGAAATATTTTTACAAAACTTTCCTGACATATTGTTGGTTTAGTAACATGCAGCACACCCCGTTCATAAGCAAAGTGACGGAACTGTCTCTCTCCGATTTTCATATTTTAGAAGGTTGTAGAGCACTTAAAATTAAGTGACACGTATTCTTTTTTAGCTGCTAATAACAGTCTAATTTCCTGCAATATTTGTGGAACATGAAGAGTTATCCAATTCTTTCAAAAATGACATTGTTTCACTACATTAGCTCTACATTTTGAATGGGATAAAAATCAGTGCCGCGCCCGAAGGGGTTGTTAGGGGGTGTGAAATATAGACATATTTTTTACCATCCCCTCGTATATATTGCAATTTATTTTTTCTCTTCATATCCGTAAACTCAAATAAAAAAAAAGTTAGATGTCTTTGTGTCACTAATATACAGGGTAATCGCTCCAAGTTTTCTTTCAAAAAATTTTAGTTAACTAGATTCTATCGGCTTTACTTTGTCGTCAAATTTTCAGAATTTTAATATTTATAGGGTGGGACGCCCTGTGTACGGATATAGTTATAATAAATTTGAGATTAAATAATAAATAAATTCATTTAGGTACCTATATCATATAACAATTTGTATGATATTTTTTTTTTTAAGTTTAATTAGAAGTTTTATACTATTTCCTTATATTTCAGTAAGTTTTGTGTTATTTACACGTGGTTTTATATGTTTTTTTATATGTTTTTATATGTTATTTTCAGGTCGGAGATGACATTTGGGGGAAAAAGTACATAGAGAACCTAAAAAAAGAAAATGTCAGTACACTATTTGTCAAAGAAATGCCACAAGTTTCCACTGGAATCGCTCAAATAATTGTGTCAGATTCTGGCGAGAATCAAATTGTAATAGTCGCCGGAGCTAATGATGAATTGACCAGACAAGATGTTGAGAATGCAAAAACTACAATCAAGGAAGCTGCTGTCGTAGTTTTGCAACTAGAAACTTCTGTAGACATAGCCATCAAGACAATGGAGTTGTGTAAAGGTGTATGTTTTCATATATTTTGAATTTCAGTGCTTTGTTTTAAAATGTTTATTTTCACAATTATCAAACCTTTACATTATGTTTGTAGTCATATGTAAAATCAAAAACACCTCTGTTCATTAGGTTTAAACCTAGTTTCAAGAAAACTCATTAAAACGATAAATAGTCGATATCAATCAATGTTGGATTAAACTTTTAGATGTTTCTCATAATAGAACTTTTTATTCCACTTTAGAAGAGTAATATATACAGTAAACCCGTGATTATTCAGTCTAGGGTTAGAATCAAATGGTGTTGTGTGCAGCTATGACATGATATGGTGGTCCCTATCTTACTGAAAAGTCATTTATGTGCTATTACATACAGCGTCCATATTCTTTCCGTAAGTCATTATTACATCATGGGAAGATCGTCACATACTCCCACAGAGGAATATTCTAGGGGAATTATCGGGTGATGTCGTTAAGTTGTACAAAGCACCAGTTAGTTCCAACTCTGATCCGGTCTAATAACGGAGAAACGGAAACGGTTCAATTGGATCATCGGTGATACGGTATCAATATAATATGCATCATTTTCTTGAGCGAGGTAATAAACCATAAAGTCATAGCATTTTCAGGCGACATTTTATACTCCTGTGTATATATGTCATCTCAACATCTATTTCTGCATCCATTTCCTCATCAGTTCCAGCAGATTGGGAAGTGGTTGCAATTTCTGTATCATCTAAAATCTGATAACCTGGTTCATAAAAATTAGGATTTAATAATTTTCAATGCCACCTAATGTAACATTTTCAAATTTATCCCCTACCGCATTTGGGCAAATGCATTTTCCATTTCAGAGCAATTTACATTGTTTTCTAATTTAGGCTAGATTTTAAACTAGAGTCTGCGAAGTTACAACTAAAATGTTATTCCAACTCTGTAATGCACAGCATAAATGGCATCTTTGATGTCCAATTTTTCCAGAATTCCTTTTAAACAATAATCTGCTTCCAAACGCAACTGCAACGTGATTTTCCTAAATCATAAACAACGCTTGCAATTGTACATAAAAAATAAATGATCATTACAGTTTTAATAACACCTTAAACTTATAGCCTGTTTAAATTATATAATATATAGTGTGTTCAGAATTGGTGATAGATGTATTGCTATCTGAGAAACTACAAGAGATAGGAAAACGGTTAAATGAGCAAAGCTGTAGACAATTTTATGAGCAACTTAATGCCACGTAGAGACTGCCTCTATCTTTCTTGATTTTTGGGGTATTTTGAAAAAAACCAAAAACATGCATTTTCGAAAATCTGCTGTAACTTATTTATTTCTTAAAATCCATGAATACATCATCAAGACAACTTTTTGAGGACATTTCAATTTTTTAATCGAATTAAGGTTTCACATTTCGCCTTTCTAAAACAATTGTCGACTTTTTTTTCTTTAGCAGCTATATTTGATGTGTTATTTCAAAAGTACCTCAGTATTCTCGTCCCAACGATACCTAATATTTAAAAAAAAATCCTACTAGCAAAAAAACCTCAAAAACCCCTTTCAGGGAAAGTGCCGCAACATGGCAACACCGCAATATAAAATTACCAAATTGTACATGGGAATCACCGGGTTTTCTTCTGAGGAAAAAAAAAAAATTGCTACATCACTGAAGTATAACTAAAATAATTAAAAATAAATAACTGAACTTTAAGTTATTTATTTAAGTAACTGAACTTGAAGTTTTATTTATTATTATTTATTGACATATTTTTACGGTTCTAATAACACGTTGAATAGTATGACGGTTAATACGAATATTAGTCGGCATGTCGCATACGTTGTTAATGTTATTACAGATTAAGTGTTGAGTAATATTAACTGTCATACTATTTAACGTGTTATAGGCCTCCTTTAAGAGTGCAGTGTATTAAAATCAATTTTAAAGTTACGATATGTTTTATTACTCATAGTATTATTTCGTTTTACGGTGTTCATTCATAACTTTCATATTCAGCATAAGTGCCGCAAAACTTCAAAACTCAAGTCAGTTTGCCACAAGTTTGAAAAAAATTTTTCTTTGGGCTGTCACCTTTCAGAAAACTTTTTAAATAATATGTTGGTGGGCATATTAAGACTTACTTAGAATCCTTTGATTTTTGATATCAACATTCTAATAACCTTCTAAGTTTAGTTATTTATTTATAATTAGTTATGTTTCAGTAATGTTGCAATTTTTTTCTAAATATCTCAAAAACCAAAAGGCATTCTCTAAGTGGCGTTAAGTTGCTACAACTTTGCCCATTTAACTGTTTTCTTATCTCTTATAGTACCTGTACATCTATCACCAATTCTGGACACATTGTATATCACACAGCAATTTACACGTACTGCCCACGTACTGGCTCAGCAAAGATCAGGTGCATCACAGAACACGGAAGCGACTCGCACGGGTTACCGAGAAAAAACGGATAAAACATGGATAATCAAGATTTACTGTATCTGTATTGATTTTTGAATTTTATGGATGTTATGGCTATTACACATTATCGACTTTTGGTTGTTTGAGTTTAGTTGAATTAGGTTAGATTAACGACTTAACCACTCAACTATTTAATTGACCAACCCTACGCATACTGCAAGTTGGTTGTATAGAGTTTACAGCAACATAAACTTTTTCCCATATTAATTTCTTTAAGTTTTCGTGAAAATACGCTTTCAAATATTTTAAATATAAATCAAGGCGCTCGTCAATTTTTTTCGATATATTTCTCTACTGAATCGTCAGCACACAGTACACTTCAAGGGTCAATTCAGAAACACAATTTTCAAAACAAATAAGCACGAAATGTTCCAGAATCTTTCAGTCAGCTAAACTATTGTGAAAGTGTAGTCCACTGTCTACACGAATGTCTAAAACACTATGCTGAATGCATTCAAATGATAGTTGTTTGACATTTAAATCCAAAATGAATTGAGATGCTGATTGACTTTACAGTTGAATTGATATCTTATCAGTGTATGCATCTTCATATAATTTTATGCCTACTGTAAGATCGACAAAATTGTTGAACAGAAAAAAATTCAGGGTGTGCCGTAACTCTTAAGGTGTCGTATATTACAAATAAATTGCTCGTCAAAATTAGTGTAACCCCTCTACAATTATGCTGTGTTTTGCATGTTTCTGACCACCTCTGTTGGGCGATTCCATTAATACTAATACGACCGAATAAATTGATTTGGGATACCACAACTCACTTTCACCCTTCCCTTTGATAACTCAAGAACCCCTCTTGGTCGTACACCAACTTCCCACACACCCCTCTGGTTCTGCCCGTGTTGGAGGCTGCGTGGGTTGTCGTTTGACTGTTGATGAAGTTGACTAGACCCACTGCAGACTGCAGGTTCGGTGCCAAAAATAAAATTCCTCAACTAACCCACCCCCTGCAGATTTTTCGCCCTGAGGGGATGCATGTCTTTTGTGTTGAAATTACTCCATATGACTGGGACTAGTTGGTGTATGTTCTCAGAACTGTAAGTTCCTGAATTGCCACCAGAAACCTGTGAGTTCAAATTTTGATTTGGGGTGGCACAGCATATTGACTTCCGAACGTTCAAATCCTACAAGCTACCAAAATTTTCAAACCACTAATCTCTAGCCCCAATGAAAGGCAAAAGGCGCTTATCTAAAAAGTGTTACGCTAATTTTGACCAGCAGTTTATTTTAGAAACTCTATATTTGTATACCTAGTATCAAAATAGTGTCTACTGAGTACAATTTTGATCATATAAATAACAGCAATTTCATTCTGATCAGTATTTGTATTTTATAGATATCCATATTAAACGGTGCTCCAGCACTTGGCAACTATAATCCCAAACTTTTAAAACTTCCAACAATTTTCTGTGTGAATGAATCGGAGGCGTCTATTTTTGCAGGAATACCCGTAAACAGTAAAAGGTTTGCAAACGTTTATATTACCCATTTTTTTCTATAAAACCATAAATATTTCTATACTGAGTGTCAACGGAATCACTTTCGGGCTGTCACTTTTTAATTTTAAAAATATTTTTATGCAATTTGGTATATGTGATATTTGGTGTAATTGCAAATTAATGGTCTACACAGCATATTTGTGCAACTTCCGGTTTCACCTAAAATGCATGCAATTTATGATTTTTAAATAGGACACGCTGTATATTTTTACATATTTGGAATCTGCAGGTCATGTTTAATGAAAACTAATGTTTTTGTTTTTTTTTTTTTGGTCATTTTTATTTTTTTTTAATTTTTTGAAATCGATTAAAAGAGCAAATATTGCCCAAACGTGATTCTTCTGATCTAGAATGAGATTAAACAAATGCAATAGCTAAGTTAATAATGTCTTGTCACTATCCAGTATCGATTAAAATTTGTAAAAACAGTTTTTTTTTATTTATTTATTTATTTTCAGTTATCGAAATTCAACATTTAATAAGTCATTGAATTCTTCTCGAAAAGCTTAATTTTATGCAGTTATGAAAGTTGCATATGTCCATTTGAGTTGTTCAAGTTATTATATAAAAAAAAAAAACTGTTTTTGTGAACTTTAATCGATAGTGGATGGTGACAGGACATTATTATCATAGCAGTTGCATTTTTTTAACCTCATTCTAGATCAGAAGAATCATGTTTGGTCAATAATTGCTCTTTTAATCAATTTAAAAAAAATAAAAAAATAAATAAAAAATCACCAAAAAAGACAAAATAACAACCGTTTTCACTAAACATGACCTGCAGTTTCCAAATATGTGATAATATACAGGGTGTCCTATTTAAAAATCAAAAGTTGAATTCATATTGGCATTTATACCAAATATGACATACACCAAATTTCATAAAAATATCGTTAAAATTAAAAAAAATGACAGACCGAAAGTGATTTTGTTGACACCCAGTATATCAAGAGATTGAATAATTTATAAGTTATTTGAACTATTAATAGGACGTATGTATGTAGTTATTTTCTGGGCAGGGCAAATTATTGTATACAGCCTTCTAGTGATTCTAATCTATGACAAAAGAAAAATTGTAGCTGAGATTTTGAGATATACAGGATGAGTCAAATTTAACGTCGGACCCGAAAGTAAAGTTAAAAAAAAAAAAACCTTTTTCGAAAATCGAGCAAATGCATAATATACAAGGTGTATAAAAAAAAATCACCGAATTATAGTTACTTCCAACGAAATCGGAAGTCAAGTGTGGTAACAGACATTTGTATAATTCTGGCCTCACCCGTTATTAAAAAAAAGGCTGATTCAAAATACTGAAGAAGTAATTGTTACTTCTGGCAAAACCAGAAGTCGAATGTGAAAACATACACTTTTGTAATACTTCTTTTATACTCTTTAATAATATCCCGCACTAACATTTTTTTGAGAATATCTTTAACAATGCCCTGTACAAAAATCCCAAGGCCTAATTCAGATTCCTTGGGAAATTCTGCAAAACTTCAGCGTTCAACTTTCTTTCTACCTTAAAAATAACCCAAAATATCGTTATTATAGTTAAACGTTAAATTTAGACAATGTACATAAAGTGGTGTTTACAAAATAGTATTGCATGTGTATTCAAGCACATTATCACAATGGCAGAGCAAAAAATTAGCAAAGAACTTGAAATTGCTAGAATACTTTAAAATTTATGGTACATTGATAGCAATTTATCCGAATACTCTGAAGTTCACAATTTACAAGTATCAATTGAAGCGTTGAAATATCAAAGGAGCTATGTGCCAAAAATAAAAAACGGAGTAATTTAAAAAAGAAAGTGTATATTGTTATTTTTTAACGATTACAAAATAAACAAATTAAAACTAAACATATGTACGGCCGCTACATTGGTTTTCAAGGTTAACTGAAAATAATAACAACATACAAAACTAACAACATAAAAAATCTAGAAAAAAATGAGAAAGGGGCCAAGGGCCTTACTTTATATTGAGGAGTTTTTTTTATAGAAAAGTTGATGTTCTGCTTTTTCCAAGTATGGTATCATTGATAACACTGGGGAACAGCTGTTTTGGTGCCGAGGGTTTTTGAACTGATTCTATATCAGTTTGATGTCCTGAATTCAAATATCGTATTCATTTTTCCCTATCAGCTCCAGTTTTTAAGATATACAATTTTAGAGAAATATGAGTTCTATGATTTTAACTCAAATCTCAAGTGTAATAAACAAAAGTAGATTCGATTTTTTTATTTTATTTATACCAAATACAATCTTAAGTCAAACTTACAAACAAAAAAAAATAAAAAATAAATATAGTCTGACACTTCTAAAACTTCTTTTCCGAGACATTCTTGAATGTTTTTCAAACAGTCCCTCTTTAAACTCCAGCAGTAATCTGCCATCATGTGGATGTCCCATCTTCCTTGGTAGCGGTCCTCCATAATTTTAATATCTTGGTGAAATCTTTCACCTTGTTCCTCACTCATGTCTCCTAAATTTTCTGGAAACCGGTCCAAGTGGCTGTCTAGATAGGTACTTTTATACTCTTGCACCTAATGATTTAAAGCTGTTCAGCATCTTGTTAACAATTTCAACATAGTTTTCAGCTTTATGTTTGCCTAGAAAATTTTCTACAACTGAACAAATGGTGTCCAAGCTTCTCGTTCAACTTCATTCATTGAATTTATGAAGGCAGGATCTTTAATTAATTGTCTTATTTGTGGGCCGTCAAATATCCCTGCTTTGAGTTTTTCTGTGCTCAACTGAGGCATTTTTACCCCTATATATTCAAAACAAGGCCCATCCTTATCAAAGCTTTTACAAATTGCTTCATTAAGCCCAACTTTATGTGTAACGGAGGAAGAATGATTTTTTCTCTTTCAACCAAAGCGTCGTTAATGACATTCTTTTCCCCAACGTCCATGTTTTCTCTCAGAGGCCAATCTTTTCTAACCCAGTGGTGTGTTTTGTCCCTACTATCCCAAAGGCACAAGAAACACGGATATTTTGTGTAACCACTTTTGCTGCCCAAGAAGAAAGTTCACCATTTTTAAGTCTACACATATCAACCATTGAGTTCGTGATACTTTTTCTGCAAGACTAAAGCTATTGTGTTATATTCTTCTTCAGTTTCGTTGAGTGAGTATATTGACAATTTATTCCCATTATGTAGAAGGACACATTTTAAACTTAGCTTTGAACTGTCAATAAATAGGGCCAATCATCTGGAATATATTCAGAAAGTCCCATTTCTTTCATAGTCCCCTAATTTCGTGACAAAATACAAGATTGTCTTCTTGAGAAAAGAATTAGCAGATCTTTTTCTCTTGTACGGTAAAAGGTAATTTTGGTTCCTTGTTCCAGTAAATTTGTCGTTTAACCTAGAAGCCAGTACTTCAGCAGCTTTTTTCGATAAATTGAGATCCCTGGTGAGATCATTTAATTCGTTTTGATTGAAGCGTTGAGGAACTGAAGACGTCCCCTCATAGTCACTGTTAGTTTCATTAGCATCGGAAGAGCGATCAGAGGGACAAGTTCGTTATCAGAGATATCTGGTAGCTCATGAAATGTTGGAATCGGTATTTCATCTGAGTGCGGGAAGGGCGTATTGCCGAGTCTAAATTGGGATAGGTCCATTTATGGCGGTTATTTCGATTGATTCCTTTAATATTTGCTAAACAGAAATAGCAATCATCGAAGTGGTTTTTGGTTCTCTCCAAACCATTGGTACGCCAAATTTCAAACATTTTCTTTTGCCGGTAGTCCACTGCCCAATTGCTCTGTGCAAGTTTACATACAAGATGCAGGGCCCACGTTTTGTCCTGATCACCAAGCTTAACTCCAAAGTATGCCAAATATGCTTGCTTCACAAAGTCAGTAATAGCTCGTCTGTTTTGTTGGAACATGTATTCTCCGCATATATAACAAAACACATCAGGTTGATTGACACAACTTCTTCTTGAACTGGACGCTAAACTCATTTTAATTCTGTTCAATAACACAACACTCTTTTCTTAACAGAAAATAACACGCCGAATTCGATCTACTCTCTTTAGCAAGAAGGCACAAACTGACGAGACTTACCTGAGTTAGGGGTATAAAAGGGTCAGTTCAGGTACCTGGAAGGCAATGTTTCCACTATTAAAAGATTTACCTGGAATTTACTCATTTACAGACTAACAATAAAACAATTGCACCTACATTAATGATTATAAAATAATTTTAGAACTCTCAGAAACCAATAAATAGAAACCAGATATGTAGATAAATTTATGTATCTAAAAAAGTAGAGCTGATAGAGAAAACGGATTGCACCTATAGATTTAGCTTCCCAAAATATAGTTAAAATCAGGTCTAAAATCCCAGGCACCAAAAAAAAATTTTTTTGTGCCCTGTTGTAATAAGTGTTTTTTTTATTATTTTGTTTTCATTTGGCAAGGCAAGTAATTCAATGTTATTTAAATCAGGGGGCGTTTTACTTTTTTTAATATATTTGTTTTCTTTCCACGGTGCCACCTCACTAAAACTTTCTATGGAAAAAAAGGAGGCCAGGGTTATTTTTGTCTAACTTCAGATGGACAACTTTACTGATGTTTACATTTTTCAAGTTGATAATGGTGTCTGCTGAAGATTGAGTATTGAAAAATCGTTCACATATGTCAACTACCTCAAACCGACCTGTGTGAGTACTATAAAGTAACCAGATTTTGATTTTTCCAAAGACGGACATATTCAGCTAGTTCACATTGACGAAGCTAGAGTTAATATTTCGCGCTGTGTGGCGCGAGCTAAATAGCGCCGCAGGCGAAAATTTTAAAACTTTCAAGGTCACGCATTTTCCTGACACTTCAGAATTTCAAAGAAAAAATACATTTACATAAAAATATACTTTCACAAGGATACTTTTTGGAATTTGATGCCTTTTTGAAATACTAATATTTAATCACGATTGATACGATACGTCGATACGTCTTCAGATTAACCTAGAGGACGTTATTACGGACATTTTATTAAAAAAATTTCAATGACGGACAGTTTGACGGACTGCTCTTGAAGACGGACAAGCTTTCTGAATGACGGACTGTCCGTCCTAATAACGGACATCTGGTCACTTTAGAGTACTAGAAAGAATAATATTTCTTCAGTCTTCAGGCACCATTGCCTTTACTTTCCTTTTTGCGTTTTTCTATTAATGAAAAATCACGGTCGCACTGTAAAAAAACCGCTCCAGGCTTGGACTGTCTTTTGCCGGGATGACATTGTTTTTACGAGATTGATAGGCTTTGCCCGAAACTTTTAACTTTCTTTGAGCCTCCGCTACCGTTCCAGTACCGCCGATGTTTTTCCATTTTGAAGATTTTATTTAATGAACCCTTACAACAAAGCGTAAACAATAAACAGACCTGAGAGACGCAACGACTTGATACACGAATGCTGTGATCTGATTTCATCATAGAGTGGCACTTAGCACCATAATACTTAACAAGGCACTTGACGATAGAGCCACCTGTCGATGTAAAGCTAAAACGTAAAATAATTTTTTGGCCCATAGCTCCTTTCTTACATTATGCTTAAGAGCACTAAGTCCCTTTCTATAGTAATATAACAAATCAGCAAAATTTGGCACTTGGCACCTTTGATATTTCAACGCTTCAATTATGATTTGCAAAATTTCATTCAGGTATTTCGACCTGTTAGCACTAAGCACCAAAGCACTCTTTGTTCAATTTGACAATCCAGTAAACTGAATGACATTGCAATGTGATTTCTGGTAGAGAGTGATTAACATCAAACAATAGATTTCACAAATAAAGATGGATTTACTCACTTAACTACACAATAACACATACACAAAATTGGTAAAAACCATATATGGTAAGTTTAGTAAACTGCTGAAAATGAATATACTTCTATGACTAAGTTAACTGCACTACATTTTTTTAAATACAACACACACACAGTGAATGACAGTGCAATTTAAACTATAGACTGAAAAATGTTAATGGTTAAATCGTACTCTGAGCTGTGACACAGTAAGTTTCCCAACTTCATAAAATATGTTATGTGTTCCTCACCAGCTTCATGCTCTGGCAGCGTAATAAAGCACAGTTAGTTACACATACAATATTACTTTACCAATGTGTCTGGTATATTCACTAAAACTGATTACTGTATGTCTGCAACTTTTAAAATATTTCATTTCTTCTCTAAAAAAATTACATTGCTTTAGTCTAATAAATTTTGTTACACTAATTTTTGGATTTTTCTCCCAATTGTTCCTTGATTTTGTGAAGTAGTTTTCAGTTTTGTTTTTTTTTTTAATTACGATTTTGTAATTAGTCTCAGATCATTCCTACAAATCAGTTCATTCCTACATATTTTGTTTGTATAAGTTCACCATATTGAGATCATTCGGGTCTGACAAACTCAGCAACCACTAGATGTTCCCGAGAGCACATCATTAACGGTAGGTCCGTTAGACAAAGTAGAATGGCAATAATTCGGCGAAATCTGGGTTTATGATTGGTACTGTATGTATATCAATGGTGAATAGGTGGTCAATATAGGTGTATCATTTTCATTAATGAAATATTTTTATTAATTTGAATAAAGTGGTGTCTTCTAAATACATATTTTGCTCTTTTTTTTAGGGATGCAGAGAGAGCCGCTTTTGAACTGTTATCGAAGGGGTGCAACAGTGTTCTAATCACTCTTGGTGCTCAAGGGGCACTTTATGTTAGCAAGCGAGAGAAAAAGTGTTACCACTTTAATAGTCCATCTGTTAAATGTATTGATTCCACAGGAGCGGGCGATGCGTTTATTGGAGCTTTAGCTTATTTGTTAGCAAATAAAAAAGACCTTTTGAAGTCGATTGAAATGTCATGTATTATTGCTGCAGATAGTGTAACTCGGCAAGGAACTCAAATAAGTTTTCCAGATTCGGATATATTAAAAACATTGGAACATTTGTCTCGGGACTGAGTGCCGTCAAGGATTGTTTTTTTTTTTATGTTATTGTTGGGTTGTTATTTAAATAATATGCATGGACTCCACAGATGTTCCAATGATTTCAGAAATATATTTACCATTGCTTCACAGTTCAACTCGAGTGGGTATGCTGAGGTGATGACATCAGCTGTGCCCACTTCAAAAGCCATCACAACTCAGTATCAGTAAACAATAGTGTCATAACTGTCTGTTGAAGGTGTATCGCGGCAGGTTTTTGTTTTATTTTTCATGATTTCAATTTAGATGTGAAACATGGTGCAGTCGCAAACACTGGAATCATCATGCTACATTGAATTAAAAACAGTGACGTCAAACTGAACTAGCCACTGTACCAAGAAGACAGTTTTGGTATCACAATCCGACAAAATATTCGAGGGGTATTTAAGAAACTGGTAGGATTAAATAATAGTACAAAATGATTTGCATGTGGATAATTAAATAAGGCAGACTGATGTCATTAATTTTAAAATGAGTGACATCCAAAATTGGTTCCTCAAATCATCAAAACTGTTGAATGTTAATAAATGTGATATTATACGTATGTTTATATATGTATGTGACAATGTGTACAATAGTCCATTAGTTAGAAGAGATTACTTGTAGCTCCAGTCATGGCTATATTTAGTTTCAAATACCTAACATATCCTGTATGTAGCAACGGTCTCTATTTGTATTGGTGACAGTGTGGTTGTATGAGGAAAGGTTAGAATGAGTTTAGTTAACGTAAATGGCAATGGTGTATTTGCAGCTAAAATAATTAATTTATTTTTTCATCCTTTTTCGTTCAGGGAGTACAATACATTCTCATGATTGTGGCTTAGGTACTTGTAATTTTAATCATTACTAATATTTTGTGAGGGAAATTAAAACTGAATTCAACTAAACTGTTTCAATTTAAATCTGATGACACAAAAAATGTAGCTACAATTTCTCTTCAGCGCTTACACATTTAAGGTCCTTTTAGACGATAATATCAGTCGTCAGTTCAGCTTCAGTTTTAGTCAAACTGTCGGTTTTTCCTACGTGTAAAAATTAAACACTCAAAGGAGAATTGAAACGGAGACTGAGACTTGAAGGAATGGATGGACCTATTTGTTTCATTTCAGTTCTTAGAATTCCTAAGTGTAAACAAGTGCGTCGTGCCTCAGTCCGTTCGCTCACGTCAGTTCTCTTGAAAATCTTGCCCAGTGCATGTCGCAACTGTCGCTATGTCCAAGGATCACGATTTTGTTGTCGAGTTCATTGAAATTTATAAAACTTCACCGTCTTCTTTCTGCAGCATCAAAGCTAAGGCTATTGCAACAATATGTGTTGAACACTTTTTTGAACACAAAGCGAAACACATGTTAACTATTCTATTCAGATCTGTACAAAGAACTGAAACGAAGAAGGATAGTAAGAACTGAACAGATCGTGTAAACACAAACCTTCGTGCGAACTGAAATGAAACGAAAACTGAACTGATATGACCGTTTAAAAGGTATTATATGAACACATTTGCTGCCAGTCTCTATAATGGTATTAGCTTCCTGCAAGCCTATATGCATTTATAGTAAAATCTTGTTACAAATAGGGTTTTGATACTAGTCTTTACCTACTTTTTGTCCTTTACTATCTTAAAATAAAAAAAAAAAACAAATGTTATCTCATAGTTGGCATATAAATTAGTTATTTTCAATCTTAACGCCAACTGTCAGTTATCTCTGAACTTATTGGAAATAAAATGCCAGAAAAATGTTCAAAACCAATAGTAAATTCCATTTTCTGGAACTGATTCGGGCCACCGAGAAAAAATAAACACCCACAAAACCCTGTTGTGTATGCAGGTGTAAAAAGAGGGGAGACACTGCAAGGCAAAACTCATTTAATGTTCAAATCATTTAAATTAGGGTTTTAAAAGTATTGTTTCTGGCTATATATAATCGTGCAGTGCAATGGCTCAGCGCATGGCATCATTAGATAAAAATTCTATTTCATCTCCATAAAATATTTGTAAAAGTTCTATTGTTCTCTGAAACACTCATATATTTTCTTTTAGTTTAGTTTTCATCAGACATAATATCTCTAAACAACAAAATAAAGAAGTGATTGCAACAATACATTCCATATAAGACAAACTTTCACATGTTCATTTGAACACACACTGGAGAGATTTAATAACCATTATGTTAATTATTGAGAATAATAAAAATAATGGCCTAAACGCCTACCCAAAACAAGCAGAAAGTATTCTGGAGCTGTAAAAAAAGACTACCCAAAACTGCTTTTTTGTGGTTCATCCTCAACAAACTCATTCCAGATTTTTTAAATTAGTTATTTGTATAAAATCCTTGTATTGTATTATAAAATATTTGTATAAAATCCTTGTACATTAATGTATTGTCTCAAATTTCTTTCCCACGTTTGTTCAATAGAGTATAATAAAGTACTTAATTCAACAATATTAGTTTTTTATTGTCTCCCTTTAGGAATCAGTAACGTAAGTTTACAAAAACAAAAGATTAGAAGATATTAGGTAACAGAAGTGTATATGCTAATATTATAATTTAATATTACATAAAATAAACATATTTATTTACTTACATATATAGATGAGTAAACATAAACGTATGGCACTGCCCGGTTCCAGAAACACAAGTCTGGTAGCTTTTGTCTTACAACTGGCCAGGCATAGAATATAATTATTTTTGAGATTGTCTGCATCGGCATAGCTGTACATCTATGTATCGATATACGACGACACGTATATCGATAATGCAAATGCTGCCTACGTTGTGGCATTGTGGAGAAGCATAGCAACATAAATGCCTTGTAGAGACGCTGAATTTATATTTTAATTTAGATTAGAAATACTATACAAGTACTTTACATCAAATTTTGAAATATGCAATTAGAGACGCCAAGTTCTTAGTTACATGCAAATTTTAAAATTAGTTAGTAAAGTCAATAACTGAAAAATGTAACTAGGAAGTATTTAAATATGTTCATTGTTATCTAGCAATCTATTATTAGGCGTAGGAATAGAAAAATATATTAAAAATATATGTTTATTATCCAAATTCTAATCCATATTTGCAAACTAATATACATAATTAAAAAACAACAAAAAAACCTTCAGTCTGAATATACAACACTATATTCTATCATATGTTTCAGCTGTGGAAACAATAGTTGGTTTACAACCAGAAAGCAAAAATATCACTCCATCCTAAAAAAAGACAAATTTTATTAGTGTGAATACCTTATTTGTATTTTTTGTTAATCATAAACCATAAAAGTAAATAAGACCTGGCTTGACCAGATGACAATATGCAGAAAATAAACTTTGTTATAATTAATAACTTTTGTCACCTGGACTCTGGAATAATATTTGACAAAATCTTGTATAACGAATTCAAACATGTTAATTTCTTTCAATTTGAAATTTTGAGTCATTTGAAAATACTTTAGTAATTAAATAGAGTTTAAATCAGATCTTAAGTTTATATCCTGGCAGTCAAAATTAGCATAACATTTTTAGATCAGCACCACTTGTGTCTTATTCGAACTAAAGACTTGCAATTTGACAGTTTTGGTAGCCTATGGTGTTGGTCCTAATACTCTGTAGGGGCTACACTGTGATTTAAGGGGTTTGCCATCCCCACACCAAAACCAACTCCATGTCAAAATTTGAGTTCACAGGATTCTGGCGGCAGTTCACAGACCTACAGGATATGCCGAGGACGCTAGCGGGTAGAAATCCTATTCTGAGACACTTTAGTACATCTTGGAATCATTAGTTTGGTTTCTGTCCCACATTTTTAACCTTTTTCTTACCTCTGTGAACTATCCCTCTGTAGTCACACTCGTTTTACTCGGACCACTGTTTGATGATTCCATTGAACCAAATGTTGTAAAATCAATTGGTCTGGTGTGCTAGAACTCACTCACTTTGTCCCCATCAAAAAAAGGGAGCGACATAATGCAAAAGGATTTAAAGGATATGGACGATTTGGGGTGGACCAGAAACGATCCAGGTATCCTCAGGAATGCTTTCTGAGTCACTCCACGGTAGGATCTGCTTAAAACCCCTCAGCGTGACAAATTTGCAGGTGGGTTGAGGGTGTAATTTCATTTTTGGCGCTCAACCCGCGGTGGGCATTGAGTCCGGTTAACTTTGAGAGAAGCCTTAACTTTGAACTTTTACTTATATAAAAAGTATTATGCTAATTTTGATAAGCAGTTTAATATAAAATTTACCGATTTTTGTGTTCTAGAATATATTAATATTAATGTATATAGTAATTTACTAAATATATGTATACCCTGACTAAACCTGGTAAACTTTTCCAGAAATCTAAATTGGGAATAAGTTCCAACCCTCTTCCTCCTCTAATACAGTACAGGAAAAGACATCCTCCAAAAAAGTAAATTCCAGCTGTTACAAAACCAACTATTATAAATATTGATCCTGCACTTAATCCTGGGTGTTGCGTAATTAAACATACTTTCGGAGAAGACAGTACTAATTCCTAAAATGATATACCTTGGAAAAGTACAACATCATAGAATATTAAAATAAAACTAGATAAATGCCGCCAAAATGAACTAACGTGGTAGAATTAATTAACTAAATTCTTAATTTTACTCACATTATTATTAACATTAATAACTTTTATAAATGGTATTTCAAAATCATTACAAAGTAGACGTATTGTAGGGTCTACTGCTGAGTCCCTAGAAAAACATAACTTTAGGTACTATTTGTATTAAGTTGTATTGACAACCAAAAATATTCATTATTAAATTATGGATTAATGCTTTACAGGTTTTTTTAATGTGAATAAACTACTATAAGGAATTAATGTTTATCTCGACTTTAGGTCTGTTTCTCGGGAATTTTATTTACCTCATGCACATTCAAGATTAGTGTTGCAAAAATTCGAATTAAATAATGACTAATTCGATAGTTAATTGAAAACAACTAATTCGATTATCTTTTTCGATATATCGAGATAAAAATTGGTAATATTTATTATTTAGTATTAGTACTCCGACGGGAAAAGGAATTACGAATTATTGAACTGGTATACGCCTATACCTATCGAATAGCTACGATGGAGGTCGAGTGAAGCATACAAGGGCGTAGCCAAAGGGTCAAGTAAAAACCAAAATGCTCGGGGGAATGTGGTTGCCATTGCCTGTAGTGACCTTTTTTTTTGGCTTTTTTTGTTTAATCTGCAGCGATCGCCCCCCCCCCCCCCAAAGGGTCAAGTAAAAACCGAAATACTCAGGGATTGCGGTTGCCGTTGGCTGTATGACCTTTTTTTGGCTTTTTTGTTTTATCTGCACGATCGCCCCCCCCCCCCCAAAGGGTCAAGTAAACACCAAAATACTCGGGGTTTCGCTAATTACCCTGACTAGGTATAATTTAAATTTATAATTCTACTAAATAATTCGATTTTGAAATATGAATTATTACTAATTATTCGATAGTGAAAATAATTCGATTATTCCCAACACTATTCAAGATGTAAGGAAAACGTGTAAACCAAATTAAAGAATTAAACCAACTCAAACATAGGTCATATCTAAATGTATTCAAGGTTAAATACAAAGTAGAAATAGTTTTCCCAGTATTCTAATCTGTAGTAATAAAGATATACATACCCCGTTTTGTTATAAACAAGTTGATAATCTCTATTACTTTGGCCTGCAAATTCAAATTCTATATTGCTTGCACTACCTATTGCAGAACATGAATTGTTACTTGAATTGTACATTATAAGCTAGAATATAGTAATTAGTAATTACTTTACATATATTTTTTTGTTTTATAACTTACAGAAGATTTTATGGGGAGACCGGTACAATTATTCTTTGATATAATAGCATTAAATTCTTTATCGTTGCATCCTAAGAAATAAAAAGTAAAGTCGCCATGAATATCTTCCAAGTAAGGATTGTCGCCCACTACAGATGTTATATCTATATAGCTATATTCGTCTTTCCTGCATCGACATGAACTTTCCTTAACACATTTATTATTGCTACTACAGTTTACACTAAACGTTGTAGTAATTATTAATGATAATACAATGCGCTCAAATGTAGACATTTTGAGTCATCTTTCCACAACAGCCAATGAACCAAAACAAACTATAGGAGATTTTTAGGTTATATTCTTCCAAAGAAATTATCTACAGAAGTATATACATGGACTACATACTGGAAGTATATACTCGGAATAAACCTATGATAACTCTTAGGTTTTAGTCATTCAGGCGTATGATGTATCATTCAGGCCTATGATGTATCATTTGACGTTATTTATAACAGTGATGTTATAATTATTGTCCAATCAGGATTACCCTTTTAAATAATCCCAGTTTCCAATGGTTTATAAATGCGGTAAAGGGTACATCCTCAGGCGGGTGTGGCGGGTTTTTTTTAATATTCGGTTTAAAAAAAAAATTTTTTTAAAAAATTTTAAGGCTCCTTCTTCGGAAAAATTTTTCCGGGAAACCACCTTTTTTTTCTTTTTTTTTTTTTTTTTTTTTTTTTTTTTTTTTTTTTTTTTCCCGCTGTGTTTTTTTTTTTTTTTTTTTTTTATAAAGGGTGGAAAAAAATGTGCCCAACTTTTTTTTCTTTTTAATAATCCCTGTTTCCAATTGGCTGAAGCTGTTAACATCGGTGTTATAAATAGCGGTAAATGATACATCATACGCCTGATTTGCCGTTATTTATAATACTGCTGTTAACAGCTTCAGCCAATCGGAAACTGGGATTATTTAAAAAGGGTAATCCTGATTACCGATCACGTTACGAACCAATTCAGAACTAATACTGAACAAGTTTAGGATTCTGCAAATGCGCATGCCCAATTAGTTACCAGTTCGGAATTTGATGTATGTAACTACCGCGAACTAATGTTTAACTAGCAGATGACAGAAACAGAAGACGTTTGTTTCGTCCTTGTCTATAGACTATGTCTTCCGTCAGTTAGATGTCATCTGTTGTTCTTTTATAAATATATGGTTAAATATAGCGATGGGCATAATCGAGATATTTCAATAATCGATTATTATTAATCGAGACATTTTAATAATCTACTAATATTAGTAGTTAAAAATTAGCAGTGCTAATTTTAGTTATGAAACCTAAGATAACACAGTGTAATCGATAATCTTACTATTGTATATGTTTGCCGATAATTTATTATACACAAGGATATTTTATGCCTTCATCGTACCTAAAATAATATCTGCCTGTTTTTTTTTCTAATTTATATTATACTAGCGATCCGCCCCGGCTTCGCCCAGTTTACGACATCACATTAGAAACCTCTAAAATTATCAGTGTTTCTCTACTATATTATGCATGTATTATACATATAAACCTTCCTCTTGAATCACTCTATCTATTAAAAAAAACCGCATCAAAATCCGTTGCGTAGTTTTAAAGATCTAAGCATACATAGGTAGTAGATAGATAGGGACAGACAGCGGGAAGCGACTTTGTTTTATATTATGTTATGATTTTATGACGTGGAGTTTTTAAAAGTAATGATATAAATGAAATTTATCGATTATCATTCATTATTTCTGTTATGTTTTTTTTACAATAATTTTACTGCCAAATTAGTCAAAATTACTAGTAGGGTTTATATATCTACGTGCCAAATATACTAAAACCTCTCCTTAAAAAAAATCAATAACACTTTTGAGAAACTTGTCTTCATATTATCGACTGCCGTGTATTACTTAAAATCGTATGTATTGTATATCGCCTTATCTTGCAACAAATGAGAGAACCATACCATTCGGCCGGCAGCTATCTACTAATTTGTCTAATTTAGTAATTTATACTGTGCGTTCAATTAGCAAATATATAGATCGAGAAGTGCCTGCGCAATATATCGCGCCTGGCAGTTGTATCTCGGTTCTCGCTTCTCGCCGAACAACTAATTTTAGTACTACTAATTTTGACTACTAATTTTCAGATAGCATAATCGATTATCTCGAGATATTTTAATAATCTACTAATTCGATTATTGCATCTCGATTATTCCCATCGCTAGTTAAATATATAACTCTGAGCTCTACTCACGAGATGAGTTGATCTGTGGCACTGATAGCGAATAGCGATTCTTTCTTTGATTTGCCGTTAACATTTCTGTTTTTTTGTTGTAAACATAGTAATTGTAGATTGTAATTAAGAGGTTAATTATTTATCTTCGGCTGTCAATTACAATGAATAAAGATATGTTTGAACAGAAAAAGGAAAATTGTGATTCAGACGAAAAAAAGCCCATAATTATAAGAAGTTCAACAGATTTACAACGACTAAAATTAGAGAAACTAATGCAAAATCCCGTACGTATAATGCATTTATGTGTAAAGTCTCATTTATATTTTTTAATTTGTAGGATAAACCAGTGATTATTCCAGAAAAACCTAAAGAAAGGGGAATTCCTGTTGTCCCGGATTTTGTCAGGAATGTAATGGGTTCAAGCGCAGGTGCAGGATCTGGAGAATTTCATGTTTATAGACACCTTAGACGTAAAGAGTATGCTAGACAAAAATATATGAAAGAAAAAGCAGACAAAGTAAGTATACATCTTTTCACCAGTACCTTTTATCAGGTAGTGTGAGTAATGTTTAAAAAATATACAGGTTCTATGTATGAAGTGCTTTAATTGAGATTGAGGCACGACACTCAGTGGAAGACTTTTATATGACTCAAATATGTTTCGCGCGTGTTTCTCACTATGAAAACCGAATTTCCACACCATGGAATCCAAGCACTGGAGTAGAGACATTATTGTAATATTTTAATAACATCTGCATCTGTCTCACTTAATTAACCTCTCACATTTGGGTAATATAATCATTTTTATATAGTGTATAAATCTTTATGTTTATGTGCATATATACATACAGTGGCAGAAAAAAGTCTGCGTACATATCTGAGTTCACCAAATGAATGACTCAAATCTTTTTTCTCTCATAGTATAAAATATCTGAACCCATGTGGAGAAACTATAAAAGGTGTAGTAAGACTATATATCTCGTCATTATGGCAATCTATTTATTTAACAGATTCACATTTTACAGGGAAAAAGTTTGCGTACAAGAAATAGTTCACAATTTATATAAATACTAATAACTAGAGCTTCGAGGTTATTAATAGATGTGTGCTTTACCAGGGACGGCTCCAGGATACCACTATTAGTAATGCTAAGAAATGTTAAACAGGTCTTACCTTATACATGTGATGGTGATTGTTGTAGCCCAAGTAATCGGCAAAGGAATCATAGTCACAAGACTATGGTTCTTACATACACATGGTAACCAACGCTATAACATGTCCGTACTGCCACTTGAGTTTCCATAAATTATCAGTAACTGTTCCGTATGTTCACGAGTTGTTATGAGTATATTAAGCTCTGGTGCCTCACTTAACATTCATTTATAAGATAATAAAAGCATTCAATGTCTACAGACATAACTGCGACATATTTAAAAAAAAAATAAAGTTTTGTAACGAGGGCACATGTATATGTTGTTGAGAGACATCCACTTCTCTGCATAGAAAATAAATTAGCTGTCAACAGTAGATTAACACTCCCCTAACAGTTTCAGCAATTCGGCGGAGCCCATGTGCCAAATGTGTAACATAGATTAAATTAGAATATGTCCTTTTTAGGCGTCGGCACGCTTGCCACATTTGTTAGTAGCAGCAAGACAGGCTGTTTATTTACTTCAAAGTTCTCCTCCTCGCCCCATAGTTACTGTAAGCTGCTAATCACACACTCAGTAATTGTTTCCACATTTGTGCTTTCCAACACCCTTGAAGCTATCAAATGCCCTTCCACGGCTTTTGCGTCATCCAGTCCCCCAACCACTATGTTAGCTTTCTATATATATTCTGTCCTTTAACTTCCATTGTTTAATATTACATGCCACCACTATTTTAACTAAATCCAAGTTAAATTGTCTCTGTCTGGTATGGTATTTTGACTGATATTTTGGGCATGAAACGCGGCACTGCGAGACTGGTTCCGAAAGAGCTAAATGTTTTTCAAAAAAGAGCATCGGAAGCAGGTTGCTCTTGACATGGTTTCCAGAGCCGATAGTGAACCGAACTTCATGAAACACATCATAACTGGAGACGAAACATGGGTCTACGTAACGGGTACGACATTAAACAAAACGAAGTAGAGATGTGCCGAAACTGAAAAAACCGCGCCAAAGACGGCGGTCGAAAGTAAAGGTGATGCTGACGGTTTTTTTTATTATCGAGGCGTGGTATATTCCGAATTCCTTCTGGAAGGACAGACGGTTAATAAGGAGTATTATATCGGCATTTTGAGGCGTTTGCGCGAAAGTATCCGTCGGAAATGGCGGGAATTGTGGAAGGAAAATTCTTGGATTTTGCATGATGACAACGCGCCATCTCACCGAGCTAGGATTGTGAATATAAGGCTAAAAACTCGATGAATACGATCGACCAACCACCGTATTCACCGGATATGTCTCCGTGTGATTTTTTTTTATTTCCAAAACTAAAATTGCCACTACGGGGTCGCGCTTTGAAAGGATAGAGGCCAACAAACAAAATTCGCAAGGGCTGAAGGCGATACCTTCGGCGGCCTGTGAGCGGTGTATGGAAGATTGGGTTAAACGTTGGCATAGCTGTATTGCACTCGATGGAGCCTACTTTGAAGGGGTCAAAAATGAATAAATAACAATTTATGTGCTTTTTTTACAATTTCCAGGTACTTTTTGTACGTAGTAGTATACAGGAGTTGACAATGTACTTCATTAATGTGGCACATACAACAATATTCCAGTCGCGTTAAGACTGGTCCTGGAATCTCTTATTAAAGTACGGGCTCTACTAATAACGTCTAGGACCGCTCATTCAAGAAATAACTTCTAAAGAAATAACTAAAATTCACTAATTTTAAAGTATCTGTTGCCGTAATGTTTTCCCCATTTCTCGAGCAACTTCTGTTTGAGAGAAGACTTTAAAGTAATTTCATGTTGGCGAATGCATGTAACTTATGTATCCATACCGGTTATGCCGCGTGTGAATTTATTTCATGGATATAATAAATTGTTGGCACTTATTATTGTTAAACCCTTGGTGTACGCAGACTTTTTTCCGTCACTGTTTAGTGTAACCCATTAAGGACGACAACACCCTTATATTTTTTTTTGTCACCTGATTTGAATGATTAGTGTGAATTAGTGTCAAAATAAAGAGCACAAAAACTTTATTTTTGATCAACATAATACGTTTGATGTCTTCAATCCAAGTCCTACTTTAATATTTTTGAAAGATTTGAAAAGTAAGGAAAAACATTAGATCTTTATTACAACAAAATAGCGAGACCACTAGTCTCGACATTCTTCAGAACTGTATATTAACAAATTTCCCAAAGATATGCCTAGGAAAACTTCTAGAATTAATGAAATGAAAATTATATCCCTTCATACTTAAATTAACTTATATCAACCTTATTTCAGGAAAAATTAGAAGAGGAGTATCATGCAAAGTTAGAAGAAAATAAGAAAAAAAGCTGACGAAAGGACGGCTAAAAAGAGGCTGAAAAGATTAAAGAAAAAACAAAAACAAAAATCAAAAAGTAAAAAGCCTAAACTTACAAAAGAATCATCTTCTGAAGAAGAGCAAAGTGAGGATTCAGGTGGTGAGGAAAGTCCTAAAGATGATTCAACAAAAGATAAAGATGGAACCAATATTAGTTGATAATTTCTGCAAAGTGAGGAATGTGCAAGATGAACAAATCGTGATAATTAATTGAAGAATAATCGCTAGAAATGGTTTGAACATATACAGAATTTAGACCGTAAAGAATACCTTTTCTGAAAATTATGAAATACTATCAGGGATTAAATTTATGACATAAAACTTAATACATTATTAATATATACCAATATACAATGTTTGGTTTATACACCTTGTTCAGAACTCCAAATTTCCGAACTCACGATATTTCCGAACTTTTTCTCACGATATTTCCGAAATTGTACTTCCACACAACCGAACTTGTCGCTGTCGAATGTCGAATATCGCTGTCGAATCAGCCAGAAAAACCCTTTGCGCATGCGCCAGGTTCGGTTATCCCGAGGTGAAGAAAGTTCGGAAATGTGGAAGTTTGCGGAACGAAAAAGTTCGGATATGTGGATGTCAAGTGTAATAAGAGATACATATAATGCAAATTTGAAATCTGAAATTCTAGCCAAAAATTAAATAAGACAACTCTGAATGCGTGAAAATCAAATAATTTCAAGGATATGAATGTTTCAGTTTCAGTTGAATGTTGGCCATTGAATGCACTGGTTTGAATATTATTTTTGATTCTACCACCATTATGAGAGATGTAATGTCATTTACACTCCAACCCCTCTTAAGTCACCTTCGCTTAATTCACATCCCCTCTTATTTCACCACGTTTCCCCCTATTATGTCACGAAACCGTCCCTCTTAAGTCGCCGCCTGTAAAAGTTTTAGAACCACGTTTGGAAATTATATATTATGATTCTCGCATGAATACAATTTTTATTGAAAAAAAAATGATTGTGTAATACATTAAATATGGACGCCTAACCTTTAAAATAGGTTAGGTGTCTTTTAAAAATTTTTAACCTTTAAAATATTCATTCAAGTGGAAAATTGAACGTTGTCACGCACGACTGGGTATACTTACGTTGATTTTTTTCGTTCAGTTGGCTCATTTTTCGTTATAACAAGTGCTGTGGTATGTCTCTAAATATTTCTTTTTGCAGCTAAAACACGAAAAAAATTGAGGTTATGATCGCGACTTAAGAGAGACTAAATTTCGCGACTTAAGCGAGACGATGATACACGGTGACTTAAGAGGGGTTCGAGTGTAGCTACTTATTCTAATTAAGTGACAGTACATTAAGTACATTAATAAATAGGGTTTACCAAGAAAAAAAGTATTGTAACGTTTTTTATTTATTACGGGTTCGTAAGGTGTGAAAAATTAAACTCGCACTTTAAACTAACACTATTTATTAAACTAAATACAAATACGGACTAAACACTACGTAACTAACATTAATTTATTTTATACAACTTATATTCGATTATTTATTTACGAATACCGCGGCGTTCAAATATCGACTGGCCCTCCCGCCGTTGAAAGAGCTCGCTGTCTGGTGGACTGACGTGTCGAACTACAACTTCAGCTTGTTCATCATTGCTTCCGGCGAAAGGGGCTAAACGGTTGAAGTGGACCACCCTGGGTTTTCCTCTTGGCAACTTCTGGATTCGGTAGACTACATCGTTAATCCGGGTGACGACCTCATACGGACCTTCACAAGAGCTTTGAAGTTTTGGAGATAACCCACGAGACGTGGATTTATAACCCACGACGACGTTGTGGGTTATATAACCAGACTTGGTTGCCGGGCTGGTACCTCCCATCGTTGGGGTTGATGTCGTAGGTCTCCTTCATGCGGTCGCTGACGCCCTGGATATTCGAACGGACTCGTTCGTGGATGTCGTCCATTCTCTGGCGTAGAGTACTGACGTAGTCCTCTCCAGCCACGTCGTCCCCTGGTGTACAGCCGAACTTCAGGTCACTGGGTAGACGCAGTTCACGGCCCATGACGATGCTTGCAGGTGTTTGCCCAGTTGTATCGTGGATCGACGACCGGTAGGCTAGCAGGAACAGGTGGAGAAACTGGTCCCAGTCCCGCTGGTGGTCGGAGACTACTTTGGATAAGTACCGGTTGATGGTCCTATTCATTCGCTCCACCATTCCATCCGACTGCGGGTGCACTGCAGTTGTCTTCGTCTTACGGATGTCGAGTGTACGGCAGACATTCTGAAACAGAGTCGACTCGAAATTTCTTCCCTGGTCCGAGTGTAATTCCAGAGGTACACCAAATCGACAAATCCAGTCCTTAATGAGAGCGTCTGCCACAGTAGAAGCTTCTTGGTTTGGAAGGGCATATACTTCTACCCATTTGCTAAAATAATCCTTCACGACGACGATGTATTTATTTCCATTATCTGTTTCCGGAAACGGACCTGCTGCATCGATGGCAATTCTTTCAAACGGACTACCCACGTTGTATTGTCGCATTGGAGCCTTCGGGTGCCGCTGCGGACCATTACTTGCAGCGCACACCACACATTTCTTGCACCAGTCCTTCACGTCAGTAGTGCAGTTCACCCAATAGAAACGCTCCTATACCGCTCCTATACGAAAATAACTTTTCCCAGCGTCCTAGGTGTCCGCCAGTGCTTCCATTGTGGATTTCCTCCAATACTTCGGGCGCTCTGTTTCTGGGGACTATCAGTTGTTTTCGCTCTTGGGTACCATCTGATTTCTCCAGAACGCGTTTTAAAAGTCCATCGCTTAAGACGAGGGAATTCCACTGAGCCCAGTATGACTACGGTTGGCGAGTACCGTGATACCTCTTCCCAAGTGGGTTTCCGATCTTCTTTCTTTCAATTCACAATTGGTTTTAGATTCGGGTCATTCTCTTGATCTCCCAGAAGCTCATCCCGCCGCCAATCATCATTCACCACCGTTAGTATGCGTATTACGACATCCTTTTCAGATGATGGCGGTGCTTTCTTCTTTTCAATACGGCGACCCCGAATGTGACGGACCTTAGCACCATTCCAACGTCGAATTGGCCTCTTATCCAATATCTCCTCGACGACTCGCCTAATCTCTGCTTCATTGCATATTCTTTTCTCAACATCTTCCTCCATCTTATGGACCTTATCTTGACCTCTGCAACTTTGTTTAGCGGCTTCGAATTCCAAAGCTCGCGCCAAAGCATCCACCAATTTGCTGGGACGAGCGAGAGTCAGAGGTTGACGGGTCTCAGTATCACGCAGACCATCTAAAAATGCCTGTACGGCTAATCTTTCCATGACCTTCTCCGGCGTAGATGAATATGCCAAAGGAACTTTAAAACCACGCTATCTCTGCCTTTCAAATTTCCCCCCCCTGCAGCGATTCGTTATTTTTCTGATAGCGGTTCTTCAACTGCGAGAGTGCGAGTGGTAGACATAGCTCGAGATGAGACTGACCATATCGCATTTCCAGGTGTCGGACAAGTTGATGGTACATCCTCTTGTTCTTCAAGAGAAACTGCGGCGTGCAATATATCCGTGGCATCTCCGCGTAATGCCATTAAACGTCACGCGCTGTAGCCTTCTCTGCCAAAGACCAACCATTTGCCTTTGCTGCAGCCTCAAATTGCCCTAGATAATTAACCCAGGGACGGTCGCTGAGCTGCCTGGGTGGTTTCATGCGAATTTTCGCAAATTTCGAAATGACTACTTGACTCGGGATTACCCAACCTGTCGATGTCACTACCAGGTGACTTCAGAGTGGAATTGACCATGCGTTGTTGTTCGCCCACTTTCTAAACCCAGCGTTGACAATTTTTCTCTCTACTTCTAGAAACTTATTTTCAATTTCCTAAAAACCGTATTAAATTTATTTAAAACAAAAAAAAAAACATTACAATATAAAAAACAAACACTAATACATTTTATTTTTATAAATATATTTAGTAACAGAATTCACAAAGGTATTCTTTTAAAACAACAAAAAAAAATAAACACGTGACTATACACGTGATTATAATAAACACGTGACGATGTACATGTTATACTTTATAATCGAAATATTTATAAACAGGAGCAGGGACGGACTTTATATACAGGGTAGAGTAGAATGCCGCCAACCGCTTGTTTCCGTAATTCATTGCCGAGATATGATTTTTTGGAAAAAATAAATTTTTGTAATATCCATGTTTCCTCACTCAAAACCTGGTTTTTGCCATAAATAAGGTTTTTATATCGAATTTTTTTTGACCGTTTGACCTCATTTTCAAAATCAGCGGTAAATATCTTCTAAACAAGCGGTTGGCGGCATTCTACTCCAAATTTGATGTACCAAAAGGTGGACCTCGAGACATATTTTGAATCAATGAACCATTTCAAAGCATTTCTTGAATGAATGTAAAAAAACACACGTTTTTTGTGGTTTTTTAGAGATTTCCATTAGTAAGACTTCATTTGCGGACCCATGCTTATAGGAACTTTTTTTGTTCGACGTTAAATTTGCAATAAAACCCCCAAGGGTTATCTTTTTTTTTGGGACACCCATAGTGATTTAATTTAAATAAATTATTTGAACACTTAAAGTTTAACATTTTTATTAAGAGTGGCGAATTTTGTTACCAAACGCCAAAAATCGCGAGATTTGTCCTTTTATTCGTGTATTCGTGTAAAAAGGACCGAAATCGTCTAATTACACGATTAATCGTGTAATCTGGCAACACTGTTTGCAATATAAAAAATAATTTTGCCGATTTCGGCAATAGACTATCCTAATAGCAAATCATCTCAGCTACAAATTCGATCAGTATCTTTAGTCGATCCAAGGCTCCTGTGACGAGATATTTCAAAAAAACTGAAAAAAAAAGCACATTCCATTTCGGTTTTTTGCAATAAAAAAAACATGTTCCGTGCCAGCTCCAAGGTCGACAATTTGGGGTCATATTCTGTGATTTTTTGGCAATTTTTAAGCGAAAACCATTCTCGTTCAAATATTTTCCCTAGTTCGACCCCATATTTGGTCTAATTCGCCCGGCCTATAAAGCTAGTTCGCGATCCCCAGTAACTATTTTAAAAATGACAATTTAAACCCTCGAAGAACGAAAGCAAATTATTAAGTGGTATTACCATAAAGAAACCAATTCTTTATGGGTATTACCACTTGTAGGAGGGGCGACCAAGCTAACAGACATAAGAGGGGATGACTGCGCCCAATTATAATGGCGAACAACAACTTGCCAACGCTGATTGCAAAATTAACGTCGAAGCGCGCGGTGGGCCAAAAACTTCAACTTGATATAAAAAGCGCAATTTTCATCAAGTCAACGTTACTTGAGGAATAGATCGCTATTCGGGTGCTTAAAATAATTTTTCAAACCCCGACCCCCAAATTCAAAATGGCGGTCTATTGCAAAATTATAAAGTCATCAACTTTGACCGTGTACAGTTTCGACGTTTCGAGGCCGATCGACTCCAGCAAAAAAAGAAAAACGTAGGTAATTGCACCCCTTATGTCGTTAAAATTTCAGTTTTTTTAAATAATAGAAAATTTGTTATTAACAAAAAACCGCTAAAAATGCCGTTGCTAGGGACCATATCTTGGCGAGTTTTAGACTTTGAGTTTTGAAACTAATTGCATTGGATTGTGCGTAAAAAAACACGAATTTAAAAAAGAAAATGTGCCGATCCGACCAATAGGAGCCAAGATATCAACTTTTTACATTTTTAGACATAACTAACCTCCAAATTCATATTTCCATTTCCGGTTGGGCTCGTTGCAAACTAGAGCACCCGAATAGCTATCTATTCCTCAAATAACGTTGACTTTTGATGAAAATTGCGCTTTTTATATATAACTTGAAGTTTTTGGCCTACCGCGCGCTTCGACGTTAATTTTGCAATATAAAAATAATTTTGCCGATTTCGGCAATAGACTATCCTTATAGCAAATCATCTCAGCTACACATTCGATTAGTATACCTTTAGTCGATCCGAGGCTCCTGTGACGAGATGATATGTTCCATTTCGGTTTTTTGCAATAAAAAACATGTTCCAATGTCGACAGTTTAGGGTCATATTCTGTGAATTTTTTGCCAATTTTTAAGCCAAAAAACATTCTCGTTTAAAGGTTTTCGTAGTTCAAATTTTAATTCGCCCGGCCTATAATGCATACCAACGCAACGGCACAAATAGAATGATGAAAATATTCAATATGGAAAACAATGCTTACTGATCAGAAGCCACGCCCACGATCGCAAGTAGGTGCACCTCTCATTGGAACATGCATTTCCACTCCCTTCCACACCAAGTCCGTGAACGAATCGTGGGCTCATCGGTCCTCGTGCCTGTCCTGTTGCACAATTGAGTTAACCATAACCATAAGCATAACTGTAATTTTTATGTTTTGTCCACAACAAATCTGCGTAAAATCGTTTGTATTTTAAAACTCCCGCATAAAGGATTCAGTTTAGCCAATTTCACTAAATTAAACATTTTTTGTGAAAAATCAGAAACGACACTGGAATTATAAGAAATGATGGACATCGAATTGTTAACTAATATTGTAGTAATTTAGTATTAATTTGTGTTAATTACTATTGTATTTAGGGTAACCCTTAACCCACATTTCACGAGAGTGCAGACATAAGGTTGGTATAATTGGCAAAACGTAATTTTAAAGGTAAAGATAAAATAATTTCATCTTTAAGTTTACGGTTATTGACGATTGAAGATCATTCTTAGGCCCCCTGCACAATTAACATAAACGTAAAATTAACCACAACCACAAAGATGGAGTATATGAAAATAATGTTCTTGTCTACACCTAATTCAGTTAACATTAGCATTAAGAATGACCTTCAATCGTCAATAACCGTAAACATAAAGATGAAATTATTTTATCTTTACGCTTAAAATTCCGTTTTGCCAGTTATACCAACCTTGTGTCTGTACTCTCGTGAAATATGGGTTGAGGGTTACCCTAAATATAGTAGTAACTAACACTAATTAATACTAAATTACTACAATATTAGTTAACAATTCTTCTAATTCCACTGTCGTTTCTGATTTTTCACACAAAATGTTTAATTTAGTGAAATTGGCTAAACTGAATCCTCTATGCGGGAGTTTTAAAATACACACGATTTTACGCAGATTTGTTGTAGACAAAACATAAAAATTACATTACAGTTATGCTTATAGTTATGGTTGTGGTTAGCTCAATTGTGCAACAGGACTTAGGCCCCCTGCACAATTAACGTAAACATAAAATTAACCAGAATCACAAAGATGGGGTATATGAAAATAATGCTCTTGTCTACAACTAATTCAAATAACATTAGCAATAAGAATGACCCTCAATCGTCATTAACCGTAAACATAAAGATGAAATTATTTTATCTTTACGTTTAAAATCAGCTGGTCATACCAACCTTGTGTCTGCACTGTCGTGAAATGTGGGTTAAGGGTTACCTTAAATACAATAGGAATTAACACTAATTAATACTAAATTACTACATTATTAGTTAACAATTCGATGTCCACAATTTCTTATAATTCCAGTATCGTTTCTATTTTTTCACACAAAATGTTTAATTTAGCGATATTGGCTAAACTGAATCCTCTATGCGGGAGTTTTAAAATCACACGAGTAATACGCTGATTTGTTGTGGACAGAACGTAAAAATTACATTTATACTTATGGTTATGGTTGTGGTTAGCCCAATTGTGCAACAGGACTTAGGTTAAATCATAGAAAACGATGCTACGCGTAGCATGGTTTTCTATGGGTTAAATGGCGGCACTTCTATTAGCGTAGCGTATTAGTATATTTGTTGTATTTGCCCAAAAACGGCGACGTGTAGAGACTTAAGCGAGACGATGATACACGGTGACTTAAGAGGGGTTCGAGTGTAGCTACTTATTCTAATTAAGTGACAGTACATTAAGTACATTAATAAATAGGTTTTACCAAGAAAAAAGTATTGTAACGTTTTTTATTTATTACGGGTTCGTAAGGTGTGAAAAATTAAACTCGCACTTTAAACTAACACTATTTATTAAACTAAATACAAATACGGACTAAACACTACGTAACTAACATTAATTTATTTTATACAACTTATATTCGATTATTTATTTACGAATACCGCGGCGTTCAAATATCGACTGGCCCTCCCGCCGTTGAAAGAGCTCGCTGTCTGGTGGACTGACGTGTCGAACTACAACTTCAGCTTGTTCATCATTGCTTCCGGCGAAAGGGGCTAAACGGTTGAAGTGGACCACCCTGGGTTTTCCTCTTGGCAACTTCTGGATTCGGTAGACTACATCGTTAATCCGGGTGACGACCTCATACGGACCTTCACAAGAGCTTTGAAGTTTTGCAGATAACCCACGACGACGTTGTGGATTATATAACCCACGACGACGTTGTGGGTTATATAACCAGACTTGGTTGCCGGGCTGGTACCTCCCATCGTTGGGGTTGATGTCGTAGGTCTCCTTCATGCGGTCGCTGACGCCCTGGATATTCGAACGGACTCGTTCGTGGATGTCGTCCATTCTCTGGCGTAGAGTACTGACGTAGTCCTCTCCAGCCACGTCGTCCCCTGGTGTACAGCCGAACTTCAGGTCACTGGGTAGACGCAGTTCACGGCCCATGACGATGCTTGCAGGTGTTTGCCCAGTTGTATCGTGGATCGACGACCGGTAGGCTAGCAGGAACAGGTGGAGAAACTGGTCCCAGTCCCGCTGGTGGTCGGAGACTACTTTGGATAAGTACCGGTTGATGGTCCTATTCATTCGCTCCACCATTCCATCCGACTGCGGGTGCACTGCAGTTGTCTTCGTCTTACGGATGTCGAGTGTACGGCAGACATTCTGAAACAGAGTCGACTCGAAATTTCTTCCCTGGTCCGAGTGTAATTCCAGAGGTACACCAAATCGACAAATCCAGTCCTTAATGAGAGCGTCTGCCACAGTAGAAGCTTCTTGGTTTGGAAGGGCATATACTTCTACCCATTTGCTAAAATAATCCTTCACGACGACGATGTATTTATTTCCATTATCTGTTTCCGGAAACGGACCTGCTGCATCGATGGCAATTCTTTCAAACGGACTACCCACGTTGTATTGTCGCATTGGAGCCTTCGGGTGCCGCTGCGGACCATTACTTGCAGCGCACACCACACATTTCTTGCACCAGTCCTTCACGTCAGTAGTGCAGTTCACCCAATAGAAACGCTCCTATACCGCTCCTATACGAAAATAACTTTTCCCAGCGTCCTAGGTGTCCGCCAGTGCTTCCATTGTGGATTTCCTCCAATACTTCGGGCGCTCTGTTTCTGGGGACTATCAGTTGTTTTCGCTCTTGGGTACCATCTGATTTCTCCAGAACGCGTTTTAAAAGTCCATCGCTTAAGACGAGGGAATTCCACTGAGCCCAGTATGACTACGGTTGGCGAGTACCGTGATACCTCTTCCCAAGTGGGTTTCCGATCTTCTTTCTTTCAATTCACAATTGGTTTTAGATTCGGGTCATTCTCTTGATCTCCCAGAAGCTCATCCCGCCGCCAATCATCATTCACCACCGTTAGTATGCGTATTACGACATCCTTTTCAGATGATGGCGGTGCTTTCTTCTTTTCAATACGGCGACCCCGAATGTGACGGACCTTAGCACCATTCCAACGTCGAATTGGCCTCTTATCCAATATCTCCTCGACGACTCGCCTAATCTCTGCTTCATTGCATATTCTTTTCTCAACATCTTCCTCCATCTTATGGACCTTATCTTGACCTCTGCAACTTTGTTTAGCGGCTTCGAATTCCAAAGCTCGCGCCAAAGCATCCACCAATTTGCTGGGACGAGCGAGAGTCAGAGGTTGACGGGTCTCAGTATCACGCAGACCATCTAAAAATGCCTGTACGGCTAATCTTTCCATGACCTTCTCCGGCGTAGATGAATATGCCAAATGAACTAACCGCGCTATGTCTGCTTCAAATTCCTGCAGCGATTCGTTACTTTTCTGATAGCGGTTCTTCAACTGCGAGAGTGCGAGTGGTAGACATGCTCGAGATGAGACTGACCATATCGCATTTCCAGGTGTCGGACAAGTTGATGGTAATCCTCTTGTTCTTCAAGAGAAAGCGTCTGCAATATATCCGTGGCATCTCCGCGTAATGCCAACGTCAGCGCTGTAGCCTTCTCTGCCAAAGACCAACCATTTGCCTTTGCTGCAGCCTCAAATTGCCCTAGATAATTAACCCAGGGACTGGGGTGGTTTCATGCGAATTTTCGAAATTTCGAAATGACTACTTGACTCGGGATTACTCAACCTGTCGATGTCACTACCAGGTGACTTCAGAGTGGAATTGACCATGCGTTGTTGTTCCCCACCTTCTAAACCCAGCGTTGCAATTTTTCTCTCTACTTCTAGAAACTTATTTTCAATTTCTCCTAAATACCGTATTATTTATTTAAAAAAAAAACATTACAATATAAAAAAACAAACACTAATACATTTTATTTTTATAAATATATTTAGTAACAGAATTCACAAAGGTATTCTTTTAAAACAACAAATAAACACGTGACTATACACGTGATTATAATAAACACGTGACGATGTACATGTTATACTTTATAATCGAAATATTTATAAACAGGAGCAGGGACGGACTTTATATACAGGGTAGAGTAGAATGCCGCCAACCGCTTGTTTCCGCAATTCATTGCCGAGATATGATTTTTTGGAAAAAATAAATTTTTGTAATATCCATGTTTCCTCACTCAAAACCTGGTTTTTGCCATAAATAAGGTTTTTATATCGAATTTTTTTGACCGTTTGACCTCATTTTCAAAATCAGCGGTAAATATCTTCTAAACAAGCGGTTGGCGGCATTCTACTCCAAATTTGATGTACCAAAAGGTGGACCTCGAGACATATTTTGAATCAATGAACCATTTCAAAGCATTTCTTGAATGAATGTAAAAAAACACACGTTTTTTGTGGTTTTTAGAGATTTTCATTAGTAAGACTTCATTTGCGGACCCATGCTTATAGGAACTTTTTTTGTTCGACGTTAAATTTGCAATAAAACCCCCAAGGGTTATCTTTTTTTTTGGGACACCCATAGTGATTTAATTTAAATAAATTATTTGAACACTTAAAGTTTAACATTTTTATTAAGAGTGGCGAATTTTGTTACCAAACGCCAAAAATCGCGAGATTTGTCCTTTTATTCGTGTATTCGTGTAAAAAGGACCGAAATCGTCTAATTACACGATTAATCGTGTAATCTGGCAACACTGTTTGCAATATAAAAATAATTTTGCCGATTTCGGCAATAGACTATCCTAATAGCAAATCATCTCAGCTACAAATTCGATCAGTATCTTTAGTCGATCCAAGGCTCCTGTGACGAGATATTTCAAAAAAACTGAAAAAAAAGCACATTCCATTTCGGTTTTTTGCAATAAAAAAACATGTTCCGTGCCAGCTCCAAGGTCGACAATTTGGGGTCATATTCTGTGATTTTTTGGCAATTTTTAAGCGAAAACCATTCTCGTTCAAATATTTTCCCTAGTTCGACCCCATATTTGGTCTAATTCGCCCGGCCTATAAAGCTAGTTCGCGATCCCCAGTAACTATTTTAAAAATGACAATTTAAACCCTCGAAGAACGAAAGCAAATTATTAAGTGGTATTACCATAAAGAAACCAATTCTTTATGGGTATTACCACTTGTAGGAGGGGCGACCAAGCTAACAGACATAAGAGGGGATGACTGCGCCCAATTATAATGGCGAACAACAACTTGCCAACGCTGATTGCAAAATTAACGTCGAAGCGCGCGGTGGGCCAAAAACTTCAACTTGATATAAAAAGCGCAATTTTCATCAAGTCAACGTTACTTGAGGAATAGATCGCTATTCGGGTGCTTAAAATAATTTTTCAAACCCCGACCCCCAAATTCAAAATGGCGGTCTATTGCAAAATTATAAAGTCATCAACTTTGACCGTGTACAGTTTCGACGTTTCGAGGCCGATCGACTCCAGCAAAAAAGAAAAACGTAGGTAATTGCACCCCTTATGTCGTTAAAATTTCAGTTTTTTTAAATAATAGAAAATTTGTTATTAACAAAAAACCGCTAAAAATGCCGTTGCTAGGGACCATATCTTGGCGAGTTTTAGACTTTGAGTTTTGAAACTAATTGCATTGGATTGTGCGTAAAAAAACACGAATTTAAAAAGAAAATGTGCCGATCCGACCAATAGGAGCCAAGATATCAACTTTTTACATTTTTAGACATAACTAACCTCCAAATTCATATTTCCATTTCCGGTTGGGCTCGTTGCAAACTAGAGCACCCGAATAGCTATCTATTCCTCAAATAACGTTGACTTTTGATGAAAATTGCGCTTTTTATATATAACTTGAAGTTTTTGGCCTACCGCGCGCTTCGACGTTAATTTTGCAATATAAAAATAATTTTGCCGATTTCGGCAATAGACTATCCTTATAGCAAATCATCTCAGCTACACATTCGATTAGTATACCTTTAGTCGATCCGAGGCTCCTGTGACGAGATGATATGTTCCATTTCGGTTTTTTGCAATAAAAAACATGTTCCAATGTCGACAGTTTAGGGTCATATTCTGTGAATTTTTTTGCCAATTTTTAAGCCAAAAACATTCTCGTTTAAAGGTTTTCGTAGTTCAAATTTTAATTCGCCCGGCCTATAATGCATACCAACGCAACGGCACAAATAGAATGATGAAAATATTCAATATGGAAAACAATGCTTACTGATCAGAAGCCACGCCCACGATCGCAAGTAGGTGCACCTCTCATTGGAACATGCATTTCCACTCCCTTCCACACCAAGTCCGTGAACGAATCGTGGGCTCATCGGTCCTCGTGCCTGTCCTGTTGCACAATTGAGTTAACCATAACCATAAGCATAACTGTAATTTTTATGTTTTGTCCACAACAAATCTGCGTAAAATCGTTTGTATTTTAAAACTCCCGCATAAAGGATTCAGTTTAGCCAATTTCACTAAATTAAACATTTTTTGTGAAAAATCAGAAACGACACTGGAATTATAAGAAATGATGGACATCGAATTGTTAACTAATATTGTAGTAATTTAGTATTAATTTGTGTTAATTACTATTGTATTTAGGGTAACCCTTAACCCACATTTCACGAGAGTGCAGACATAAGGTTGGTATAATTGGCAAAACGTAATTTTAAAGGTAAAGATAAAATAATTTCATCTTTAAGTTTACGGTTATTGACGATTGAAGATCATTCTTAGGCCCCCTGCACAATTAACATAAACGTAAAATTAACCACAACCACAAAGATGGAGTATATGAAAATAATGTTCTTGTCTACACCTAATTCAGTTAACATTAGCATTAAGAATGACCTTCAATCGTCAATAACCGTAAACATAAAGATGAAATTATTTTATCTTTACGCTTAAAATTCCGTTTTGCCAGTTATACCAACCTTGTGTCTGTACTCTCGTGAAATATGGGTTGAGGGTTACCCTAAATATAGTAGTAACTAACACTAATTAATACTAAATTACTACAATATTAGTTAACAATTCTTCTAATTCCACTGTCGTTTCTGATTTTTCACACAAAATGTTTAATTTAGTGAAATTGGCTAAACTGAATCCTCTATGCGGGAGTTTTAAAATACACACGATTTTACGCAGATTTGTTGTAGACAAAACATAAAAATTACATTACAGTTATGCTTATAGTTATGGTTGTGGTTAGCTCAATTGTGCAACAGGACTTAGGCCCCTGCACAATTAACGTAAACATAAAATTAACCAGAATCACAAAGATGGGGTATATGAAAATAATGCTCTTGTCTACAACTAATTCAAATAACATTAGCAATAAGAATGACCCTCAATCGTCATTAACCGTAAACATAAAGATGAAATTATTTTATCTTTACGTTTAAAATCAGCTGGTCATACCAACCTTGTGTCTGCACTGTCGTGAAATGTGGGTTAAGGGTTACCTTAAATACAATAGGAATTAACACTAATTAATACTAAATTACTACATTATTAGTTAACAATTCGATGTCCACAATTTCTTATAATTCCAGTATCGTTTCTATTTTTTCACACAAAATGTTTAATTTAGCGATATTGGCTAAACTGAATCCTCTATGCGGGAGTTTTAAAATCACACGAGTAATACGCTGATTTGTTGTGGACAGAACGTAAAAAATTACATTTATACTTATGGTTATGGTTGTGGTTAGCCCAATTGTGCAACAGGACTTAGGTTAAATCATAGAAAACGATGCTACGCGTAGCATGGTTTTCTATGGGTTAAATGGCGGCACTTCTATTAGCGTAGCGTATTAGTATATTTGTTGTATTTGCCCAAAAACGGCGACGTGTAGAGAAGCTTGTTCGCTACATTTGCTTTATTTGTACAAATAACGCGAATAGTGCTAACAGCAAATACGCGTTTGCGTCCACTTGTCGGTTTTCAATCACACACCAAAGAAGTCAAATAAGGCGAATATTTGCGGTAACCGTCCACACTTGGTTCCACCAGCGCCGTGTTCGTCATGGTAATGGTGGGTTCATGCAGAAATTTTTAGTAATAAGAATAGTAATAAGAATAAAAGTTAAACCTTCGTTTTATAATGACCCAGCATGCAGTAAATATAATTTTTAGTAATAATTTTAAAAATAAGGATTTACTGCAAGAACCCACCTTAACTTTGTACTTATGTAGATTTAACATGTATTGTTAATAAGAAGCATTCAGGTAATAAGTTGTTGTCGCTGCCAACACGTGTGTCACTGTATTCACTGGTTCTAAATATTCAAACATATTTGGCATATTTGAGTATTTTGATATATGTGTGGATGGCATGTTTGGAATATTTGCGAATACATCAAATATTTGGACAAATACAGCGATACCCAAACACAAATACGCTACGCCAAGTGAAGTGCCACCATAAGGTGTTTACTGTTTATTCGGTGTTAGGTCTTTCGCTGTTGTGATCGTCGCGGTACGGAACCAATAAATAGCGATATTAAGCGAAAAGGCTTTCTTATTAATTACAGTATGTCGCGGATTCCGTTCGCATATAAATTGCAAAATATAATAAAAAACTGAAGAATTTAAAACAGATGAAATCTTCATACGTCGTGTGTCGTGTAATAGTTTATTTTACTTTTTTAATTGTTCTGGGAAAATGTGGGAGACACCATTGCCAATTGTGTTGATTTTTGGGTACACTCGAACCCCTCTTAAGTCGCCAAATCCGTGTATCAATACCCCGATTAAGTCGCGAAATTTTGCCTCTCTTAAGTCGCGATCATAACCTCAACTTTTTTGTGTTTTAACTGCAAAAATAAATATTTAGAGATATACCACAGCACTTGTTATAACGAAAAATGATCCAACTGAACGAAAAATCAATGTAAGTATATCCAGTCGTCCGTGACAATGTTCAATTTTCCACTTGAATGAATATTTTAAAGATTAAATATTTTTAAAAGACACCTAACCTATTTTAAATCAATAAATGTATTCCATAATCATTTTTTTTCAATAAAAATTGTACATATTCATGCGAGAATCCAATTTCCAAACTTTTACAGGTGGCGACTTAACCGGGACGGTTTCGCGACCTAATAGGGGGAAACGTTCGAGTGTATATTCAAATTTGGGGGAAAATATGCCAGACGAAATTGACATTTGGTACCACTGTCAGATTAGTCAGTTGAATTTCTTTGCGCATTGTGGTTTGTCGTTGAGTGTCGCGGACGTTGCAACGATTGTCGTATAATAAATAGGTGGTAGGTTTTAGTTCTAGTGAAAATTGTGTTATTCTTAACTAGGTTCATTTAGTGTAAGTACGAAATTAGATTTATTTTCATAACGAAATAAATAAGCAGTCTTATTATGTCTGCTACAGATGACAACGTCCTTAGCAAAATGGCCGATATTGATTTTTATCGTAATTCTCAAATATACTGTTAAAACAGTCAAATTTGAATACCATATTAAATATGTCGTTAATTATTGTATTTAATGAACAAGTATAATTACAAGTATAAGTTATATAAACAATAATATTGAAGTTTCAGTTTGTCCAATAGAAATCTGTCTTGATACGACTTCATTTTTTGCTATCTTTTAATGATTAATTTTAATTTTCATCCTCATAGATTATTCATAATAGTATTTAATTACAATTCGTGTATCTGTACATAAGATGATACTTTGGACTGAACGTATTCTTGTTGACTTCAGCGTGACTAATGATGTGAACAAAATAAAAAAAAAAAAACGGGTTTCATGCTTTTAATATTGAACATTCAAAGTGTTAGTAATACCTAGTTTTTTGGAATTTTATCCACATACATATGTATATATAGCTATGTGGTATGATTCGAACTATCATATGGTTTCTAACATGGATTTTTAATTTTATAATTTTTAGATGACTGATTTGAATATTATCTGATAGATGTGCATTATTTAAACATAGTAATGTTTAAGGACTTTCCTAACCACATCAATCTATGTGTGTTATATTTTTAAATTTTTCATTATGGTTAGAGATGCTTATCCACAGACAAATATGATGTGAATGAAAACAACACAAGTACACAATGTCTTGTTTTTTCTTGTATAAGCAAAGATATAAAAATTGGTTATTACGTTTAGTAAAGTTTGTTACAACTTGACAGTTTTCTTTTAAATATAAGAATAAATTGGAACATCCACAATACTTATTCCGTTTTACACAGATTTTAATGCATATTGTCTAAAAGTAGCCTTTTTTTGCTTTTGGTACATACAAACATTTATGAAAAATAGAAATATTGATCATTTCTAAACATTGAGCCTAAAATGTTGATTGTCTGTCTAACTTTGTATACTAACATTACGAATGCATGGCTCTATATAGGAACTTGTAAGGGTATTTTATCACTATCTCATACTCATGACTTTGGATAGTATAAAATATCACTAATGACTAAACACCAAAATGAAATTTGTTTTATGTTGGTGTGTAGTCTGTTTTAGAGGTAGTTATTAATTACATACTTGAATGAGTATAATCGTGATCCCTTGATGAATGGTTATGAAAATGATAATAGGTTAAATTACTAAAGGATGTTACTACAGAGTATTATTAACAAATTTTGAGAGGTTTCATAAACCCTATTTTGTATGTCCATTTAAATAGGTACATTACATTTTATAGGTATTTTAAATCAAGGTACATTTCTTTTAAATTATCATTAGATATCTATAAAATATTAAATTATTGAATATTAAAAATTGTTAAATATCAAATACTATTAATAGGAATATCATATATGTTATAAATGTAGGTATCTTCAAAAAAAATAATTCACAGATTTTAATACAAATCCATATTTTTGTAAAGCATTTTCAAGAAGTTTATTGTCCTGTAAGTGGATAAAATGGATATCCCTAATTCAAAATAAATTGTGATACAAATACTTTAAATGTATGTATAACTTGTGTAATACTAAGGAAGTACTTATATAAACCTAATAAGGTATTCGTCCTGGTATTTAATAACAATAAAATTTTGATTTCAATCATTCAAGATAATTTAGTAGTATGTTGTGTAAGAACTAGGTATGTAATAACGATTGAGATCAATTTCTCGTTTCTTGGGAGCAATGTTGCAAGTTCCAGTTTTATAGTTTTATTTTCCTGTGTGTTTCTTTTTTAATTAACACATGTCTCTGGTTAGAGGATAATTCTCAAGATGAAGCATATATAAATTGCAAATTTGACATTCTAATATTTAACATTGAACAGGAGTACATTAGAAACACCGAGATCTACTGAGTTTTAATTTGTAACCGAATTTTTGGCTCACCATCTCTTTTGACTGTAATAATGACTATACTGTTAATAATATTATACTGTTTTTTTGATAATGTTTTTAATGATAAAGGTGGATTTTATTTAAAATATAAATATTTATAGTTGCAGTTTTATCAATATAGAAGTTACAATAGTGTACCAGTTGAGGAACTGTTCACTCTAATGTGTACTACCATTGTCCTTATCACCCGAATTCAGTGTTCTGATTAGGTATTAGTTTAAGAATTACTTAGGTACATGCTTTAGTTGATGTAGAATATTTAAAATCACAGTTGAAAATTTCGTTTTAATGCTATCTTAAATGTAATTTGAGCAGGTGTACCAGCAATTTGATTTGTTGACATTCCAAGGAACCTAATTTTTAAAATTTCTGTAAAGTACATTTTTGTGGCACCATTTATACTCTTATCTTTATGTATAGGGCGGCTGTTTGTGATTAAAAGTTGTAGTTAATTAAACATTTCTGTTGTGTTAAACTTACATAGGTATGAAGTTATTTTTTATCTTTTATGAATACAGCTATCCAAAAATGTATTTTTAATTGGTATGTTGTTTTACAGGTGATGCAATAAGAAAGAAATACTAACGTGAGCTTCGGAACATTAACATGAAAATGGTTTTGTCTCAACGCCAGCGAGAAGAGCTGTAAGTTATCTATTTTTTTGCCGAATTTTTAAATTATTTAAAAATAAATTATTCCTACTGCACTTAATTACTACTACTGGTTTTTATATAAAAAGAGAAATTTATAATTAGGGTAAAACTTTTTCGGTGGTCTTGGTTGTAACATGTTAGTGTCTGCCACCATTTTTGTTGCCTTTTGTATTGTAAACATATTGAAACTTGATATATTTTTATTTACAAGATGTCTTAACATTTAATCGGGAAACTTTGGGAGCATATTAATACGAAAATGCCTCGTGCACCATAGGTTGGAAATGCCACATAAATGCCGTAAATGGGTTCCCCAAAAAAACGTTTATTGTTAATAGCTCAGAGATCGTTCAAAATCAGAGAACTAGATTTGGCATATCCATGTGCCTTATTAGGTTCAATTTACTGACGACAATAATCTCGAAATACATTAACCATGAACGTAGAACCTGGGGAGGGAGTGGGTGTACATAGAAAAACTTTTCGTTGGTTACATTTTTCACATTTCTGGTATCTGGTAATTATGAAATTTCAGCATTTTCTGCAAAGAAAATGTCTCATGACTTTTTCCCTTGAAATGTACCATTTTCGAGTAACTTTGATCTAAATTATTGATACATAATGTACTGTCAGAAACAGATTAGTTAAAAAATAAGGCAGCCGTGATTGTATTGACGCTTACTTGGAAAATTGACATTGACATAAGAAAATTACTTGATATTGACATAAACATTACAAATTTATTCCAAAGTGGTTGATTTATGGTTTCTCTATTGAACGCTAGCTATTGTTATCGTTGTTACTATAGTTATTGTTATTATTGTTGCTGTTGTTATCATTGTTGTTGTTATTGTTTATGTTTTGTTTGCAAAAATGACTAACCTAAGTCCCTCATCTGTTTCAATGGTTCTTAAAATCCAATTACATAAATTCATACGCTTTGGTCCAACCTCTAGCTTTAAATCGTGGTCTGACTGCAACTCATATGGTTTTCTCTCATCTTTACGAAGAACATGATTAACTTTATCCTGGGTTACTCCCACATTTTAGGTATGTAGCTGGTTGAAAACCCTATAACAAAGTTTTATTATTATCGGACATCTGTAAAATCTGTTCATGTCTTCAATTTCTGGGGATGTTCAAATCTGTTCCTTGATTCTGGGAATTTCTGGGGACGTTCAAAATTTTACTAATAGTATAGTAATATGTGTCTGAAGTTTCAATTGATCAATTTTGATTGAAAGTAATAATAATAATAATAATACTCACCCTATAATTACTCCAAAGAGTAATGCTTAGGTCCTCTCAGGGACCTGTGCGGGAAGGAGTGGCTATTATTATTATTTGCCATGGCGCACTGGGAGCGACTTAAGATTATTTCGGTAACGCATTTGCTTTACAGTTCTGAGGAAACCCAGAAAACTCAGAACATTACCAAATCTAGGGCATGTGCGGTTGGATTGGCATCTATGCATCCACACCTATACACTAGTGTAATAGTGGTTGCATATCAAGCCCTGACGGAGAAAGCGAGACAATTAAAAATCGCTACCCCGGCCGGGACTTGAACAACGCGCACAGAGGTATCGCGACTGGAAAGACGGCGCTTTAACCCACTCGGCTACCCGTGCCCAAAGTGATGAATATATTTAAATAAGTTTGATTTTTGGCCACAATAGGTTCTTTGAGTTTCCTCTACGCCACCCAAGCGCGTTCATTAACCCGTAGTTTGCAAAAGACACCCCTTACCTGTAACCGCTGTACAAAAAATTCGCCACAAATTAAAGATGGACATATGAATATGATTAAAGATGGACACCGCCATGGTTAGCTTGGCGGTGCAAAATTTATGTAATAATTAAAACTAATTTACCTGCCTGAACATAGTTGTTTTAAAATTGTGAACAAGTTAGATATTTATCCAATATACCTACATAAATACATATCTGAAAATGTGTATAAATATTTTATAGATATCGATATAAACATTTTCATTGGTGACAAGTAGATGAGTAATGGTGAAATTAACTTAAATTTTAACGCATATTAAACATTTTCATTCAAAAAATAGCATTTTTGATACTTCTGTTGCCTTCGAATTAAACTATTTCTCTCAAACGTATCAAGTAGGTACATATTTGTATCAAAAAATATTTATTGCATTATCAATTTTTTTGAAAATAGTATTTAAATTTTGACTATGTGAACAATTTTGGTATGAATAAAAATAGAAGTTCCAGAGCATACTGAACAATAATATAACATTTTGTCTTGTTAACATCATCCCGTGTGTTCTTGCTACATTGCTTCTGAAATATTATATAATTGTTAATGGTAAATAGGAAAAGTATATCTAATTATGACAAAGAAAGTTTATTCTTGGAATTATTTTTTCCCAGATTTATGTTTTGTAAACATTATGTGGGAAACGGAATTTGTAAAGTGCGTAAGCTATATCTTATTTTTACAGGTTAGTTTCTTCCTGCCTGTTGAGGATTGGTTCGTTCAAATTCTAATTTGAATAATTGCGCCATTGACGCGCCATTGTGGAGAATAAAGCGCGTGCGCTAAGTATAAAACATACACAGTTAGGTTCACTGTCTCCTTGCAGAGTTAAGTTGTCTAGCACGGTTCAGTCCAGCCGCATTGTAGAAGTATAGTTAGTTTCAAGTTCACCTGCGGCATTGGCTGCCAAAAAAAGTTGTATTATTGTGTTTGAAAACGTTTGTTGCTTGCGTTTAGTACAGGTGTATTGAATGTATAGTGGAACTCCCCTCGACGAAGAAATAAAGTGTTATTAGAAACGAATCGCAGTAGTTTCTATCTCCTCACCCCATACAGTCCACCGCTTGATACTCTTCACCCCCGAAGACCCCCTCGGAAACATTGGTTCAATCGACCCGGATTTTTCCAGTTCTCTCAAGAAAAACCCTCTCTCTCTTTTGGAAAATTGTTCTCGACGTTTGTCACGACAGAAAGTCACCCCTGCATCCTGCATCCCGTATTCCGAAGAAATCAACATCACAGTGAGCTGTGTTTTGTGTTCGTGAAGTGCAAAAAATCGGTTTGGTGAATTGTTTAGTGAGGTTCCCGCTAAAAATAGCAAGCTCCGCCTCCCGACTCTGCGCAGCGAGCAGCTTAGTAACAACGCACCAACAGTAGGCGTCATCAGACAACGACACGCGGCGGCTCAAGGTTAGACGTTTCCGTTTTTTTATACTCTCGCATTGTAAACAATTTCTTTAGGTTTACTGGAAAGTATTTTTGGCTAGTGGAAAAAAGGTTTGATAAATTTCTCTGACTAGCAAATTTGGCTATTGTATTCACTCAGTATTTAAAACAAATTAGACTTTTGATTGTAAAACACTCAAAAAGAAGCTCAGATTATTTCTACTCTTTGAAAAATTTGTCTTAGGTTAAGCAAACATGGAAGCTTTAATTAAACAAAGAACAAGCGCAAAAGCAGCTATCACTCGCATAGAAACTTTCATAAAAAAAGAATGAAAACAACCCAAATATAGACGTGAATGAATATTCAATACGCGAAGGTGCTTTAGTTAAGGCTTTCGAAAAATACTCAATGATTCAAGATCAAATTGAGGAAGTTGACCCTTTGCAAGAAGATGACAGAATAGAAACCGAAAACAGATTTTTTCTCGCTTCATGCGACCACAAAAACAAAGATTCAGTCAAAAATGACATCCGCGGTAAATTCTGCCATCACTCAACAAACCTCTCCCACTCAATCAAATGCATTTCAGGTAAAATTGCCAAATTTAAGCATACCTTCATTCTCTGAAAATATGAAGACTGGAAGTCATTCATAGATCTTTTCACAGCCCTCGTAGATAACAACCCTCAATTAGTAAACGTACAAAAATTTGTGTACTTAAAATCTGCACTCAAAAAATGAACCCCTTAACTTGGTAAACAAATTAAAAATTTCAAATGAAAGCTACACTATCGCCCTTAACATGCTAAAGAAAGATATGACAACAAATTAGTAATAATCAACAATCACATAAAAAATTTGCTTGATATTCCTCAACTCACAAATTCTAATGCAACCAACTTAAGAGAATTTCTTACAAATGTAAAACAAAATCTAAATAGTTTGGAAACCTTAGAAATCAACATAAAAGAATGGGATTTGCTTTTTGATCTATAGTTTTTCAAAAAAATTAGACTTTTGGTACAAGAAAAGCCTTTGAATTAGACAGAAGTACAACTGAACTCCCCACTTTAAAAGAATTTTTTGCTTTCCTAGAAAAAAGATGCGTGGCATTAGAAAATCTCTCCAGTTCAGACACAAGTGAACAAAAAAGAAAGGTCTCACACTTAGCAAGTGTACCCCCGGGAAAATGCAAATTCACACAAACCTGCATACAATTCCATTTGTATTTTTTGTGAATTAAATAATCACAACATTTACAAATGTATAAAATTCAAATCTCTCTCACACGATGAAAAACGCAAATTCATAAAAAACAAAAAAGCTCTGTTTTAATTGCTTTGGTATCAGACACACAGTTGAAAATTGCACATCGAAAGGATGCTCAATATGTCAAAAAAGACATCACACTCTCTTGCACGTACACTCATCCGAAAATGGATCCTCGCAAAGTGTTGCTGGGAGCAGCATTCCCCAATCAAACAATGTACCTTCACAAAAAACAGAAATCGCTCAGACTAGTACGGCTCATGTACTCACTCAAAATTTGCTCTCAAAAAATGATACACAAGATTCTGAAAATTGTGTAGAAAGCGCTGTCCACACTGTTGGTTCGGCACAAAACAGTCAAATTCTCTTAGCGACGGCAAATGTAAATCTTATTGCTGCAGATGGCACGCAAATACAAGCGAAGGCTCTATTAGACAATGGAAGTCAGACATCATTCATATCACAAGAATTAATGAAAAAATTAAAATACACCCCTTATGCAAAAAATACGCACATTTCAGGCATATCAAACAATTCAGTATTTTTAAACACCATGGTAGATATTGTTGTTTATTCTACAGTAGCAAACAAAAACTTCAAGGTATCTTGCGCTGTATTAAATAAAATTACATGCCTTTTACCCCACTGTACAGTAAACAAAAATGACGTACCAATTCCAGAACACATTCAATTAGCGGATATCAACTTTAATATACCATCGAAAATAGATTTGTTGTTCGGATCAGATATCTACTACGATATAATCGTGCCAGGTATAATAAAGTTAGGAAAAAACATGCCTACTTTGCAAAACTCCTACTTAGGTTGGGTTCTCGCAGGTCCGGTCTTAAATAATTATTGCTCAAGCAATGTTTGTGTTTCTTTATGTTCACAAAACTGTAATGTCAGTGATTTGATGACAAAATTCTGGCAACTAGAGGAAATTTCTGATAAACAATTGTTAACTTCAGACAACAAACAGTGTGAAGAATTATTTTCGACCACCACTAAACAATTATCAAATGGTTCCTTCCAGGTAAACTTACCTCTTCGCAGTCCCCAAGAACATTTGAAATTAGGAGATTCTTACACCCTCGCTAGTAAAAGATTTTTCCTGTTAGAAAAACGATTCGCAAAAGATAAAGATTTATTTTGTAGTTATAAATCATTCATTGACGAATATGTCGCACTAAATCACGGTAAATACATCCCACTTGAGTTACAAAAGAGAATTCAGAAAATAAATATTTTCTGCCCCATCATTGTGTTATTCGGGAAGAAAGCACAACCACAAAGTTAAGAGTTGTGTTTGATGCTTCAATGAAATCTTCCACGGGTTACTCTTTGAATGACATCATGTTAAAAGGTTTTCCAGTGCAACCCGAACTATTTGACATTTTATGCAAGTTTCGAATGTTTGAATACGTCTTAATAACGGACATTCAAAAAATGTACCGACAGGTCAAAATCAATCCATCACAAGTATTTTTGCAAAATATTTTATGGAGAAATCATCCCAGTGAAGAATTAAAATGCATTGAATTACAAACTGTCACTTATGGCACAAATTCAGCGCCATATCTAGCCACGAGATGTTTAGTTGAATTAGCAAATAAACACAAAGACAATTTCCCGCGTGCATCACGAGTAATACTCACGCAATGCTATGTAGATGACATTCTATTTGGTTCAAACTCATTTGAAAATTTGTTAGAAATTAGAGATGAACTCATAAAAGTGTTACATTCCGCTGGATTCAATTTGCACAAATGGTGTTCAAACAATAAACGGTTCGATGAACTTTTCAGCGAAAATAACTCCCAAAAATGAATTCGACATTAAAATAGAAAATGTTTCTAATAAAGTTTTAGGTATCTCATGGGATTCGAACTCAGACAATTTTAAAATTAGTGTACCTTTTTTAAACAATGATGAAACACCCACAAAAAGAAATGTCTTATCAACAATTGCACAGTTATTTGACCCTCTTGGATTTGTTGGCCCAGTAATAGTTACTGCCAAATTAATTATGCAAAAATTATGGACTCAAAATTTAGAATGGGATGATCAACTGCCCACAGATTTGCAAAATGAATGGAATAAATTTATTAATAATATTTCTCACTTATCAGAAGTAACAATTCCGCGTCACATAATGGAAAATAAAGAATTATTAGAATTACAAATTCACGGTTTTGCGGACGCTTCATTACAGGCATACGGCTCCTGTATTTATTTACGCGCTTTGTACAGCGACAACACGGTTTCATGCAATTTAGTATGTGCCAAATCGAGAGTCGCACCTCTACGGACAATTTCATTGCCCAGGTTAGAACTTTGCGGCGTAGTGCTCCTCTCACGACTGACAAATAAAATTATGTCAGCCTTGTCCAGAAAAAATCCACAGTGTAAATTTATGGACAGACTCACAAATAACTCTGTGTTGGTTAAAATCACATCCGTCCCGTTGGTCGACTTTTGTAGGAAATAGAGTATCAGAAGTCCAAGAATTAACTTCGAAATTCCAGTGGCGTCACGTCAGGTCGGCAAATAACCCCGCAGATTTATTATCTAGAGGCTTAGGTCCTAGTGAATTAAAAAACAATTCTCTTTGGTGGCACGGCCCACAATTCTTATTTGACTTTTCATTTCAGTTAGAAAAACAGAATGTAGAATTTGATTTAGAAAAAATACCCGAGCAAAGAAAAATTACGTTGCTAGGCACCCCCAGTTCAGCTAATACTATTTTTGAAAAATTTTCATGTTTCACAAAAGTTACAGCGAACTATAGCTTACTGTTTAAGATTCGCAAATAATGCTAAGAAAAACTCAGAAAAAATAAATGGCCCTTTAACCGTAGATGAATTACAAAATTCTCTCATAATAATAATGAAAAAGGTGCAAAACACTCACTTTTCTAATGAATTATATGAATTAAATATCAAAAAACCAATATCAAATAATGCTATAGCCTTTTTAAATCCTTGGATCGATGAAAAAGGAATAATTCGCATTAATGGTCGTCTTTCTAACGCACAAATAAGTTTTGATCAAAAATATCCGATACTCCTTCCAGCAAAAAATCACGTAGTCACATTGTTACTCAAGAAAGGAACATTTAAGGTTATTTCACGCAGGCGCACAAGCAGTGTTGTCTAATATTAGATTGAGGTATTGGCCTATTAATGGGTTGAGACAAATAAAAAGTATAATACAAAATTGTATCACTTGTCATAGATTCAAAGCTTCGACAGCTACTCAAATAATGGCTAATCTTCCAAAAGATAGAGTTTCTATTGCCAGACCTTTCCAAAAGGTTGGTGTAGATTTTGCAGGACCATTATTAATCAAATCATCAAATTTACGACGCGCTCCGATTACAAAATGTTACATAGCTTTGTTTGTGTGCATGGTAACAAAGGCAGTACACATAGAACTCGTTTCAAGTCTCTCAACAGAAGCATTCTTACTAACGTTAAAAAAGGTTTATTGCACGCAGAGGACACCCATCTATTATCTATAGTGATAACGCTACCAATTTTGTTGGTTCACGTAATCAGTTAAAGGAATTACAGGAATTTTTTAAATCTAAACAAACTCTAGAAAAAAATTGAGAGGTTTTTTGACTAGTACAGAAATAGTATGGAAATTTATACCCCCTAGAAGTCCACATTGGGGAGGGCTTTGGGAAGCTGCAATTAAGAGTACAAAATACCATTTAAAGCGTATTGTTGGAAACGCTTCTTTAACGTTTGAACAACTCAGTACCGTATTGGCCCAAATTGAGGCAATTTTAAATTCTCGGCCTATATGTGCGCTGTCGAGCGATCCCTCTGATTTTTCCTATCTCACACCAGGTCATTTTTTTGGTTGGTGGAAACTTGACATCTTACCCTGAAAGGAACTTAGTAAACACTCCCTGAAGGGTCGTCTATCTTTCTGGCAGCGTTGTACAAAAATTACAGCAAGACTTTTGGAACAAATGGTCTACTGAATATTTGCATAGACTACAAAATCGTCCAAAATGGTTCAGATCATGTGAGAATTTAAAAGGTAAACGATCTAGTACTATTAAAGGAGGATAATGTAGCTCCACTTAACTGGCCTAGGGCTAGAATAATTGAGGTGTTGCCAGGTTTAGATAAAAAGGTTAGAGTAGTAAGGTTAAAAACTAGTGAAGGAGAAATTGTAAGATCAATTGCAAAAATTTGTCCTTTACCCCAAATTTGTTAGTCTAGGTTTACTTCCGTTTTTAAATAGAAACAGATTTATTTTGAAGTCATCACTTCAACGCGGGGAGGATGTTGAGGGATTGGTTCGTTCAAATTCTAATTTGAATAATTGCGCCATTGACGCGCCATTGTGGAGAATAAAGCGCGTGCGCTAAGTATAAAACATACACAGTTAGGTTCACTGTCTCCTTGCAGAGTTAAGTTGTCTAGCACGGTTCAGTCCAGCCGCATTGTAGAAGTATAGTTAGTTTCAAGTTCACCTGCGGCATTGGCTGCCAAAAAAGTTGTATTATTGTGTTTGAAAACGTTTGTTGCTTGCGTTTAGTACAGGTGTATTGAATGTATAGTGGAACTCCCCTCGACGAAGAAATAAAGTGTTATTAGAAACGAATCGCAGTAGTTTCTATCTCCTCACCCCATACAGTCCACCGCTTGATACTCTTCACCCCCCGAAGACCCCTCGGAAACACTGCCTAATTCACGTTTTTATCTGAACTAATGTATTTTTTATTTATAATATAAAATCATATGTAAATGCAAAATATTTAAAATTATCAATAACAAAAACTACTTTATCCTACGCAAAATTGTCAGACATAGATTATTTAAACTTGAAACATGATACACAAAGTGAGACCTTTGTCAGGTTGTTATACACTAAATACAAGTTCAATCTATGTCCGTACATATTTCTCTATGCAAAAACATATTATGTTAAATTTGGTTATGAGAGGTCGGATCAGAAATCATGATGACGAGTTGATGACTCGAAACAAAGTATCACGCGAAAGTTTCAAATTCCACCGGAACAATAAGACCATACAATGGTCTCTAACAGCGTGCGTCTGCGATGTGGACCATAGAAAAAATTACGGATTAGGGGACAAACTACTTATTATATGACAGCCTTACTTAGGTGCGGTAACGTCAGTATCACGAAAAATAACACTCAACATTCCAAATGAGTAAAGTCTATTATTTCCCCGTTCGAAAAATGCGTCAAGAGTCAATTATTGTTAACTCGAATATTCCTGTCCGAAATTATTACTCGACAGAAATGGAGTTAACTATCTTAAGGTAGTACGGTTATGAAAGCAATATTTTAAGAAGTTCTCAAAACTTGCAATATAAGTCATTAAATGCATAATACACACGCTGTTAAAATTTGAAGATGATTGACCTCATCAAACATGAGATAATTGCAATTCAAAATGACATATTTTGTACATATTGCATGGGACAAAGGTGGGAAAATTACCAATTTATTTTTGTTTATCATTGAAGGACTTTTAACATATCGATAAAAAACTAATATTTGTTTGAATAATATATTTGGAAGATATTTTATTAATATATATATATTTTCTATGGAGGGGATATAAGAATAGTTGCGTGGGAATGATACGGCAACGTTGTAAGGAGAATAACGTGTCGGAACGAAATGACAAGGCTCGAACATATGAAGCAACCAAAAAATAAAATCTTCCTTTGTAACAGATACGATCTTCCATAATTATTTCTTTAATTAAATAACAAAAAAAAACAGTAAGGTGTTTACTATATTTCCATTCTAAATTGAAAATATGTAGAAAAAAGCAAGGTTGTCAGATATATTTTCTAAAATTGCTAAGCTCACTATACAAGTATACTTCATACTTCAGTAAACTGTTAGTTCGTGACGTTCTTAGAAAGCTAGTTTGGAAATATTAAAAAAATACATAGATATAAATTTATTAGTTAGCATTAAAGTAAAACGTTTAAAATTGCTGGAAAAAATAATTATAAATTAAAACAACTTTATGTATGTTACTATACTTAAGAAAATTTTGAAGAACCGTCAACGCGATAGACAACACCGATGCCGGCAACCAGCAAATGCCGACCAGTATACTATAGGATTGCTTTATATGTAATACATCCAAATACTTATTCGGTCCATTGTGCCATAAAATTTTTACGACGTCGTTAACATGATTTACGACTTTGGTAATTCGACTTGTTTAAGACGCCAGTGACGTGTATTTCAGCTAGGTTTATTAACACAGACAATTTTTTTGAGATTGTCTGGCTAAATGAGCATTATTTACAACAAATTATATTACAAATATTAAGAGTTTTGTATGCAGGCTAATTTTAATCTCCTATATAGATTTGAATGAAAAAAATTATTTCACAATTTTCGAATTTATAAAAGATATATGCACGCCCATGGAATCATAAAATTGCACCGCTTTTTTTGTTCCCCAGGCGTATTTATCATTTTCAATTAAAAATAGAAGGACTTTACATATGTTTACTGCGCTTAGAAACTATAATGGTGGGTTCATGCAGAAATTTTTAGTAATAAGAATAAGAATAGTAATAAAATAAGCATAAAAGTTAAACCTGCGTTTTATAATGACCCAGTTCATGCAGTAAACATAATTTTTTAGTAATAATTTTAAAAATAAGGATTTGCTGCATGAACTGGGTCATTATAAAACGAAGGTTTAACTTTTTATGCTTATTACTATTCTTATTCTTATTACTAAAAATTTCTGCATGAACCCACCATAAGTACGTCTGGGCTGTATAAAATGAGTAAGGAAATAAATCCGCGACGTTGCCAGATTTTCATACAGAATAATATTTCATACATTTCATTAATTTCCGTACAGTCAGGATAACAAAAACGTATTGTACGGTCTTAATACTGCTAAGATGTATAACGTGAGTACTAAGCCAAAACTTTTAACTGGACTGCTGCGGAGGAACTACCTTAACTCGGCAAAATTGCAGGGTTGCATTTGACTCGACATGCGCAGACGGTTTATTTAATTATTTTCATCTTTTGTGGTTATGATCCTATGTCATAAAGAATACATTTTCTGCGACAAATATATTTTCAATGTTTTTAGTCATACTTTCTGCCACTCAAGTTATTTGATAAAAACAACACGGATTGTAAGAGAATGTACAGAACCACCAAAAATTATATTGATGCGTGGAGGCGTCGTGCAGTAATTTTTTCTTTATTCATGCTAAATTCTAGTTACAAGTGGTAGGGACATAATATTTTACTTTTCGCAGGTTACGATTTACTTTAGCCATTTACGAATAAAATGGGGTGGTAAAGTTAAACAAGTTAACATAAAACAATCCCAACGTACATTCATAATGCGAAATATTACGGACACTGAGATTCTATCAAAATACCCAATACGGAATTCCGTATATTTCCGGCCGGTTTTCTTGGCCAACACTCCCGCGTTTGACATCGACATGTATTTCGGATTTCTATCGACCCAGGGGCACTACTGAACATTTAGGATACTTTGAGGAACTTATTAGTGTACTAAGTGATAGTTATTTTAGCAGCTGGATTACTTCTTCACTGAGACTGCCATTGAAATTACTTGTAGTTTTTTCTCAGAGAAGAAATTACTGGGTCCGGTCGTCTTCGTTCGTTGTTTTCCTCGAACTTTTTCTTGACTTGTTTTTCCTGTCGTGACGGAAGCCCTTCCGGGGCTCTTGGACTCCTTGGGCCGTCTCTCAACATACCAATTGAAAGGGGTGACCTTCATCACCTCGGAGACGGCATTATGATAAGCATTACTTACGTGCTTTCGCGAATACTTTCAGAACGCTACCGGTATCCACTAAAATTGACGGAACTCCGAAATTTGCAGTTGGTCAGAACCTTAACCTATCATATTAATAAATAAAAACGGCGGAGGAGAGCGGAGGATTTTTTCGTATCTCCAATTGTTTAACATATTACTACAAATTTCGTATGCTTTTCCATATACAGTATGTGCAAAGCCAACATCGACCGGTTGTGAAAAAGGACAAATTCTACACTTCTCCTTCTAACGACTAACATAGTGTGGTGAGAAGGCCGGTCTTATTCCCTCACTACCTTCGATGCGTATGCGGTTGTTTCTTATCTGTCGTCTCACTTCTGTTTGTCCTTTTTTAGAACTAGCCGATGTCTGCTTTACATAGTTAGGCATACGTCATGAGTTCCCATTTAAAACGATCATTGCTTAGACTGTGTATACGTACTAGTGTTTCTGAAGACACTAAATATACAGTAAGCAACGAATGTCATCATACACCCACTTTTGAAGTTTGCTTAAATTCTGATAATTTGTGTATTACAGCATTGATTTTTTTTTGCTTCTGACAGGATTATACGCTTGTGATATTCTTTCGTCTAATAAGCCGAAGTTGAAGGCGGTATGTCGATTGTGTGAAAAGATATCGCTAAAAAGTAAAATTTCAATGTTTTCAAAGAAACGTAAATAACTTAGAAAATAATGTCCCACGGCTCCCTGTTCGAAGTTGTTGGACTCGTATTAAAATGGGAAATCTTCCAACGTATATATTTGACTAAGTGTCATTTTTTTTTGAAAAAAAAATTCCTAGACATGAACAAAATCTAAAGTTGAACCAAAAATATCACGAAAATTCAAAAAGAGTCCTGTACGCCACACATTACTCCAACAAAAATTTAGGATTAATATCCCTCAAGATCTCTCTGTTTTATTAAAATTTCAGGAACAGTGATTTTTACGAAAACGATACTAAGGATGGTAGAATGCCTTTTTTAAACCGAGCAAACCACTCGTATACTTGAGTTTTTCCCTTAGCGTTATCTTTGTAAGCTGTTTTCAACATTAAAACAGTTTCAGCAGTATTTTTACCGAGTAGAAAACAAAATTTCACAGCTGCACGTTGTTCACTTAAACTTGCCATCATAAAAAACGAAACAAGAACAAAACAGCGCTAGCAAAAACAGTCACTGCAGATGACCAGAACAAGCCAGGTCGACAACACAGGCGGCACTGAACTGACAATGAATTGCGCTATACACGCCTATGTGCAGAAATGCGTACTACACAAGCTCCGCCCACGGCAATGCTGTTGCGGTTATTTTTGGGCATCCCCTCGTAAAGACGTGTAAAGGTCCTGATATAGGCGAATTTAAATGCCCTGGACCTTCACCATTCAAAATATAACATCACTATTGCTGTTTAATTTTTTTTTGAGTTTTCGCCAAGAAAATTGGTCGTTGGAGCCACCGTGCGGCGCCGGCGTCTACAACTTGGATCCAAGCTGTCTAGTAAATAACATTATATTTGATTTAACGCTTGTACTCCACGTTTACTGTACAATATGCAGAATGCGACGGGGGCTGACCTTCGATCGTAGCACATAATAAACGAGTGCTATCATATAAGACTACACATGCTCGTTACATTTACATGCAGGGTTAGAAAGTCCAAGATTTCAAAGTCGAGCATTAAAATATAGAAGAGAATAAACTCTTCAAGTAAAGGGAACTGACAGAGAAATATATCCTTAGTTGCCAGGCACTGATATGTCATTTAAAACTTTTATGAGCGTTATTCTTTGTCTTTCGTGTTTACATCAATAGGGAACCAATAAAATTATGTAGGCGGGACGCCCCGCCCATAAATTATAATGCACACGTGTGAATTGAATTCTTGCCTAGACTCTAAAGTACAATAACCGAAATAAGGAATCAGTTTACCCGTGTCTGCGTAAATAAAATATTCATATTGTAATTACATAAAGTTTTTACTATAATAACAATAACGATGACGGTATACACTAAGGAGGAAAAAGTGCATATAATTAAGTGGTATTTCATCTCTCAGAGCGCTGAAGAAGTTGTTGGGCGATTTGCATTTTCATTTGAAAATCGGCCGGTACCTACGGTAAAAACCGTCTTAAATATCGTCCACAGATTTGAGATTTCGTCTTATAACCGGGTGGATTTGTATTTTTATCTTTTTATTTTTTTATAGAACTTCAATTTCATTTTCTTGCAGACCGGTTAGTTAAGGAATACAAAAATTTGAAAATAAATACAATTATGTTCGTACACTTCATTTAAGTGTATGGGATAATTGTAAAAGTCAGAATTACGTAAGAATTTCGTTTCATACAGCTAAGTCGATGTACACCCCCATAGTTGCGAAAAAGTACTGAGTCTCACTCAAATTCGGCGATAGGCGGTAGGTGATAGGCCGTGTGAAATACCCCCTCTCCACTTTCTATTACGCGCAGGTCTCATACGTTTCTAATACGTGCACAAGCGTGAAACACCGTTGCATCTAACTGTCTTTGTCTGTCCTTACTGGTGTCTTTTAACTTATCCTCTTCTACACATGTATCGCCAATATGTAAAGGTGCAATTTCCTAGGGTGTATGTACATATGTACGTACACGAACAGTGAGCCCTGTACCCATCATTTCCTCATTCCGACGTTTGGCAAGGTGGACAAACTGCATGTCTGTATTAATCAGCGTTAACAATAACGTAGTTTTCTAGTGGAGTCTCTAAAATTTTAAATAAAAAAACTTTAAGTAGATAAAGTGTAATCGTGTAATATTGATCTTAATTGTCTATTGTTCAATTTTTTTTATTGGAGATGTTCCTATGAAAAACAGTTTTCGGGTGCGGTCGTTTGAAATCGAGTGTTTTAACGTTTGCGGAATTACACTACGATGCAATTTAATTAGAAAATTAATTAACCAAGAGTTGAATGCACTATTTTCCCCTTTAGTAGGAACACTCGCCCTCAAGGTAATAAAGTACAGGAAGCGTAGGATAGGCTGTAGCCGGTGAATAGGCATTATCTGATGTTACTCTTGCCTGAAATTTAATATTCACTTCAGGTAATTAGACGTTTTTCCACTTAAGACCATTAGGAAAAAACCGCTCCCTCCTAATCATTACTTTCACAACCAATTTTTTCACACATATTTATGTCTCGATTTATGTTTAAATACAGGGCGTCTTAGAATGTTTTATTAATGCCAGAACTCCATACTAATAAATAAGCTTGGCAGAAAGAGACGCGCCACAAAGGCGTACGCATCATAAGTGTAATACACGAACTTTTAGCTTTTAACGAATTACTAATAACACAGGTCTACAAATTAAAAAAAAGTTCTGTCTTTGCAGTCAGGCCCATCATTTTCTATGTATTTTGATGCACTGAATCTAAATTTGGCAAAAAAAAATTCTACCGCATCAATTTTTCTCTCCACCCCCATATAACCCCCATAAACTCTTATAGAGGAAATTTTTTGAAAACATTTCTTTAATTATTTTTTATTACCTTTACATTGGTTTTTTGAATAAATTTCGACTTAATGACAGCTGTCAAATTTCACTAAAAAGTAAAAAGTTGATATTAAATGCATATTATTAAGTTTTTTTGGGTTGCTGATTACGATTCTGAAGTCAAAAATGAATTTTGACCTAATGACAGCGTCAGCAAGCTGTCAAAATTTCTAAAAAAGATGAAGAGATGAGGTTTAGTACATGTTTATATACAGGGTGGACCATTTTAACCTTTAATAGGAAATAACTCGGCCGGTAAGCGAAAAAAATAAAAAAAGTTGTATACAAAAGTTGTTGGGCAAGGAGGGGGACGTATGACCGTAACCTTAACTTTGACCTCGACGTTGACCTTGAGGGTTATTTGAAGGTCAAAACAACTTTTTCAAATGGAAACAAGTATTTTTGACCCCGGATTTGAAGACCGGAAAATTTTACGTCCAAAATGGTACTTCTTAACAAGGTCATGGCAAGGTGGAATGAAGGACAAATTTTCGAAAATTGTTAAATAACGACGGATAACTCGTGATAAAGATTGGAAACAGTAAAATGTTTCCGAGTAACATCCTGATACCAATGACCGTGACGTTAAACATTTCAAATTAGAGGTCAAAAGTAGGGTTTCACGCTTGATAAATCATTTTGCCTTGAAATAACCTTAAAACCCAAAAATTGTACTGTTTCCAATCTCTATCCCGAGCTAGCCCTCGTTATTTAAATTTTTTCGAAAATTTGACCTTTATTCGACCTTGCCATGACCTTGTTGACAAATAACATTTTGGACGTAAAATTTCCCGATATTTTCAAATCCGGGGTCAAAAATAGTTGTCTCAATTTGAAAAATTTGTTTTGACCTTCAAATAACCCTCAAGGTCAACGTCGAGGTAAAATTTAAGGGTATGATCGTACATCCCCCTCCTTGCCCAACAACTTTTGTATAAAACTTGTTTTATTGTTTCGCTTACCGGCAGAGTTATTTCCTATAGGTTAAAATGGTCCACCCTGTATATAAACATGTACTAAACATCATCTCTTTATCTTTTTTTAGAAATTTTGACAGCTTTCTGACGCTGTCATTAGGTCTAAATTCATTTTTGACTTCAGAATGATATTCAGAAAAAGAATATCAACTTTTTACTTTTTAATGAAATTTGACAGCTTGTTGACAGCTGTCATTAAGTCGAAATTTATTCTTGACTTCAGATTCGTAATCAACGACCAAAAAAAAAAACAAAATAAAGGTCATAAAAATAATTAAAGAAATGTTTTCAAAAAATCTCTATTAGAGTTTATGGGGGTTATATGGGGCTGGAGAGAAAAATTGATGCGGTAGAAATTTTTTTTTTGCCAAATTTGGTTTCAGTGCATCAAAATACATAGGAAATGATAGGTCTGATTGCAAAGACAGAACTTTTTTTATTTTGTGACCTGTGTAATCTTTCGAAGGTTACTATAGTTTATTATGAAATGATGTCACACTATTCAACATATTACATAAAACGGAGGCTGTACAACTGCTCTAGCTACCACGGGACTACTGCTATAAGTCCGAATTGAGGCGAAACATGCTACGCGAGTTATAGTCCTTCTATTTTTAATTGAAAATGATAAATACGCCTGGGGAACAAAAAAAGCGGTGCAACTCTATGATTCCATGGGCGTGCATATATCTTTTATAAATTCGAAAATTGTGAAATAATTTTTTTCATTCAAATCAATATAGGAGATTAAAATTAGCCTGCATACAAAACTCTTAATATTTTGTAATATAATTTGCTGTAAATAATGCTCATTTAGCCAGACAATCTCAAAAAATTGTCTGTTTTAATAACCTAGCTGAAATACACGTCACTGGCGTCTTAAACAAGTCAGAATTCCAAATGTCGTAAATCATTTTAACGACGTCGTAAAAATTTTATGGCACAGTGGACCGAAGAAGTATTAGCAATGTATTAAATGCAAAGTAGTCTAATAGTCTCGTTGACCGGTGTTACCGCCAGTAGTTTACTCTGTGCCGCCAGCCGCCGTTGCCGGCTCTTCAAAATTTTCTTAAGTATAGTAATATACATAAAGTTGTTTGAATTTATAATTATTTTTTCCAGCAATTTTAAACGCTTTATTTTAATTCTAACTAATAAATTTATATCTATGTATTTTTTTAAAATATTTCCAAACTAGCTTTCTAAGAACGTCACGAACTAACAGTTTACTGAAGTATGAAGTATACTTGTACAGTGAGCTTAGCAATTTTAGAAAATATATCTGACAACCTTGCTTTTTTCTACCTATTTTCAATTTAGAATGGAAATAGAATACTTAGGTGTTATTCTTCATCATAACATAGTATAAAAAAAGTCGCTTCTCGCTGTCTGTCCCTACCTATGTATGCTTAGATCTTTAAAACTACGCAACGGATTTTGATGCGATTTTTTTTAATAGATAGAGTGATTCAAGAGGAAGGTTTATATGTATAATACATGCATAATATAGTAGAGAAACACTGATAATTTTAGAGGTTTCTAATGTGATGTCGTAAACCGTGCGAAGCCGGGGCGGGTCGCTAGTTACTAATAAAGATATTGGAGTGCAACAAAAGCGACGCCAATTTGTCGTAGGAGGAGTGATAATCAGTATTAAAAGCGCTGCCTCCGGTAAAGTTGCTCCTGCAACTTTTTTTTTTCAAATAATATATTTTTTATACGTCGATTTATTCTCTAATGACAGTTTTTTTTTTAATTCAAAATCGGACCATAAATAGTGAATCTATTTTAAATTATTTGTTTGTATGCACATTACAGTGTGTAATAGGACAGAATGATAGATTCTTTTATTGTTTATTTCTAAAAAGGAATTCTGTATAGTTCAGACTTGGCGGCACTTTACGTGTACTAAATTTTGTTGGTTACAGAAATCATTTGTATATGCATCTTTATCATACCATTATATACATATAAGTTAAGAAAAAAGGACTTTTCTTATTTTTATCTGAACTTAAAGATGGGGAACATAAAGATTACCAACTCAGTAATCTTTTGGTAAAATCTGAAAGCTCGATGGCCGAATCTGATAATTTAGATTTCCAAGATATAAAACATTCGATACTGGCCTTATTGTCTTATTCCACTTTGAAATATCCATCGTTCTACTTGCTCGACATTTCGCCGTAGTTGTTTTACCGGTGCCTACCTACCATAAATAACGTTTTGTTAAGGGAAAGGCAAAAGAGCCCATCCCAATGTTATTTATTCTTCAGAAAATGTTTCAATGTAGACCAATCCTTCGATACACACCTGTAAGACGTGTTCTGAGCAATTTAAATAGAGAACTTCATTTGTTGATGATTTATGTGTTGTATATTGATTTATGTATTAATTTATGTGTTGGTAAACACGTCCAGTTACGATTTATGATTATTCATAATTAATAAATATAAAACTGTTTGAGATTGGCGATACGTTATTTCCGTAACAAACCTGAACAGCCGTTTGTCAGTATTAACATCATCATTTCGCTGGGTTAAAATTATAAGGTTCTATGTTACATAAATATAAACTCAGGAGAACTGGTATTGGTGTATGTATATTGTAAGCTACTTTTTATTATTTTTGGGAATTTTTATTATTAGGTATGTTATCGCAAGTAAATGTAAAGGAAGCTGAAAGTGTATTTGAATTATAGTTTATCTAGTTGTAGAACATAGAAATACTTTTAATGCATATACATACAGTAAGCAACGAAAGTCATCACACACCCACTTTTTAAAGTTTGCTTAAATTCTGATAATTTTTCTATTACATCATTGATTTTTTTTTTGCTTCTGACAGGATTATAGCTTGTGATATTCTGCGTCTAATAAGCCGAAGTTGAAGACGGTATGTCGATTGTGTGAAAAGATATCGCTAAAAAACTAAAATTTCAACGTTTTCAAAGAAACGTAATTCCGAAAATAGTAAATCCCTTTCGAAGTTGTTGGACTCGTATTAAAGGGAAATCTTCAGTGTATCTATTTAACTAACTGAGCCATTTTGAAAAAAAAAAATTCCTAGACATGAACAAAATCTAAAGTTGAACCAAAAATGTCACGAAAATTCAAAAAAGCCCTGTACGCCACACATTACTCCAACAAAAATTTAGGATTAATATCCCTCTAGATCTCTCTGTGTTTTATTAACATTTCAGGAACAGTGATTTTTACGAAAACGATACTAAGAATGGTAGAATTTTGAATTTTCGTGATATTTTTGGTTCAACTTTGGATTTTGTTCATGTCTAGGAAATTTTTTTTTCAAAATGACTCAGTTAGTCAAATAGATACACTGAAGATTTCCCTTTAATACGAGTCCAACAACTTCGATTTTCGAAGTTATTTGCGTTTGTTTGAAAACGTTGAAATTTTACTTTTTTAGCGATATCTTTTCACACAATCGACATACCGCCTTCAACTTCGGCTTATTAGACGCAGAATATCACAAGCTATAATCCTGTCAGAAGCAAAAAAATCAATGCTGTAATACAAACATTATCAGAATTTAAGCAAACTTCAAAAAGTGGGTGTATGATAACTTTCGTTGCTTACTGTATATGCTAAATAGGAACATGTAACATAGAACCTTATAATTTTAATCCAAAATTCTTCGATTTATTTGTTAGACTTTAGATTGTTTTTGCGATAAATTAGCGTCATTAGAATTTTATAATTATACTACGCTCTTTTTTGGGTATTTTCAATAAGTATCTAATAATAATCGTGCATTAGTCTTTTTATACATATGTATATACACGGTGTCAATTTGAAAACGAACAGCATTTAATGTTGCCTAAACTAATGACAGTATCAAAATTTGGCGAAACGCGTCAGTTTACATATCAAGGGGGACAACTTTTTGAGGCATTTGTTGTCGTATTACTTTCAACCCCCCTAACCCCCAGGGCACCTACCCCTACAATTTTAAATGGCAACCCCTATTTATTTTGCCATTTTTGAGTTTCTTGTACAATTCTAGATACATTCCATTATTTTTTTTTTTCAAAATTGAGGTACTTAACCTCACGAATGTGTGAAATGTACTATTTATTTTCTAAATTGGCATTTGTACTATTTATTTTCTAAATTGACAATTGACTCTTATAATTCATGAGGTGGAAAATCAAAGAGACGCCAATGGAAATCTTGCTCTAGATGAACATTTGCTGCACTTCCAACAGGATGGAACACCTCCTCATTATGTACGCCCAGTAAGAGAGTGGTTGGATAATCATTATCCGGAGCAATGGATTTGTAGGAGAGGATCCATTGAATGGCCACCTAGGTCACCAGATCTGACACCTCTCGGTTTCTTCCTATGGGGTCACTTGAAATCAGTTGTATTAAACTCAACCAGATTCAATTGAACAACTGCAGCAAAGAATTGTACAAGAATGTAGGGCTATTTTACCTGAAACTCTTCAACACGTCCTGGAACAGTTTGAATATCGGCTGTACTTTTGCTTAGAAAACAATGGAACCCATTTTGAACAATTAATAAAGTAATTATAAAGGTAAGAATTTGAGTACATATTTCATTATCATACTTTTAAAAGTTGCATTATTTCAATTTAGAAATTAAATACACCCCACACATTTATGAGGTTAACTACTTAAATTTTGACAAAAAAGAAATATGGGACTTATCTAGAATTGTACAAGAAATTCAAAAATGGCAAAATAAATAGGGGTTGCCATTTAAAATTTTAGGGGCAGGTGCCCTGGGGGTTAGGGGGGTTGAAAGTAATACGACAACAAATGCCTCAAAAGTTGTCCCCCTTGATATGTAAATTGACGTGTTTCGCCAAATTTTGATACTGTCATTAGTTTAGGCAATATTAAATGCTGTTCGTTTTCAACTTGACACCGCGTATGTATACATGGTGAAACCCTTTAAAGTTAACTTGGTGAAAATATTTTTCTATTTATAAATGTTAAAAAAAAATTGGAAAAAGTCCATCAAATGAGTTTAGGCCTTGGAGATGATTTCATTTTCTTTTGCTAGGCGTTTTTCCGTGGCTCCAATCTCCCGGGTTCCTAAAGTGTTGTAATGCCAGTTCTGTGTCGTCCTGCCACGCCCTCGGTCTGTGGGTATTTTTGGTTTTTGTCTCATCTTTGTCGTGGTGTCTGTTCTGTGTTATTAGGATTTCCTTGAGTTCTTTTTTTAGTGTTCGAGCTTTTTTTCTGGCTATGTTGTTTTTCCGTTTGGGTCGCGAGTTTCTTTTCGGTTTTTTTCAAGGATTTTCTACTTCGTGTTACCTCTTCGCCCCTGATTCCCTTGTGTAGTTTGTGCTCTTTCACTACAGGCAAACTCGGCTTTTCTTAAAATACGATTTTATTGTAGTTTGTCTATAAAACTTCCCTGTTTTTAGACTATTTATGCCAACACCGCTATACCTGGTTTTGGCCACACCAATAGGCGACAGAGTCTGGGGGTCCCTGGCAAGGAACTCTAGTGGTATTTCGATTTGGGATATTGTCGCATATTGGTAGGGAGCTACTTGTAATGAAACATCTGTCTAGTTACATATTTTATTTACAAACATACTGGTGGCTCTATTTTTTGGCCACCACTGTATATTACAAGTTTTCAAAAATGAAATGCTGTGGAGAGTTTTTTTAATCATCACTTTACAAAAAAAAGAATTTTTTTAATGCACCATATGGAATTTTGTTTTATTTTTATATCTAGGTGAAAAGTGATTTTAGAAAAGCATTAGGGTTGTTTGAAAACCGAAAAAACATGTAATAAAATTAACATTAAAATTTAGAACATAGGAAAAATTTTCGAAAAACGTCATTATCGAAATTAAAAATAAATCGAAAAATGACGTTAAAAAAGGTTGTTCGGAATCTTAATGTAGACCTACATACAGGGTGTCTACGAAGAGAGGGTACAGTCAATAACTTTTGAACTTTTTATTTTTTGAATCTCAAAAATTTTATTTTCCGATTTTTTTATTATATTTTAAATCTTTTTAAATTTCTTCGAAAATTCGATCGGAATACCGGGTATTCCCATTTGAAAAAAAAGTATTTAATTGACTGCAATTGCTTTTAATTTTACAGTTTTTATGAAAATTAATTTTTAACATTTTTTAACAATTTTGAAAAAAGATTCTGATACGATATAACGACTTGTATATTAAAATTCTAAACAATGTGCAGAGCATTTAAAAATCCAAAGTTCCTATTTATTTCTCAGATCTAGTTGTTTATGGAAAAACGTGAAAAATGCTAAACGATTACAAATTTCGAACCTTTTGAACTCCCGAAACTAGTATCTCTTTCCGTTCAAAAGTTATTGAGCGTACCCTATCTTCGTAGACACCCAGTATATGTACCAAGTCTGAAGTGATATTTCACAATCGGTGTTTTCCAATTATTACTATCTAGGAACTATTGGTCTAGTGTGTACTAATTTTTCTGGCACAGAAAATAAAAATGCAGGGAGTGTCTGCGATAAAGAGTATATGTATATTGCTTAACGTTTTAGTATTCGTTACTTTTGGTGTCAGAAATGCGTAATAGTCCCAGAGCCGGTGACACTGAAAGCCACGTCATAGCGTAATCGAAAATGTTGAATGTGAATTGATAGTTAAAAATTATACGAACAATAAAGAATACTCTCCTGAAACATAAACCTGAAGCTGTTTGCAACATTGTAAAGTTGAGGTTTTTATGTCTTAGGAGGGATAAATGTTACAGAAATACCAGTTATAAAAGCCTTTTTGTGGAGATGAAGCTCTTAGTTGCTTTAATTTAATTTCGAATTTCAAGGTATCTGCATACTTCATTTTGGATAAAATGCGTACATTTACAAAGACCAGAATTCGACAACATAGCCTCACTTTATTGTTTTTTTTATGTCCAATAATATAGAAGAGCAATTGTTGCAGAGCAAATATGTATGATATGGAAAAATTTAAGGCTAATTAAGTGCCCTATTGTCAAATTAAAGGCTCCCAAAATTTTCGCGAAAATGCATGTTCTGCTAACCTAATGTTAAGATAGCAGAGCAATAGCATATTGCGAATATATTTAATAAAAAAACCATGAAAACGATCGCAAATTAAAAGGTTCGTTAAAGGTTCTTGAAAAGAACGAAAAAACAATTATCTTATTTTTTTTTGCTTTTTTTTTTCGACCGCTCTGCTGGTTTAATGATTAAGCTGCAGAAGAGGGGGCATAACTCGGTCTCCCATAAGTTCCCGCCAATGCCTTGCACGTCGAAATTCAGGGCTCATTAAAAAAGTGCCATGCGATTTTAAATGTTCGCTAATTTGCATAGGAATCGTTTTAATTCGTTAAGGGCATAGGACTAAAAGGGCATTACAAACAAAAAGTTATCGATTAAAAATCGATAATTGGGCGCTCTAATCAAGAGGCTCATTGCGAAATTGGCGGCTGGCCAATATTTTGCAAAAAAATCAAATTTTAGACGACCCGCTCTGCCAGCTCAAGGTTTTAACAGCAGAGAGGGGAGCGTGACTCGGAATCCTGTAGTGCTAGGCGAAACTACGCAGAGAGGCTCTTTAAATTGATTTTTTTTGCCAAAAAATGGCGAGAATTTAAAATCGCAATAGGGTACTTAATGAGCCTTTAATAAGACCTGAATTTCGACGTGCAAGACATTGGCGGGAACTTATGGGAGACCGAATCCCTTTTACGAAAAATTTTTCGTTCTTTCGAGTGGTTGTTTGTTTTGGTTTTTTATTAAATATATTTGCAATATGCTATTGCTCTGCTATCTTAACATTAGGTTAGCAGAACATGCATTTTTTGGGAAAAATTTGGGAGCCTTTAATTTGGCAATAGGGCACTTAATTAGCCTTAATTGAGCCTTAAATTTTCCATATCATACATCTTTGCTCTGCAACAATTGCTCTTCTATCTTATTGGACAATAAAAAAAAAACAATAAAGGGAGGCTATGTTGTCGAATTCTGGTCTTTGTAAATGTACGCATTTTGTCCAAAATGAAGCATGCAGATACGTTGAAATTAGAAATTAAATTAAAGCAACTAAGAGCTTCATCCCCACAAAAAGGTTTTTATAACTGGTATTTCTTTAACATTTATCCCTCCTAGAGCATAAAAACCTTAACTTTACAATGTTGAAAACAGCTTCAGGTTTATTTTTCAGGAGAGTATTCTTTATTGTTTGTGTAATTTTTAACTATCAATTCACATACAAATTTTTCGATTACGCCTTAATTGAGCCTTAAATTTTTCATATCGTACATATTTGCTCTGCAATAATTGCTCTTCTATCTTATCGGACATGTTTTTTTTTACATTCCTTATTAATGTTTACATATTTAAAATTAATTAACAAGTAACACTTGAGGTAGGTATACGCACTTTACTTTTCAGGGTTAACCAATCAATAGGTTTTCCAGTTTTTCCCATCGCCAATTCGTGTCGTCGGTTCTAGCATCAATTACACTTTAAATGGAAATTGTAGCTCCAAATATCTAGTTTTTGGATCTGAACTTCGAAATTTTTTAGCATCAGTGATTTTCGAATAATCCTATAGTTTTATCAAACCACCGACAAAAAAAATCGTTTTTTTTTGTTTTTTTTGTGTCAAACGAACTAAAAATTTTTTTTGACAACCACCATATGGACCAGATAACTTGTTTATTCAGCTTCAATTCCTTTTTTTTAAAGACTTGATACGATCATTTCTGGCCGAGATATCGGTCTTTGAATGGAAAAGGATAATTTTGTGTTTGATTATCGATATCTCAGCAACCAATGATCGCACAAAAAGTTAAAGGTGGGTTTCGAGAACTTGAATAAATTCTCCACAAGAATTAGCCATTGGTTCTTTGAAAAAAATTGTTTTCCATTATTTACATGAATTTGAAAAAGCAACAAAGCGCTGAATCAAAAATATCAAGGAAACCACTGATGTTAAGTGTGCCTTTTACAGTTCAATATACCCACAAAAACCCTACAGAGATTCAATTCAATCCAGCCAGCCGTTTTTATGTTCTACTCGATTGAATTTTTGAAAAAATTAAAGGATCACGTTTTTTACTCCAAAAAGCTGATAATCTTTGACAAAATGAAAAAAAAATTCTTCAGTTTTCGTTACTTTTTTATCGCAGCTTTTAAATTTTTGAAAAAAAATTTTTTTTGAAAAAATTTCAAAATTTCTAAAAAGGTGGTTTTCTTATGTTTTTTAAATTTCCTGTGCGACCATTTTTTTCCCTTAATTTTTTCCACTGGTTTATTTCCGTTTTTTTATGCAAGGCATTTAAATTTAGATTGACGTGCTTCATAGATAAAAAAACGTTTTATCTGGAATAGACGCTTTTATAAGCATTTTATGAAAAAGCATGATGAATAATCCTTAAAACAACGACTTAACTGCTTTGTTTCTGTGAAATATGGCCACCAAAAATTGTTCCACACTGTCTGCGGCAAGAGAAAAGTTGCTGTTTTCTTTTAAAAAGAAAAGGACACGTGTCAACAATAAGGAAAAAGTTCGGTGAAACTTAACCATTGCCATAATGTGGGTATAATATGTTAGGAACTACTTTAACAGTACTTGCACACACTAATGTCTTTCCCCGTCTTCCGTGAAAAATGCACTCCTTTCCAACAGCGTAGCGTTTACGTCTTTGGCCACCACCTTTACAGGGGATTTTTTCTGCTTAGGAACATAGGAACGGGCCTAGCGCTCTTTGCCCAGGCCTTTAAAATACATATTTTTTCATGGATAGTTGAACCACAAAAAAAAACCCATACGAAGACAAAAAAAATAACAACCGTCAAATGGCAAGCAGGTTCTTGCCATGCCGCCGTATTCAAGAGTCTCCGCATTCAGAAGTTTAGATAGAAAGGGTTCACTACACCTCGTGTTAGCCGCGGGTCATATCTCGAACGAGCGGAATTTTTCATTATTCTCATTCACATTCAGCATGGAACAACTTAACTGTTCCCGGTTCCCACAACCTGTATTTGTACGTTTTTCTGCGGCGTGACCGTTGCGTGAGTAAATATTTCATTGCAGTCGTACTAATGAGAGATAGCAGTCGTTTAATAAATAATCTTGTGAGTTGGTAGTTAATACTAGTACTCCTTTGAACTACGAAGGTCGTAGACGTGACTTATTTGCAAAATAAATTCATTCTCCATCTTCCACACAATTCATAAATATGAGACCTTTAAAAATCATAGTGGCCGAACAAAAAATACATACATGCTAATACGAGGTGTGTAAATTAAGTAAAGAGACTGTTTTTTTATTTATTTTTTTATTCGAATAGAATTACAATTCAATATTGTGTCTTTCAAAATAACTTCTTTGGGAAGCCACATAGCGCTGGAGCCAGTTCTTCCATTCCTCATAGCAGTGTCTATACTGATCCAGCTGTCTGGTTTTCAATGGTCCCAAAATGACGTTCCTTGAGGTGATTTTTCAATCTTGGGAAGAGAAAAAAAGGATTCAAGTCAGTCGAATAAGGAAGCTAAGGAGCCACAGGAATGTTTTTACTGGCTAATAACTAATTTACTGAAACGGCTGTGTGACAAGGCGCATTTCTGTAAAAGTGTTGATTTACTGTTTGGCCTGGAGGGGGATTGTCCACACAGAGTTTGGACTCTGTGTGGACAATTCCTTGGCTATCAAAAAAAGCAAATCGACTGAGACTTGCTCATTCTTGCTTTTTGGGTTTTGGAGAGTTGAAGTGTGCCATTCCATACTTTGGCGCTTGGTTTCCGGGTCCTACTCAAACACTCAAATATAATCGCCAGTAATGACACGTTCTATAAAATGGGGATCATTTTCAATCGATTCCAAAAAGTCGAGACACCTTTCTCTCCTAATGTCCTTTTGTTCCTGCGAAAGGTTTTTTGGAATAATTTTTGCGCAGATTTTTGTCATCCTCAATTCGTTAGCCAAAATCTGATGACCAGTGGTGTGATTTAAATTGAACTCTTCCCCGATCATTCTTGTCGTCAACCGACGATCTGAACGCAGAAGATCCCGTATTCTATCGACATGTTCATCGGTTCTGAAGATGAAGCTTCAGTCGACTCTTCCTTCTGAGAAAGCCTTAAACCACCGAAAAACCTGGGCTTTTGAAGAAACACTGTCTCCGTAGGCGTGTTGAAGTTTTGCAAAAGTATCCGTTGCGCTGTGTCCAAGTCTGAAGCAAGCAACACTTGATAGCACACGGTTTGCTATCATGTCACTCATTTTTAAAACGCACTAGAAAAAAACGGTTTACGGTTTACAGTCTCATTACTTAATTTACACACCTCGTATAACAAAACAGTACTTACAGCTTACAACACACACACACATGGAAAAATAATAAGAGGAATACTGTTTCGTGTTGTTTCATCCATGTCTTTAATTTTGGAAATATATTGCTGTAAGCTTCCATATACCCAAGAGAAGTTTAAAAATTGAGTTTTTCAGATAAGAGCATAGAAAAAAATCACACGGAGTTGAACAACTAGGAGGAAATATGTTCTTTCTAAACTAATTTAAAAACTAGTATATGACTTTCAAAAAAAATACACTGTTAATTGTGTCTACACTACAGTGCACCAAAAGTAGCTGTGTTGCTGGCTGCAGAAGACAAAACCTGAAATTGTGCTCATTTGTTTTGTAGCTGCAGCCGTGAACGCTTCGAGAAGTACAGTATGTTAGTGTTTGTGGGTGGGCTTTTACATATCTCGGATATGGTTGTGCGCAATTCGCGGGCAAAACTATTCTGGGTGTACTGTAATAGTATGCACAAGAGCTCAGACTTTTCCGATTCATCGTCGTTCATCATTTTTGTAAAGGGTTTTAGTTTTTAACGATTTCTAAAATTCCTACGGTTAATGTTCATAAAAAAAATATTTCTTCTATTAACGGTAAAAGTCGTGTCATTTTTAACTTAACTTTAATACAATCGCTCAAAAACCGTCATAAAACAGCCACAATGTTGGTTTAATTGCAATACATTTACTTCAAAAATCTAGTTTTGCTGTGTCATCATTAATGGGACACCTTGTATGTCGCAGTAATTTATCTTCACAAGATGTAATTGGCCATATGGTAAAGAAGCCATATTTCGAGTGCATGGGTTATGTTATATATTGTTTGTATTTACTACGTTTTAAATTTCCATTCTATTGAAAATAGAATGGAAATTCAATACGTAGTGGAAATAAAAAAGCAAGGTTGTCAGATATATTTTCTAAGATTGCTAAGCTCACTACACAATTATACTTCATACTTCAGTAAACTGTTAGTTCGTGACGTTCTTAGAAAGCTAGTTTGGAAATATTAAAAAAAAATACATAGATTAAATTTATTAGTTAGCATTAAAATAAAGCGTTTAAAATTGCTGGAAAAAATAATTATAAATTAAAACAACTTTATGTACACTAATCAAAACGAAAAAGGAGCCACTTCTTTCTTTTGTTATATTTTATTTGTGCCACCAAGTACAAAGATAAAACTATGTGTCCACTTAGCACACATATTCCAGTTCCATATTCCATTCCAGTACACATAGTCCAATATATTTAAATAAAAAAGAATTGTAATACAAAGTTATTCCAGTAAAAAAATATCCACATTTTTAACAGTGGCTCCTTTTTCGTTTTGAGTAGTGTATATTACTATACATAAGAAAATTTTGAAGAACCGGCAACGCTTCGCTGTGTGCTAACACCGGCCAACGATCCATTAGACTATTTTGCTTTGCATCGAATACATTCGTTAAATACTTATTCGGTCCACTGTGCCATAAAAGTTTTACGACATTAGGAATTCTTACTTGTTGAAGACGCCAGTGACGTGTATTTCAGCTACGTTTATTAAAACAAGCAATTTTTTGAGATTGTCTGGCTAAATGAGCATTATTTACAGCAAATTATATTACAAATATTAAGTTTTGTATGCAGGCTAATTTTAATCCCCTATATTGACATGAATGAAAAAAAAAGATATATGCACGCCCATGGAGTCATAAAGTTACACCGCTTTTTTGTTCCCCAGGCGTATTTTCAGATCATTTTCAATTCAGAATAGAAGGACTACATATTAGTCAAGAGTATGTATTATGTAGTTTAAGTACATTTATTTTAGTGCATTTAGTTAGTATTCCCACACTGCGGTCTTTTTCTACAGTCCTTGAAGATATACAGGGTGTTTTCTAAGTAATCTGAAAAACTGAAGGAGATATTTCCTCTTCATAAAGAATAGGTCATATACAGTTTTTATAGGCTGTCTTGTTGAAACCACATGTCGTCCACATATGATCCGATTTAGGCAGAAAGAACTTGGTTATCATGTCGCGATATCGAGCACCAGTTACAGTAACTGCGTGACCAGCCTCATTTTCTAAGAAGTGTGGTCCAAAGATGCCTCCAGCTTAAAATCCGCACCAAACAGTGACATTGTGGATGCATTATTTGCTTTTCGACAATCACGTGTGCTTCATCTCACGCACCGCTTCGATATTTTCATTTGAACAGCTTGTTATTGGACGGTCAGTGTGTTTAGCGTCCCCAATTGATCCAGTCTCCCTGAATTTTTCAGTTACTCTCTTCACATTCGACAAGGTTCAAATCAATATTCCGACAATATTTTGTACGAAATTTGCGAACTCTAGCAGCCAAACTTTCATTATTTTTGAAATAGTGTTTAACAATGAACACGCGTTGTTCTTTCGTGTACTGTTCTATTTTTACTAACCCTAAACTGTCAGCTGGTAAACTGTTTTCTTTTTTTTGGTTGCTAACAATTTACCTCACAAATGGCGGCAAATTCAAATCTTGCGTGAATTATGGGACACCCTTTATATAACTTTTTCTTCATGAAATCACTTGAGGAAGTATCGCCTTCAGTTTTTCAAACTACCTAGGAAACACCCTGTATATGTATATTTGGCAGAGTGTCTACTATCCTCGAGCACCTGGATAATTCAGAGAATCTGAATACTTAGAAAAATTTAGGGAATTTATAAGCAAATCACTAAAAGCCATGAAACTCGTATTCAGGGAATTTTGTTCACTAAATGTTGTTCATTACGTTCAAATCGAGGGGAAAACCGCGTAGTAAGTCTGGTGTACACGGTCAATTACACGGGGAATTTAGGCGAAGTCTTAAAGGAATTCAGGAAGAAATCTCAAGGAATTAAGAGGAAGTGTCATCATAAGAGGATGTTTGAGGAGGATTAGAGGTTAGAGGATTATCTGCTGTACAAAATCAAGCCCGTGGTTTCCTCCTCGGTTCAAAGTGATGTAGAATAAGCTCAGTACTGTAGAATAAAATCTGTCTATAATGAACCTGTTTACATACTGCTTCATTCCTTAATGAAAAATTAAATAAAATGCCTATCATTTGATAGAACGGATAGCGTATGGAGGTTTTTTCAATTTTACGTCTTCAAAACTATAAAAGTCAGGGAATTTTATTTCCATTGGATCTGATCTGATAATCGGAAACAATTGCCGAGATTATTTTGCCGCTTTGTTGCGAAAAACCTGCTCTAACAAGGTATATTATGTCTGTCTATCTTTGTATTTCCTCTTCCAGTGGATTTTTCTAGGGTAGATCGTTATGATAGCACCTTTAATGGCATCACGTAAAAGTAAAAGTTGAAAAGTTTTAGTAGAACGTAGAACGATCTAACGATTAGAAAACGTAAAACGGCGTAAACGATCTAATCTCGTCCTCACACCGGTATATAGCTTTACTAACAATTAAAACGCTATGCAACATTGACGCATGTTAATAATTACAATAATAAAAGATTTTATTATTAATTAGTGTCTAAAATTATAAGGGTTTGGCATGTGGCGCGCTAGAATTATGAATGATTGTATACAAACGGAGAAAAACAGTTCTATTTTCTTTTTTTGCTTAAAATTTCCTAAAACGGCTTAAAATTCCGTGCAATTTTAAGTTTACGTGATACTTAAAATTGCAAAATTGGAAAATATCTACAACAAACATGCTGGTATTAAAATTGTGCAAGCATATCTACTAGACTGTTTTTACTCGACATAAGTCTTGGACCTCAATTTTTAACACTTTACATGAACTTGAACTTGTCCTAAATGCCATGACATCTCGAATATGTCAAAGTCCCGTCCGTCCACACTCAAAACCAACCCCATGTCGAAATTCTGGCGGAAATTCAGAGACCTACATGATGGACTGAAAACGACGTTAGTGGGTAAAAACCATACCTCAGCACACACTAAAGCCGAATTCAGATTCACACGTATCGTGTACGCGGAATCCGCGCTTTGGGTTATGATTGGTTAAAAACATAACCATAATATTCAAATATCTGATTGTAACCAATCATAACTCAAAGCGCGGCTTCCGCGTACGCGATACGCGTGAATTGGAATTCGGCATAACACTTCCCCAACAAGTCCTCAACGTTTTGTCGCTGTCCCATCCTTCAACCCTTTTCCAACCCCCGTGAGTCACCCCTCTGTAGTCACGCTGGGTTTTATTTGGTCGTGCCTCTGTTGGGCGATTTCATTGTTTTTAACCCATTTGTCCCAGTGGTGCGCTAACGCACCACAGATTTTATGATTTTTTTTTGTTAAATCTAGTAAATATTTTTGCATATCCATTTCGAAATTCTATTATTATCAGTATTAGAGAACTTAGTACCGTATGAACTATTGATTTTTATTTTAAAAACAAAAACTTAAGGCCCCCCAAAAAAGCCAAGAAAACCCCTGCAATATTTTTTTTAAAAAGTTTTTTTTTTTAAAAAAAAAAAATTTTTGCCCCCCCAAAATCCAGAAAACCCCCCCCCCTCTTTTCTCCCCCCGGAAAAGCAAAAAGTGAATCCAAAACTATAATGTATTTAATTTTTGGAAAGTATTGTCATTTTGTAAGTCTATAATATGTCTTAGATTACATAGTAGAAAAATATATTTCAAAAATCATATAGATTATCGTTTATATTTTGTAAAGATTTACTGGTGCGTGAACGCACCACTGGTTTTATCTGTGAAACAAAACAGAGTTATTGCAAGTCTCAACACGTCAGCATAGGCATAGTGAACGGTTGCCGATTAGGTGTGTTGGTTAGTATTCTTTGTTTCTTGTGCAGTTCACATGATAATACATTGTAATCAGTAAAATATGCCGTTTTCGAGGTATTTGACTCAAAAGGAATTAGAAGCGGCTATGGAGGAGATCATGACGGGGTTGGAAAATAATGAAAGTCGTAAGTATTACTCGTATTTTTTATATTTTATAGATGCAATATTGTAATATTTCGTTCTTTGTGAATTTATGCTAAAAATAACGTAAAATGTTTACTTACAGAACATATTGACGCTGTTTATATTCCACCCGCCGTTGATACTTTGACCGACGAGGAAGATATGAACGATGAAGGTAATCTACACGAGTTTGAGGAACCAACTGATATAGTTGGAACTTTCGAGTGTTGTATACCGCAAAATACAGAGGTCCTTGACCAGTTCTGTACTTTGTCAACTACTGAGCCTGAATGGGACTCATCAGACGATGAAACACTGGAATCCAAAGAAGACGTATGCTTTCTGCAAATGACAGGCTTGCTTCTAAAGTCAAAATGGAAGAAAGGTCAGATTGAATATACTCACGCACCTATATCCGATGAATTTCGATCACGCGAGGAATTAAAAAATAGGCTCTCGGGAAAAACTCCTCTTGAAATATTTTTTATGTTTTTTGATGACGAAGTGGATTGACTTGATTTTAAATTTTTCGGTAAAATATGCTCAAGACAATAACCGCCATGAATTCTCATTATCAAAAAACGAACTTTTAAATTTTATAGGAATTTTGTTTTTCTCAGGTTATCTCGTTACCACATATTCAACATTATTGGTCTACTGATGAAGACAAAGGAATTGATCTTATAAAGAAATGTATGAGTCGCAATAGATTTCAATCCATAAAGAAGAACTTACATTTATCTGACAATAATCTGTTGGATAAAAATGATAAATTTTCGAAAGTTAGACCCTTCTTTGATGCAATAAATAAAAAAAATATACAGTTTGGAATTTTTTCATTCAACTTATCCATAGATGAACAAATGGTACCTTACTTTGGTCGCCACTCTTGTAAAATGTTTATAAAGGGTAAGCCAGTTCGTTTTGGATTCAAACTTTGGTGTCTTTGTTCATCTGATGGGTACCTATTGTATTCACTTCCATATGGTGGTGCACATCAAACTCATTCTAGCCTTGGTCTTGGCGGTGACGTTGTCAGTGAGTCTACTTTCTGTTGTGGATAAGCCAGTGAATCACCAAATTTTTTTCGATAACTTTTTTTCATCATTCAAGCTCTTCGTACATTTAAAAAATAATGGTTATTTTGCCACCGGTACTATCCGAGAAAATAGAACAAATAAGTGTCCAATCGAAAATTGTAAATCATTTGGTAAAAAAGACCGCGGATCCTATATTTCAGCATATGAATCTGAATCAAAGTTTCTATTGTCCGTTGGCACGATAATTCGGTTGTAACGGTGGCAAGTAATGTTTATAGTGTAGATCCTATCCAAAATGTAAAACGCTATAATAGAAAAGAACGAAGAGATGTACATATACCCCAACCTAATGTAATTGCCCAATACAATAGATATATGGGTGGTGTAGATTTGCACGACAATGGAATTGCTAATTATAGGTGCCAAGTATTTGGGAAAAAATGGTGGTGGCCTTTATTTTGTAACTCGTTGGATAGCTTAGTCGTCAATGCATGGAAAATTTATAATGTTGTCAATGAAAAGAAAATTTCCCAGGTAGATTTTAAATCGTATGTAGCCTTGCGACTTTTGAAGACTGATTCAATTGTCACTTTGACAATAATTCAAAGAAATCTTGCTCCTGCCATAGATGAATTACGTTATGATAATAAAGGTCACCTCATGATTTCTCATGCTACTAAAGCGCGAAGGAGGTGTAGAATTTGCCATAGCCACACAATTTACATTTGGGTAAGTGTAATGTACATTTGCATACTTCATGCTTTGTAGAGTATCACCAAAAATGAAACCGGTGTTACCAGTGGTGCGTTCACGCACCATGATATATTATACTGTTTTTTTGTAGCAAGTAAAGTTCTATGTAGAATTAATTTACGTTTGGTTATTTTATGTAAAGATTGAAACTTTCTATGATATGTTTTCGTTAAAATTTTTAGTTATATCTTATGTGCCCCAAAATAATATTTTATGTTACTTCCCAGTGGTTCGTTTACGCACCGTATTTTTTGTATATTTTAAATTATTTAATTTTTTTGACACATGAAATGTATTCTTAAGCGTAACAAAATAAATATTTAAAAACAAAAATGTTCGTTTTTTTTATTTTTCGATGCTTGGGATAAAATGGGTTAATGCTGTCAAATACATTGATGTGGGGTGCCACAACTCGCTTTCACGTTTTGACAACTCGCCCCCCCCCCCAGATCACTCCTACACTAACCTCCCACCCACCGTCACTGGTTCGGCCCCTGTTGGAGGCTGCGTGGGATATCAGGCTTTCATTCGCAGAATTAGAGAAACCAGGTGCTGTATAGGTAGCCTACTTTAAGAGTTGTCACGAGTGAAAAATGGAAGGTAGCGCCTACCCAATGAGTCCTCTTTCAGAAGTTTTCACTCACGGAAAATGTTTGGGAGTTGGTTGAGCGATGGGACGCAAAAGAGGAATTGAAAGAGATGGACGACTCGGACTGGGCCGAAAAAGGCTTGAGTATCGTCAGGAAAGTTTTCTGAGTCACCTCATACGTCGAAGCATACTTACAACCCCTCAGCGCCAGCGCGGAAAATTTGTAGGTTTTAAATAATTCCCTGTGCACTGCAAATAAAAATATAATGTAGTAAACATCAATAACCAGAAATAGTAGGAGACCTTACTTTTGCCTTTAATGTAGCTGTCACTGAAAACTATATTGCCAGTAAGACATTTTGAACATTTTTTTTGTAATTTAAAATACAGTGCTTGGAGAGTTCTTTAATTTGACCATGAACTTTAAGTATAAAATATTTTTCCTTATGCTTTATGTAACTTATTTTGCATTCTCTGTTAATATTGCCACACCTGTCTAAAACATACAAATTATTTATATCGGTGTTTGAATAATTCGAAAGGCAGTGTAATCGTGCAATCATTTGAAATTATTTTTTCTTAGCTACACAGCTCATCCAATCAACATTTTGCAAGAGCTTCGGAACCAAGTAGGCTATTCAGGAAAAAAAAAACAAATCGGTAGCCATTCTTCAAACAATAACAAAATATGAGTAGAAAACTACACTCGACATTCATTATCAGGTGTTTTTATATTTTCAAAAGCGCCCAGTATAGCACTAGAACCGTACCCTAAAAATTATCAAAACTGATACCCACGTTTTAGATTTATTAAAGGAAAAAAATTATCCGTCCATATTAAATAAGTTTCCAGTCCCCGCCATTGTCAGTTATATCCTGACATCGCCCTTACATATTTTCACTATATTATTTATAACATAACATTCTAAAGATACAGACCTACATGTTGCACGAATGTATTACGTGGTATTATTAACTACCTCGCAGTTTATAACTTTTTTCTACGAAGCTTTTGCTTTACATAATGTATCCAAAGCTTTTCCTGGTTATTAGGTGACGTGGACTGGCTAGCAAAAAATATAAATGTCATTTTGTCGCTTCCTATTGTTTCGGATCTTTGTTCCCTTGCAAAATTTATCTCTACTGTCTTGTCGCAAAGCATTATCAGGCATATGGCACCAGAGCCTTTTCATCAAATTTGGCCTCCCTGTCAGTGTTCAGATTGCCTGTAAATAAGTAGAGAGTGCCAAATCCATGTCTGGAGAAGCAACCCCAAACATGCACTTTTAGACCCACCGCACACGACAGACAATCGGTCAGCGATTATTTTGTTAGAAGACACCGCAGACCGACCGACAGTAGGTGAGAAATCGGAGATAACTCGCACACTTACAGATAGTCGGTGGCGCGTTTAGATAGACCATGGACGGGGCGATGCATGTGCAAAGATTAATGTACGTTGCAATATTACTAAAACGTAGAAAAAGAGGAAATACTATTTTTTTACGATGTTTTATTTACCCACTTACTAGTTAAAGTTTATTGAAATGAAAGTTTCGTATACTATTTGATGATCTTGTATCCAACACCAGATTATGACTATGTGGACCCTACTGCCCACGCATTGCATTTCGCCCAGCGCCGACTAAATTGTAGTTCATGTGCGTTACCTCATAAGTGCATTTGTTACCAGACAATTCAATTTATTGTAGTCAATCGAGTCGTTGACAAAAATGGAACAAGTTCCAACTTTTTTAGTCTGGCCGTCTTTTTAGTCTGTCGTCTGCGGTCTCATTTAAACGTATGCGTTGCATTCATACAGACAAAATTGTAGGTGACCGATAGTCGGTCGTCTGCGGTGGGCCTTATCCGTATGTTTTGCCGTCCAATACAAAAACCTATTGTAGGAAAGAGATCAAGCTTTGGTGGTACGACTTCCACCAATGACGTTCCCCAATCGCTGTTTTTTCGTTTCACACCACGTTCTGGTAAAGCATCGACGATTTTTGTCTTCTGGAATCGCTTCACTCGCTTATTTACAAACGTCTCCGATTTTTTCATAACATTTAAGTCGCGTTCGTAGAGTTGCCACCATGAAAATGACCCGGAAACTCCGGGTTTCCGGGAAGTACCTCCGGGCTCCGGGTTTCTTACGTTATTCTCCGGGTCAGCTTTGAAATTGAAATTAGTATTTATAAATTTATATAATTGTGAATCATATATAATAGTTCCATGTATATGTCGTTTAAAATATAGATTATTTGTTTGAATTCTGGCGCGTTTCTGCCTCTAGAGGGCAGTATCGGTACATAGTGCAATCTAGAGATGTTAATTGAATGTTAAATTAATTAAGTAAAATCTATTTAATTTATAAATAGTATTTATTACGTCACGAAGATCGTATTCAACACAACTCAACCAACTGTGTTCAATTGTGTTTCTTCAAAAACACAATTCGGCACAAAAATCGCCTTCAAATATTGCGTGCTGTTTTACCTCCCGCCGTAGAAACCAATCTCCGGGTCAGCGGTATCTTGGAGATGGCAACTCTACGCGTTCGTGTCTACAAGGTTGATTTTTGCTTGTCTCGAATCCTTCTTTTTTTTTTTTTTTTTTAATAAATGCAATTTTCAGATTGTTTTTTAATAAATGTAATTTGTTGTCATTTAGTACTTTTTTTTACATTCCTATACGCAGAAAATGGTCCTTTTTCCGTATCTCCTGAAAAACATTAGGATTGTCTTCAACTGTTACCAATTTTGGTTTCAAAATTAACGAAAACATGCCCTGCAGTCACCGTTCAACTAATATTGATAATAAAAAAGTTCCATTTGATATTTAGGTATTTCTTGAAATTCGCCGCGTAACGGGTAATAGACATTGCGTATTTAAATGCGATTGCAAAAACCCAGTGACTATATGCTCATCGTAATAATTACTCTAGGTGCACGCGATGCATTCGTTGAATCATCTTCCGAGTTGCAGGTAATGCTGTGCACGCCACCACAATGCCCTCGAACCTGCAATAAATATACTCCAGGAATGCCGTTCTGTCGCATGTTTGGGTGGTGTAGAGACGAGGCTAATTTGGTTTATTTTTTGCTGTGGCGGATTTAGTGCACCTTCATTCACTGAGAACCGTGGAATTTTTCGATTTTCTTGTCCGTGGTTTATTTTTAAACCGCGCTTCGAGCGCTTTTATGTATTGGATTTAAATGTCCAAAAAGGTTGAGGAATCGAGGAACTTTGTGTTTTAGATAAAGGCGTAAGTAACCATATAAAATAATTTTTTGTGTCTTATTATTTTAATTTAATACAGTGTGTATCAAAAAGTGTGCAACATATGGGACTCCTTTTTTTATTTTCCATTTCTCAGAAAATTTTATTCTACGTAAAAGTTGATGTATTATTTAATACGTCATGTGGACCTGCAATATTTGAAATATTTAACGGGTAGCCGAGTAGGTTAAAGCTCCGTCTTTCCAGCAGAAATGGGCCTCGACACGTCAACAAGACGTCGATTATGTTAACCATGTACACAACGTCGACAATGGGTAAACAATGAAAAAAGTTGGGTTATATATATTTCTTGATGTTTTGGTATTGTGTGTAGTATTTCTTATAGTTCTTATCATCCTTTTATTGCTGATAAGGGGCTTTTAAATAAGTGGTCGGAAGTATAACAAAAATTTTACTGATTTAAATTTGATTTAATAAAAATAAACGGCAAGCATGCCCCGCTAACTGCAATTTTTGTAAGGCCGTTTTGAATAAGACTGGATCAGCAAGGTTGCAAAGGCACTGGTAACCAAACGAATGTTTTTATTGCACGTCATATTTAATTAGAGTGTAGTACTCAACGTTTTGCCATTCCTTGTTTCGGACTTCGATTGTCATTTGGCATAATATCAGCTCTGGACAATAGACATTCTGGTCCAACGTTCTGTGGTTATTCCGTTATTTTTAAGTTATCTAGTTTTTTTTCAAACTGGAATTTGGATTTTTTTGTAATTATTATTATTGGTTATTAGCTGGATAGGTAACATGTATTATTGGCAGTATTACCACTTTGTTAATTTGTATGAGTTCTGCAAAACGTTTAGCACTGTATGTCGTAAACATTTCATCATTTTTTGTTTGTGATAAGCAGATTTAGTTTTATTAAACTTTTAAGTTCTTACCGTTCATTTCCCCCTTTCCTTGTTTTACTTCAAAATGCTTAATATTTATCAAAAAATGACAGCTCTTCATAATGTCTACTTTGATTCATTGAGTAAAATTAAGTATTTTTAAATGAAACAAGGAAAGGGAGGAAGTGAAAGGTAAGAGCTTAAAAGTTTAACAAAACCAAAACTACTTATCACAAACGAAAAACAATGATGAAAAATGTACGACATAAACTGCTAATAAACGTTTTATAAAAATAAAATAGTTATTAATTTGGGTAAAAAACTGTCACAGAAAAATTTAAAAAACCTTGAAGATTGCCTATTGTAATCGAAACTTCATATTTGAATTTATTTTTTAAATAGTAATAAGTTTTGTTGATAAACTCTAAAATGTAATATTTTAGAGTTTGATGGTCGCTAAGTTCCTTTTTGTGAGGCATTCTTCACAGCAATTAGGTTAATAATTAATAAAGTTGCGACTAACTATACATACCACTATCACCAAATCTTACCACCACAAGCACTGGCAATAGACTGAGTCTAATTAAAAGAACTACAAAATTTGCATTTGTAAGTACAGTGGAGCATCGATTATCCGAACTAATTGGGAACCAGGGTGGTTCGGATAACTGATATTTCGGATAACCGATAATTAAAAAAAAAACTATTTGGGGTGTAGGTACATAATATGTATGTGCATAGATAATTAAATAAACAAACAAACAAACATTAATACAACACATAAATTTATTTTACACTTCAATGTGTACCAAAAAAGAAAAGAGAACAACCATCATTTGTAAAAGAAAAAAAATTCAAGAACATTATGTACATATGTACATATTACAGTAAATAAACATACATACATATCGTTAATACATTATACATTTTAAGAAAAGAAGTCAATATTAAACGGTTCGGTTAACCGGTCGTTCGGATAACTGAGGTTCGGATAATCGATGCTCCACTGTAATATCAAAACCGAACCTGTTATTTACACAATCCTTTTAACAAGCCGGCAATAGTATAATATCGTGCAAACTTATTTAAAGGATAATTCTGGTGATACCCCAAAAATATGAGGGTGGCAAATACTTTTGGCTAAGGCAACTATTTTTTATTTGTGTTTTGAAGTGTTTTGGTCATGTATTTTTATCATATGTGAGATTATTCTGAGGTTTGTTGCAGAAGGAAAACAACTATTGTTTCCACGAAGATTGTCTAGCGATATTCGAAAGATAGCGATATTCTAAAATATCGATATTTTCGTTGCGATACCGAATAAGTATCGGAAAATTTTTACCCGGTAAAAAAACGCGTGTTCGCCCTGTGATGTTAGTTGCCAAAACAATCGTACACGAGTGAATTTCTGTTGTTTGTTGCGGGATTTTTTGCAAAAACTTCGATGAACATCAAGTAAGTGTTTAACCTAACCTAACTCTCTGTCTTTGCTTTAATGTTGGCAAGAATCTGTGTATACAGCACAGGCCATCTCTTAACCTAACTCTCTGTACACTTTTCTGCTAATGGTAAAATTTTTTTAGCAACGATCTGAAGAAATTTGGAATTTTCACTCAAAATGAGTGAAATACATTTGCAAAAAAACTGTTATTATAACTTTATATGTGTGTTAGTTTTTGAAAAACTGTTAGAAAAACTTGTTTATACAAAAATTGTTCCATTTTTAGCATTTAGTAAACATTGAATGAAAACAATCTTTTTCGAGAGTCAGTTTACCATTCTTTCTATAGTGTTTACTTTTCTTTTTTTTATGTGTACGATTAATCGAAATGTATTTTTTTTAATTTATGTTGTTAATCAAAACCAAAGAAATGGGTATTTTTATTTTTGTTGATCTCGATTGATGTTAAGAGAAATTTGAAGTTTTAATTTATTTCAGAATGTTTATTCCAGATCAATTCTTTTATCCTTTTTAATAAATAATAAAAAAATAAAAATAGATCGTTCGTTAAAATTTGGATTATTTTCCTGCTCATCAAATAATTTTTTAGCTTTATATTCACATTAAATTATTCTAAATGTTCAGATTTTGGAAAGTATTCATTTGATTACCAATATATCGATTAATTTTGATAGATGTATCGATACCCGGGTATCGAAAAATTCAAAATATTTGCAATACCGAGTATCGATATTTTTGCTTTCGATTCCCATCACTAAATATATCTACAGTTGTTGCAATAGTAAACTGTGTGGTAATAGTAAACTGTGGGCCCTTGGCATTGAAATAGTGGATGTTCAGTGCACTTGTACGCTCCAGCCAGCGGGTGACGTAAATGACGGCTTGGCAACGGCGGGCGTCGTCGTATCGATTGGGCTGGATTTAAGGGCGACAGTCTCCCACAAAATCGCATTTTACTGTTTATAAATTATTAGCGACCCGCCGCGGCTTCGCACGGTTTACGACATCACATTAGGAAACCTCTAAAATGATCATTGTTTCTCTACTGTATTATGCATGTATTATACATACAAACCCTCCTCTTGAATCACTCTATCTATTAAAAAAAAACGCAGGCCTTCGACGCGCCATTTATAGGCACGCGTCGCCGGCCGGTACCGCCACAACCGCCATGTCCCTGTATTTTAAATCTGTAATATCCTCGAAAATATTAATTTAAATTACATGCTGTAAAGGGCCATATTGATCTATATTAAATGCACAATGTATTTAAGGTACCTAATTGGATAAGGATTAATGCTGTATTGCTTAAAATCGCTTCGTAAATAAGCCAATATTTCTCGTAAAAAGTAAAGAATAAAAAATGATTATTGCGGGTTATCCCCAAGAGATAGACATATACCATCGCGGACTTTTTTGTAGACCTTTTTAAGGTGTACAATATTGTAGTACATTATTTTGATCTATCTCGTCGGGTTCAGCCAGCGTTTGCAATATAAGCGCAAAAAAATGTGTTTATTACGACATCACATTAGAAACCTCTAAAATTATCAGTGTGTCTCTACTATATTATGCATGTATTATACATATAAACCTTCCTCTTGAATCACTCTATCTATTAAAAAAAACCGCATCAAAATCCGTTGCGTAGTTTTAAAGATCTAAGCATACATAGGTAGTTAGGGACAGACAGCGGGAAGCGACTTTGTTTTATACTATGTTATTAATTATTAATTATGATTATGATTACTATATGGTGTTATTCACCTTCTATGCATGTTTGTTTAAAAATTACACTCCAATTTGAAACGTACTTATACGAATGATAGAAGGTTATATTTTACGATTTGTATTTGAAATTCAAAATCACAGTTTTGTAATTTTCGCTAATTACATGTCGTAAGTCAGCACTGATATGTAAATGTATTCACCTTCTAATCCATGTTAAATTATAATTATTTAATTTAATGAAATAAATAGATACACTTTAAAACTAGATTTCATAGGATATTAATAATGTGTTGTGTTGCTAGATATTGATCTCAAACGCTTTATAAGGAACTAGGAAATAAAAACGCGATACCAATATAATAGATTTATAACATATGTAGTAAAGGCAAATATGAGTTTTATAGGGGCAATATTGAAAATTTCTGCGTTATCTACCAAATTAATTACATCAGAACATTTGAAATTTATTGGTATGTTCCAAGGGCAGATCCCTTGTGTGCTTAGAGTGGCGGCTGGTGGAATTTGTATTTCTCGTATTTTCGTAAGGAAGTATGGGACCCAAGCGAAATTTAAACGGGTTATTACTAGACCCAAATGGAAGGCGATAATTGCAAAAAAATGTTAAACATTTTTCGAAAAATCTGCGGCACACAAATTTTTGGAAACGGATTAAAAAATATTTTAGATTGAAAAATATTTACGATTGAAAAATATTTATTTGATTTTTATTTTCATTGCGTGAATATAAAAACTTTAGTTTTATAGTTTTTATTAACATATCACATGAATAAAAAGACTGTACTTACTTGATAATTTAAGAAAATATATGTATGTTTGGGAAATATTTTGCAGCCTGTTTCCAAGTTATTCTATGATGCGCCAGATTTTTTGATAAAAATTTCCCAAGTGACGTTTAAAGTATTTTTGTTATTATATGCTTCCATTTGGGTCTAGTAATGACCCTCTGAAATATGGGATGGGTGCTTCTCTTTATGAATATACGAGAATTTCAAATTCTACCTGCCCCCACTGGTTCACACCTATTTAAAATTTTAAAATACCTTACATAAAACTGAGCACTGAAAATGTTATTTCTATTCAGATAATTTGTTATAGAAAATGGCAAAGTATTTAACCTTGAAGGCAAAGAGGTTGCCTTCGTTTTCCAGACCATCTGGATATTTTAAAGTCTGAGTGTTGTGGAGATTAAAAAAATCTATGCGTTCTTTTTTTTATTGAGAACTCATAGCAATACTAATGTGACAACTCATGAGTACACGTTTAGATAAATAATTTTTATTTTTGGTTATTCTATGTAAAATTTCCCGCTACATAATTAAAAAAATATATAAAAGGTTTCTTTTTCCAATTTTGCCGAGAAAACGGTTTCCCTAATTCGGGAGACTTCGTGATGTCATAGGCTGGTACAGAGATTGATACTATTTCCCAAATTATAGTAAACATTCCCTTCAAAATCTTTCTTATTGTCAGCCGCAGTAATATATACATATGTATGTATAGTGGTTCTAATTTTAATTGAAAATGATAAATACGCCTGGGGAACAAAAAAAGCGGTGCAACTTTATGATTCCATGGGCGTGCATATATCTTTTATAAATTCGAAAATTGTGAAATATTTTTTTTTCATTTAAATCAATATAGGAGATTAAAATTAGCCTTCATATAAAACTCTTAATATTTGTAATATAATTTGCTGTAAATAATGCTCATTTAGCCAGACAATCTCAAAAAATTGTCTGTGTTAATAAACCTAGCTGAAATACACGTCACTGGCGTCTTAGACAAGTAGTTTAAGTTCCTAATTCATAAAGTCGTAAATCATTTTAACGACATCGTTAAAATTTTATGGCACAGTGGACCGAACAAATATTAGTAATGTATTATATGCAAAGTGGTTTATCGACGGTGGTTTCCGTTGCGCCACCAGCAGCCGGCTGGTTGGCCAGCCAGCGCGTTGCCGGCTCCTTAAAATTTTCTTGAGTATACATAAAGCTTATATATATAGTTGTTCTAATTTTAATTGAAAATGATAAATACGCCTGGGGAACAAAAAAAGCGGTGCAACTTTATGATTCCATGGACGTGCATATATCTTTTATAAATTCAAAAATTGTGAAATATTTTTTTCATTCAAATCAATATAGGAGATTAAAATTAGCCTGCATACGAAACTCATTGTATGTACATTTTATGGCACAGTGGACCGAATAAATATTTGGATGTATTACATATAAAGCAATCCTATAGTATACTGGTCGACATTTGCTAGTTGCCGGCATCGGTGTTACTGGCATCGCGTTGCCGGCTCTTCAAAATTTTCTTAAGTATAGTAACATACATAAAGTTGTTTTAATTTATAATTATTTTTTCCAGCAATTTTAAACGCTTTATTTTAATGCTAACTAATAAATTTATATCTATGTTTTTTTTTTTAATAAATCCAAACTAGCTTTCTAAGAACGTCACGAACTAACAGTTTACTGAAGTATGAAGTATACTTGTATAGTGAGCTTAGCAATTTTAGAAAATATATCTGACAACCTTGCTTTTTTCTACCGATTTTCAATTTAAAATGGAAATAGAGTACATAAAGTTGTTTTAATTTATAATTATTTTTTTCCAGCATTTTTAAAGCTTTATTTTAATGCTAACTAATAAATTTATATCTATGTATTTTTTTTAAATATTTCCAAACTAGCTTTCTAAGAACGTCACGAACTAACAGTTTACTGAAGTATGAAGTATACTTGTATAGTGAGCTTAGCAATTTTAGAAAATAAATCTGACAACCTTGCTTTTTTCTACCTATTTTCAATTTAGAATGGAAAGATAGTATGTATATGAATCATTCATGACATTCACTCTTATACAGGTTATTTCTGCGTTTTAGATTAGTACACTACAATTGCATTTATGTACCGTTTTAACTATTCTAAGCTATAATAAGCTCGGAATAGCTAAAACGGCTATTCGTACACATGTACATAATATATTCTTATTCTTAACTAGCGACCCGCCCCGGCTTCGCCCGGTTTACGACATCACATTAGAAACCTCTAAAATTATCAGTGTTTCTCTACTATATTATGCATGTATTATACATATAAACCTTCCTCTTGAATCACTCTATCTATTAAAAAAAAACGCATCAAAATCCGTTGCGTAATTTTAAAGATCTAAGCATACATAGGTAGTTAGGGACAGACAGCGGGAAGCGACTTTGTTTTATACTATGTTATGATATGATATACATTATTATATAGATACAGTACATAAAATATTCTTATTAAATTACGATACAAATTTCAATCAACTGTAACATGCTAAAAAAGAATCATGGTCTAGGTAGGCTGTGAAAGTTCATTCAAATAAAAGTGAGCGTGTTGTGGAAAAGCCTGTATGAAGCATATTACATTTAATTTATTTCTTAAGCTAGATAATATAAGATAAATTATTTTTTATCTTCAATTACAGTTTTACATGTAATTAATTGGTTTATACACATAATTTGCTTTTACCACTGAAATTACGTAGTGTTTCTAGATAACAACGAGAACTTGCTTTCAAATGGAAGTAACAGTCGATTCGGTTACTTTATTAATTAAATACTAGGTAAACTTTTGTCACGTACAACAAAGTTAACGATTACAGTGGATGTATTATTTACTCAGCTATTTAATAATTTCTATTTATAAAGTACCTATAGAGAAATACATCTAAATTGTGTAGGTTTTTTGTTATTATTATTTACGTAACAATTACATATGTTCGAACTTCCTTTAAGTTATCTACGTTTTAAATTCCAATATTTGCAGTTGTGAGTGGATTAGTGACGTATTTAATTGATATCTACTAATCATATTCGTTAAAACGAATTTCCAATATTATTTTTGAACAAATGAAAACTTTTAACTTTGTTCTATTGTCAGTTTCAGTGACGGTGGGTGGAATTTGACATGCTCGTATTTCCGTAAGGAGACATGGGACCCACACCATATTTTAGGGGTGGTTACTAGACGTAAATAGAAGGCTATAATGGCAAAAAATCTTCAGGGAAGACTTGCGAATTTTTTTTCCCAAAAATGGCTGCCTCCGGGTAGATCTTGGAAACGGTTTGCAAAATATTTGCGAAATATTTTTTTTCATTATCACCGAGTAAATACAATTTTTTTATACTTGATTTTTGCTAAATTCTTATTTTGCGTAAAGATACAACTATTTTAAAATTTCACAGGCGAAATGTTGGCATGAAATAAATGTTAAATTACCATAACTTTTGCAGATCTCAAAATGTCAAGAAAATCACAAGTATAAAAAAAATTTATTTACTCGGCGATTATGAAAAAAAATATTTTGCAAATATTTTTCAAGTCCTTTCCAAGACCTTCCCTGAAGATTTTTTGCCATTACCTATAGCCTTCTACTTAGGTCTAGTTACCATCCCCTACATTATGGAGTGGGTCCCATGCCTCCTTACGAAAATACGAGCATATCAAATTCCACCGGCCACTACTGGTCAGTTTAGTTTCTTTTTTGAATGTTTTTTTTTTGCTACCTTTCATGTTATGTTTTCAAGAGAGTCAAAAATTTGCCTTTTGTTTACAGGTGTAGATAGGTTTTAGACTGACTTGCACATCCATTGTTTATTTTATTTTCACACATTCATTTCATTGATTTGTGCCCAGTTAAATTAAAACTATATATATACATATATTTTTAAAGTATCTGGTAAATGAACTTTGAGTTCTTGTAAGAAACTGACAACAGTACGTTCAGCAAATATCGACGACCATGCATAATTTTACAACGTCATTAATCTCAACAATGGTCGTTTGTGCCTTGATATGGCTTCCTTAACATCTACCCAAAGATATTCTGTTGGATTCTGCTCTGGCGATTCAGCTGGCTAATCAATAACCAGAACCCCATGAGTAAACGCCCAGTCCATCTCCAATTTACTAGTATGCTTCTCGTTTATTATCTTGCATAACAACCCCCTTTATTAGCATTTACTCATGTGCATAAGGCAGCATACCATTATATTAACATATGTACATTTAGGCGTCCATTGTTTATACTTTATAGTCTTCGAAACAGAAGATCGGTGCCGAGTTAGGAAAAACAACCTCAAACCACAAGCTTGGCTCCTCCATTATTTACAATCATGATATTTTTGGTATTATATGCGGCATTATCTGGTCATCTTATACTAATGAGATGACCAGTCTTACAGGTATACATACGACTTTTATTTTCAACGTCTGAGTACTGCTACACATTTTATATACATATGTACATACCGCGTGATCGTAAATTCACCAAAATAATTTACGACTGTCAATTGCTGAGATTATATAGTTAAAAATCCGCCAAATGTGATTATGGTGGAATTATACTAGTTTCTACACCAAGAGTCAACCGTCAACCAGTGGTTCAATCAGGTGTTCACTATTTTGATGACACTACACCAATGTGTTGATTTTACGAACACACGGGTATTTTAAAACTGTGAAAATGAATAAAGCTGCAGTAATAGGTCATAGTCATAAACTATTACGTTTGTTATATATTGTTTTAAAATTACAATTTCGTTAATAAATCCTTATATGAAAATTTAATTTGGTTGATTATAATGTTCATCTAAAATAAAGTGTGTGTACTTTAGATATTTATGAATCTTTTTAGATTGAATGTCAGGGTACGATTTGAGGTGACATCATTTTGTATGAATTTAATTCAGTGTAACGTTCGCTGTTTGACATTCCGTAAATGTAAATGAGTACGCATGGTGAAGTGACGTCATTGTTAATTTTATATAAATATTGAAACAGAAAATTTCAATGACATTGCGTTACAAGTTAAGCTTCATGTTTTATTTTAGGTTGAACACGATTAAATGATACTTTATACAATCTTAAACTGCTACTGTTAATAATAAATACACTGTGTCCGCGAAAGTTGGCATCAGAATGGAAACATTGTTTTTATTATATTTTTTAATGGTTACCTAATTTCGGGATGTCTTTTAAGTACATACAGTAAGCAACGAAAGTCATCACACACCCACTTTTTGAAGTTTGCTTAAATTCTGATAATTTTTTGTATTACAGCATTGATTTTTTTTGGCTTCTGACGGGATTATAGCTTGTGATATTTTGCGTCTAATAAGCCGAAGTTGAAGGCGGTATGTCGATTGTGTGAAAAGATATCGCTAAAAAAAGTAAAATTTCAATGTTTTCAAAGAAACGTAAATAACTTCGAAAATAGTAAATCCCCTTCGAAGTTGTTGCTCGTATTAACGGGAAATCTTCAGTGTATCTATTTGACTAACTGTCATTTTGAAAAAAAAAATTCCTAAGACAAGAACAAAATCTAAAGTTGAACCAAAAATATCACGAAAATTCAAAAAAAGCCCTGTACGCCACATTACTCCAACAAAAATTTAGGATTAATATCCCTCTAGATCTCTCTGTT